>JAVJGG010000024.1:8747384-8766862 GCA_035590195.1 Aviceda cuculoides
GCATGAGGGGAACTGGGGGCCAGCTGCTGGGGTCAGACCGGGGGTGGGCACCCCCAGCCTGCGGTGACAGCGCCTGCAGCGAGCGGGGTCTCCGTGCCGGCTCCCCAACCCGCTGTCGGGGGGACAGCGCGAGCCCGGCAAGGCAGGAGCTCAGCGCTGCTGGAGCGGGACCCCTGTGCCTGGTGCCGGCTGCGGGGGGAGACTCTGTGTCTTCCCCAGTTCTGCTGTGCCGGGGGTGCGCACACCTATTCACCAGCAAACTTTAAGCTGGACTAGCTGGTGACTTGGGGGGAGGCCTAGGGTCCAGGCCAGGGTCCCCTGGGCAGGGGGTCCGTGCAGGTACGCCCAGGGGGACTTGTGAATCTGGAGTGCATGAGGGACAAGTCTGTGAGTGCTGCGTGTTTGCTGCACCAAGCTGGACCAGAGGGAAAGTCAGGGACCCTGCGGGGTGGGTAAGGGGGCCCAGGATCCAGGTGGGGGTGCTGGGCAGGCGGGGGGGGTCATGCTGGTAATCAAGGGATCTGCAAACATGTGTGAGTTTGCGAACCTGTAGAGTGGTGTGTGCCCGCATTAGTGCCCACTTCGGCCTCTGCCCCCTGAAGAAGAGGCGGGGGCTCGGCTGCCTGTGGATTGTCTTTTACCTGAGTCCTGTCTGTAGGTGCTGCTGAGGGCAACGCCTTGTCTGCGGCAGCCTGTGTGACTGGCCGTGTCCGTGTCCTCTGTGCGTGTGGGAGGGGGGGTCACACGCATACCCTCATTACTCGTCGAACCTGCAACCAGGAAAGTGTCGGCCATGTCCCTCAGCCTGGGCAGAGGCTCTGGGTCCCCAGGCACCAGGTTGGGCTCCAGCGGCCAGGCAGGAGAGGTCCCGGGCCAGCGCGGCTGGAGGAGGTGGGCCGAGCTTCTTACATCACTTAACAGTGTGCGGGCAAAGAAGTATTCAGAAATTTACAGCTATGGTTTTCAGAAATACCCGTTCAGCTCAGTGTCTTCCCAGTGGCTGCATCCCGCTCTCTGCAGCCTCCTAAGGGGTTCGGCAGCGTGATACAAGGCCTAGCAACGATCAACTGCCCGGTGTGCAACCCTGGCCTAGACTCCTGAGAAAAATCCTACATTTTAAGAGGGAGCTTTGACAAAGCCTGTAGCATAGAGCCGTGAAAGATAAAACAAAGTGAAATGCAAATTTAAAGTTCAAGGATTCAGAAGAAAAATGATAATGTGAAGAGAAATAACATGCTAAAGGATTCTAAAGATGGCAACAGCAACATGAAGTATGAACACGAAGTAACATGAAACACCATGGACGTTCCCAGCAGCAGCAGAATCTGACCCTTCACCACCTGCTTCATGATCACCTGGTCAGCAAAGACTTTTTGCGTGTCTTATGTTGGGAATGATAAGCATATTAGTGCTTTGCCTAATAACTTGTTACTCCTAACTGCCTTTGATATGTTAGACAATAAAGAATTGCTTTGTACGTTATGCTGCCTACAGGAGATTCTCTGGGCATGGTGAAAGGTGCTTGAACAGAGTGACTCAGAGGGAATGATAGTAACAGTGCCTCAATTTCTGAAGAGGTTTTGAAGAAAAAATATTTTGCAGAACCAGGCTTTCACTTATTTCTCAATGTATTTTTACTGGCAAAAATGTTCCAATCCATGACCTCTGCCATGCATTTTATGCATTTTAATTCAATTGGTCTGACTTGCAAGTGAGCTCTTATTCTCTGACCTCTGAGATATGTAGATGTTAGAGAATTTAAGAAAACAAGACCAGTTATATTTAATTGCCGAATCAAAGGTGTGAATGCTTGGAAATGATCTAAACTGAAACAAGACAAATATTTTTAAATGGTTCCTTTCTGAATTGGGAGTTTGTATTCCTAACAGCTCACCAATTTAGTTGAATTTCAACTTACTTTGTTAGCGCTATATTTGAAATGTGAGCTTGTTATTTCAACTTGAAAAGGAAGGCTATATCTTCCTGTAATTCTCTACAACTAAACTGAATTTTGTCAGAACACCCATATAGAGGAAGACAGTGAATATAAAGGATGTTACGGAATGAAAAGCTAGGACTTTTCTGTGAAACTGCCTTTTTAAACATAGAGCTTCTCTGTCAACAGAGATAGATAGATAGATATAAACATTTGATGTGGTATAAGACTTTAACCAGGATTTTATAATTTTACAGTATGAGCCCACATTGGCACAGTAGTGTCTTCTCTGACATAGTTTTAATAACAGTAACAACCTGGGTGCACAAAGAAACAAAAGTCACAGCATAATATGCAGTCTGAATTTATGTAAATATAAAACATTGTGTGTATACATATAAAGACACATACACACGATAAGTAATTTTGTAAGTAAGCATACTGATGTGTGTTTAAGGAACTGCATACTCTTCTGTGTGGCTGAAAGGCCAAATGATCACAATGTTAAGGCAGTTATTGAATTATTAAATACAATAGTCTTGGTCATTCAGAACTAGTGTATTGCATTTGCATTTTAGTTCTAAGATGAGGAGTACAGTAACTTTCTTGATTTGAAATAGTGTAGAAACTTGTGTCAGTGTGACTGGGTATCTTGTTGGCAATTCATTAATTACCAGACTCTGGAACTACACTGGATATGAATGTTTTTTTAATGGTGATGGTATTTTGTAACCGCATTGAAGTAGCTAATTAAACTTAAATCCCAAGTTTAAAAAAACCCTGGTAAAGGAAAGCTGCTCATAAGTCTGCTTAGTAATGGACAAAGAAATGGTAATCATTCTTCAGACTAAAGGCAAATGTGCATACTTCTAAGACTGACTAGTCCTCATTTATAGCAAGGATGACATATATCTCCTTAAGCACTCTGTGAATTTAGCCTAATGAAATATATTTGCTCATATTTGGACATTAAAAACATTATTTGGTCTTGGTTTACCTAGTCTGAGAAATTTCGTTGTAAGAGACTGAGATTAATAACCCATCAACTCCAGGCTTGAGTAGTGTATTTGTTCTCAAGAGGGCTGCAACTACCACAGTTGAGGTCAATGTGTTTTCAGCAGTTATTTAAGAAACCTGGATATGTATCTAACATTCAGAACACAGGTAATCCCACTAGTTCCAGTGGAATTACTTTTGCTCCATATTATACAAGGTGGATGAGGACTGTTTTTAAATATCCTGCCAGTATGGAACTTGATTCTACAATAAATAATTATGCTGAGTGCTACTGACACACATGAGCAAACCAGTGTGTTCAGCATTTCTTGCATTATTAATAGAACATTTACTGAAGTGTTCAAAGATCTTCAGCAATTTATGTTAACTCCAAGAGCTTCTGAACTACACCTGTTAAAAAGATATCTACATACTGCATGTCAAAAGCAGTTGTTGATAGTCACGTTGATATAAACCAGGTTTGTATAGCTTTGTGTTAACAAGCAAATAAGGTTTTGCTATTTCAGATCCATCTTTTAAACACAGTTAAGAAAGGGATATTAGAAAGTATACTCCTAACATTGTTATACAATCATGAAACAGAATGACGAAAACTCTATTCTTGAGCAAAACCACTGGTGATTCATCCTTTTAAATACAATTTTATATATAGATGTGAGCTGGTTTTGAATCTATATAAATCACAAATAATTCCGCTGAAACTGTTGCATTTACTGAGGGTAAACCTGTCTTGAGATCAGAATGCCTTTGTTTCCAGTAGGCATGGTTAGAATACTCGGTTTTACCTAGTGGAAATAGATCTTGCAAGCATAAATATTTTTGCCTTCCACTTTACAAAGTGACAAAGACATATTGTATGAGCACTAAGGAGCATTATTGGCTTTCTGTTGAGAAAGGAACAGACCTATCAGACCTATAGAAAGATGGCACAGAGACTTTTTTCTTTAATAAAATAATTGTATTGAGGCTACAAGAAAGCATGTCTTCTACTAAAAAAAAATCCTAGAAGAATAATTTCACATTTTCATGAAAATCTCACAATAATAAGTGAAAGCACCTTCTTTGCTTAAAAAATCCTTATCTTTGTTTCCCATTAAGTTTATCTGCTTAAATAAAAATTCTCTTGGAAAAGCAGGACAGAAGTTGAATGTCAAATGCAGAGAAAACAGAAACATAAACCCAATTTTGAATTGGCCTAGTTTTACAGGTTCTAGGCTAACCTTCATTAAAACTGTATACTCACTGTCACAGTACTAGTATTATAATTCATTAAAAATCTAAGAAGTGTGAGATGGAGTTTGGCACTGGAGGCTTGAATTAACCTCTTCGTACTGAATGAGAAATGATAGGTAGCAGGACACATGCTTCAAATGGCCTTCAAATTGTCAATCAGCTTTTTGATTTAACAGAATAAAAAGATTCAGCAGATTAGATATTAATAGAAGGCTAATGTAGTTAAAACAGCAAGCTAGGAAAAAGATCTTCTCAGCAATATGTCAAGTTCAGCAATGACAACGCGACTGCGATCAGACATGAGGTGAGGTGAGGTGAGAGCCAGTGCGAGTGCCTGAGGTAGAACTGCGGTGAGGTGGAGCTGAGCTGCTGCTCAAGATCCTGACGCAGAGACTCGTGAGGAATGCCACATTTTCTCCTGGCTCTGCTCATTGGAATGGTGATTGGAGTGGGTCTCGGAAAACAGGATGTGTGTGTGCAAGGGTATGACAGTGGGTAAAAAGCTTTCACTGCCAGAGCCTCTCTCTCTCACAGTGTGGTAAGTCAGTTATTTGTGAGATTAACCGTTGATTAACCATTCATGAGACAATGCTGGTAAAAGCAAATTTCAATGAAGAATTTCAAGGAAGCTTTAATACACACACCTTAACAACCAATTAAAAACAGTCTTGTGTTCTTCTGCGTTATGTTCTTTCCTCATTCATGGTTGGTTGGGGTGAATCACAGGGCTAGAACTACATTCTATCTCTTCTTATTCCATGACTGACTAATGTAGTCAAAAAACAGTCAATGTTGGTTTTACTCTCTCTTTCTGACAGAGAAATTGAGGTTTGCATTAGACCTTACCAGCTGTTGCAAAACCCCCAATTATTTCCTTATTTACAAGCTGTAAAAGGGTGAATTGATTCCCTCCTGATGGTCTCTCACTACCTCCACCTACAGCTCCTTGATTCCTGACATTTGTTGAATCTGACAAGGAAGCACAAGAAAATATTTTGCAAGTACAAAGGCGCCAAAAGGGAGGCTAGGGAAAATGTGGGCCCATCGCTAAATGGAGCAAGGGCCCTGGTGACAAAGGGTGTGGAAAAGGCCAATGTACTCAGTGTGTTCTTCACCTTGCTCTTTACTGCTAAGACCAGCATTCGGGAGTCACAGTGTGATTCTGTGACTTTTTGACAGTAGATTTAAGTATGTATTTCTACTGTTCCTGCTTTTATGGAAATGAGCAGCTTCTCTGGATGTTGACTGTATTTCCCTATCTGTCCTTCCTGCCTTCCTCCCTCCTCTTCCTTCCTTTCTTCCCTTCCTTTTCACCCTCCCTCCTTCCCTTTCCTCCTTCCTTTTCTTTTCCACCTTCACAAAATAATTTCATTATCACCTCTGACCTCCAGTAAATTTACAAAGCACATTCTGTTTCATGACTAAATATAGGATTTTCCACAACAGGGCTTTTACTTGAAGGCAACTTCAGGTTTGCCACTCCTAATCCCAGAAATGTAAGAGATCATCAAAATTACACAGAGCTGAAAAGGATTTAGCTGAAATTGTAGTCTGCTACATACTTTCTTGCACAATAAAATACGTTCTCTTTTTTTGTCTTCTCTGACCAGTAACTGTTCTTGTATCTCAGTTTTATTATTTCAAATGTTTGGTCTGCTTCAGGTTTGCAGAGGATCTAGTGAGTTATATCAAAGCCAATGGAACTGAAAGGGTAATGACAGCCCCTACCTTTTTTTAAGGCTCAACAATACAATAGGCAGAGCATCCCTAACAATTGTTGAACACCCCCTGCTGCCTGTAAATTCAGCTACTCCTAAGTCCATGACTCCTAAGGAGGCAACTATATTATGATGTGGCTAACACTATCTCATTTGATTTTCTTCTGAAACAGCTGTTCCACCTGTACAGTTATACAAGATGCAAACTGCAGTTAAGAAGCCGTGCTGTTTTTCAGATTTGACCTCTCTCTTTCTAGGGGAAAAAAAGAAACTACTAACCTATAATACCAAAGTAAAACATGCCAGATACACAGCTGGGCTCAGCCACAAGGGACTTCTGCAGAATACACTTTATTGACACTACCTGGCCTTGTGCATTTAATCATTTAGTCTTCTGCTACAAAGTTCTTTCAGTTAAGAAAATACTCTTCCTTTCCATTCTTGTAACATTTCTGCACAGCTTTTAGTTAAAGGAGGTAGGCAAGATGCTATATAATACAGTGGTCAGGGGCCTGAGAAGATGACCTGTAAGAAGAGGTTACTGAACTTTGCTGAACTTTGATTTGTGGAAAAGGAGGCTAAGGGACAATCTAATAGCAGCCTGCAAGTACTTGAAAGATAGTTAAAAGGAAAATGGAGGCTTTCTTATAAGAAATAACTAAAGCCATCATCCCTCATCTTTCTACACCTCTTAAATCTCAGCTGAACACTGAAATACTAAGAGTGAAATAGTGTCCATCCTCTCACAGTCACTGTGAAGTGATAAAGTTGTCTTGGCTCCCGTGCAACAGCTTGAAAGTACTAGCATGCCAAGAGATTCCATGGAGTCAGTCAGTACCTGTTCAAGAACACAGGAAAGAGCCAAGCAGGCTGTGATTAGTCAGCAATTGCTCCATTCTGGCTTGGTGAAGACACCCTTGTGGCCATCAGCTCAGCCACTTAGTGGGCAATCTACTCTTTGCTTCCTTGAGATGAGTGCTTCTTGTTTCTGTTGCTTGGAGGTTATTCCCAAAGAAGAAAGAAAATTATGGAAAAGACAATCCCATTTTATCCTAAACTTTAGATCAAAATAAAGCTGGCGTTAAAGGTAGTGAGCAGGACATCAGGCAGCAGGATTCTCTGTGGAATCAGAGGTAGGAGCAACCACTTTGATCATTCAGCCTCATCAGCTGTTCATGTTCTCATCTGTCAATGGACTGAACTTTGTTGCAAACTCAGAAAGGCTGAGGCAAAAAAAGGTGGTCATCTACAGAATTTCTTGCACTCTTCACTGAAGAATTTCGTGCTTTTCACAGACTGAGGTTGGAAAAAAGAGTCATTTGGGCAACTTCTGTGCGAGCAAACCTCTCTTTTAGCATTGCCACAATATGATCTGGCCCATGATGTCACCGAGATGAACCCTTTCTAAAGAATACCAGTCTTCTTGACACTAAAATGTTGTTCACTAGAACAACCCTATGCTGGCAAAGGTTAATCCACACTAAGATATCTTTATCTTGAAACTCTGCTTTGAGTGATTGCTATTATTATTTAAGCATAAACATTTTTTGATCCTTTTCTTATTATTAATGCCAACCAAAAGTTATGTCTTCAATGGGGCCAAAATATTATGGTCAATGTCTTGAATATTTAGTATTACATTTGAGAAACAAATTGAATGCATTTAACTACACTGTGATCTTCAGCTGAGCTAAATTAATGTTCTGCACAGCTGAAGTTGGTAGGAGAAGATGGCTCAGAGCCCTATTTCTGCTCCCCCACTCCTGAATTGGCTAGAAACCAAAAAAGCCCCCATGACTGTATTAGAACTGCCTTGTTACTAGTAGGAGCATTGTACAGGATCAAAATGTGGTGAAGTGGAATACTCCCGGCCTTAACTCAGAGCAGGCTCTATAGCCCTTGGGGATTTGACTACACCCACCGTGAAAGATTCTTCACTGACATCACGAGTCGGCTTTCTGACCGCCTTGTCGGCAGTGCAAAACATCTAGAGCACGGGCCACTGATCTGGTCTCTATAGCTACCTATGCTACTTGCACACACCAGCTACCACAGCTTTTCCTGTTCAAAGTTATGCGACATAGGCATGTGGCACACCACTCAGTAAGGTTGAAAAGTGTGTCATAAGCTGCTGCTTCAGCTACCTACCTGACACCAGGCCAGATCTGTCGTGACTTCTGTTAGCCTAGGAAGGACACCGCGCAGCCGCACTACTTCTCTCTTGGGTAAACATCACCCACTTGTTAATGTTCATTCATATATGGTGTTCTAAGCAATTTAATAACACCAATAATAATCTTCTACAGCACCTTTCACCAATAAATCACAAAATTCAACAGGATGAATGGGAAAGCTCAGAGGGATTAAATTATATCACCAAGCTCATCCAGTGTAATAGCCAGGAACATAACTTACGTTTACTGAATAAATTCAGTCCAGTGTTCTCTGCTAGTACACTCTTGTTCTGCTTCTGTTCATTTGTACTTTCATAACTTATCAAGGAGAAACCCCTCTTCCTACTCATGAATCACAAACAGAAGCTCATGATTTCAACAGATTTTATAATCTTTTCTCCCCTCAGTAGTGGTATGGCTGGATTTCATGCCGATAGGACACTGTAATCTCCCCACTTCTAATGGCAGAGCAGTTATTTTCACAGACATGGATCTCACGCTACTGCGCCAGTTACATTCATCTGTATGGGAAAGCACATCTATTATGCCTGTTACCCCAAATCTTCCAAGGAATTTATTTTTCTAACCAAACCCCAAGCTTTGTATAATAGGACATACAGGAAGGACTCTATTTTGATACCATTAATAAACTACCTAGTGTCTCTATTCTTAGCAATGAAACAGGCATCTTTTCTCTCTACAGACACTGCAAAATCTTAGCATAAGAATTGCCTTTTATGAAGTTACTGTGCAATTGCATTGTACAAAACCAACACAGTTTCAGGTTCTAGAATTGATTCGGTCAGCAACTAACCTGTTACATGTAGGTGTATATGTCTGTTGGATATGCACACAAACCCTGGCACTTTGTGCTATTACAGCACTTTGTGCTTATTGCAGCCTTTCAGTACTTAAAGGGGGCTTAAAAGAAAGATGGGGACAAACTTTTTAGCAGGGCCTGTTCCAATAGGACAAGGACTAATGATTTTAAATTAAAAGAGGGTAGATTTAGACTAGATTTAAGGAAGAAATTTTTTACAGTGAAGGTGGTGAAACACTGGAACAAGTTCCCCAAAGAGCTGGTAGATGTCGCATCCCTGGAAACACTCAAGGTCGGGTTGGACGGGGCTGTGAGCAACCTGATCTAGTTGAAGATGTCCCTGCTCATTGCAGGGGGATGGACTAGATGACCTTTAAAGGTCCCTTCCAACCCAAACTATTCTATGATTCCATTCTCTTCACCTGGCATAGGTTCACAAGCTACATTCAGGCACACTTCTGAAATCTCATTTCTTTCTATTTGTTTCCCATCACTGATACCAGGCCTACTGTTAATATGGCTCCCATTTAATACATTTAAAATAAAAAGACACTGAAACCAAAATCTGCAGCAGGTCAGCACCTTGAATTTTGCAGAATCTTTGTGTGTATGTTCTACAAAGAACAGTTTCTCTTTCACTTTGTTTTCTGTCTGAGTGCCTTTAATTATTTGCAGAGAACTCAATTCTGGATGTTATTTATGCAGTCAGTCCTGTTTTACTTACACGAGTCTTCTTTCATGACTAAAGATACAGAGGCTCATTTTTATATCTCGAGGAGAGATTCTACAGCTTTTGTTCCAATGGAACTTCTCTTAAAGTTCATGGGATGGCCGAGAGGAATAAAGATTTTCTGAATCTTTTTTCCCCTGTGCATTCCAAACAAGGATCCGAAACCATTCTAGCAAGCTTCCTATTAGTGGGACCCCTGTGGCCTTCAGTGAGGCTCTAAATAGAGCAGACTTATGGTTTTATTCCCCTTGACTTTTTTTTTTATACAAAGCACTGCGTACCCTCAGGCTGCTATAAACACATACAATAAAACACTGGTTCCACTTAAACTCTGGCAGACAGGCTGGTATCAGGCTGGTATCAGCACAATAAAATTACAAAACTATTCTGAGCCTGATCTAAGATCCAACAACACCCGTGGCAACACTTCCACTCACTTAACTATGTTTTGTATCAAGAAATAAGGCTATGGGGATACTGGTAATGTAAATGTGCGTACAATCTGGTACCATGGGAGCACACTTCTGTAAGTTTCCTGATAACACAAGGTGTCTTCCTTGACTGGAAAGTAATGCTAGTGAGCTATTGCTTTTCTACTCTCTTGTATTCTCATTTGAGGAAACAGCATGTATTGTCTTATTGTAGCTTTGGTATTCCCTTGTCTGTATTTGTTGTCATCATTTCTTTAAGCTCTTTAGGCTAATGAGCTAGCACTATGGTCATCAGAACGTAGTTAAGGGAGTAAAAAGTTTCTTATACAGTGTTCAAGTTCTTTGTCTTAATGTATTTTTTTAAACTGCCCTAATACTGAAACACTATACTTGCCATATTTGACCGAAAGTTTGATTAATGTCCTTAGTTGTGGTGGATTTAAAAAAAAATTAAAAATTTACTATGAAGCTGTAACAAAAGTAATTGGCTCAAATCAATCCGAGTAAGAACCAGAAGGTTTCTGGAATGATTTGGAAGTGGGGTATTTTGACCATTTGTTAAATGTTTTACCTCTTCATCTCTCATTATAGCTGACATTTTTTACATCATGCCTATCACCATGGCATCAAAGTACTTCAGAAATTTAGTCAGTATCAAACCATGTGTATTACTGGTACCCCACTGGTTTCAAATGAAGCAAATTTATACCAATTCCTAACTTTCTCTGACACTGTGGTAAGTCCAAAAGTGAGATGCTTTGTCCTGTATTCCTTCTGTCACAGAACATTTGCTAACTTCAGGAGAAAGTTAGAGAAATACAGGTTTGAAGGTCAAACTGGTATCATATGACTTTGCTAAATATAGATGCTTGACGAGTGAAAGAGCTTCAAAGGTCCTGGCATATTTTGCTTGGTGCACTTCTAAGTCTGCATTTATACAGACTGCTCTCAGTACGTAACAGATCTTAACATCACAAATATGAAAATTAATAAAACAGAAAATATCTTGGCAGATGTTATGAATGTATGCCTTTTCTTAAGGTGGAAGTGCAGCAGGATGTGCCCCATCTGCAACATTTTCACAGATCTGTCACTGGATAATCTCTCCTCAGATGGATAATCTGAGGAGAGGAAGCACAACATTTTAATATTCTCCTAACCTGTATGCAGCATTGGAATGAAACTGTGGTTGTTAAGAAAGCCTCCTCCATAAAACGACATTGCAGTGTGTGCAGCATTGCACAAGCAGGAAGGCAAAGGCGGTTAAACAACAAAAATGTACTAATAGTGAATTGAAATAGAAGAGGAATATTTAGAAAGCTCCTCTTACCTATTTTCCCTGTCTAAAGACAATTTCCATTGAAAAACAGCTTTGAAGGGAACTGGCCGTGCTTGTACATTTCTCCTTGCCATGCTGCCCAGGATCCTGGGACCTTTAATGCAATATGTGCTGTCAGTACTACAACAGTTTAGAGATGTGCAGCCAGACTTCATGCTATTTATAGATGCCTCTTCTGCAAACAGTACTCTACGGGGTTGTAATGCAGTAGCAGGCATGTTCTTTGATTTAGTGCTTACATCACAGTAATTTAAGAAAATTCTGCTCTTCACCTGGCATGGCAAAGGAGGCGTATGTATGAAGGTCAAGGAGAGAGAGCGCTATTAGTAAGAGAAATGTGGAATTCAGAGCGCTATTAGTAAGAGAAATGTGGAATTCACGAGGGAGCAGGACACCTACTGGGAGGGCTACCTGAGAGGAGGAGGCATTCGGCAGAGACGTGGAAAGAATAAACGAGAGAAGAGTCATGTCCTCACACTGAAGTGGTGCTCCGCAGGGCAACAGACGAGGAGGGTCAGTGCCCCCCTGCGCCTGAGGGCAAGGCTGCTGAAGTTGGTTGGGGTGCAGTGTCCTTGGGGGTCTGCACATGGCCGCGCTGCCGGTGGCTTAACGCGGGCCAGGCGTCCGGCCGGAGCGCTAGGCACGGCCGATTGATAGGAACGGGGAGTTTGGCACACGCTTGCACTTTCGCCTGCCTCCTTCTCACATGCTCCCAGAGAAGCTGGGACTGCATCCTGCATCCTTGTGCTTTTCCAGATCTGGGACTTCGCACACTGCCGTGTCCCTTGAGAAGTCTCAGTGAGGTCAAGAGAGCCCCACACAAGTAAAGGAGGGCTGCTCAACCCCAATGTTGAGGAAACCGAAGGTAACCGGGGCGGGCGGGGGGGCGGATTTCTTGCAGAAAACCCGAGAGCTCGCAGGGTGCCCTCTCGGCCCGAAGGCAATGCAAAGCCCTTCTGGGCACGGCCCAGGCCAGCCGGGCGCGGGGAGGAAGGCTCCCCCCGCCTCGGGCACGGCTCCGCTCGCTAACAGCCCGGCTGCCGCAGGGACGCGGATGCCCCTCCGGCCCCCCCGAACGACCCTAGCAAAGGCTCCCCGGCGCTCTTCTCGGCGACGAGCCCTCAGAGCTGGCCAGGCTGCTGGCGCAGGAGACCGCCTTGGTCCCCTTCAGCCACCTCGGCCGCGGAAAGAGCCGCCTCCCCCCGGCCCCCGCCTCACCCCCGCCCCGCTTCTGGGGGAACCAGCCGGAAAGCGGCGGCTGCCGGGCAGCGGCCCGAGCGACGGGAGGGTCGGGAGGGAGCGACGTTCTGCCTCTGCCCGGGGGGGACGGGGAGGGGGGTAAGGCGCATGCAGGAAATCACAGCGGCGCCGGAGGAGCCGGGAAAGTTTACCGGCACTTGCTGCTGCTTGTGCTGAGGGATGTGGGCTCGGGGCCGGGGGGGCTCGGGGCCGGGCTCTGCCTCGCGTCCTTACCTCGGTGCTGTCGGCGGCGTTCTCCGCCATTTTCCTCCTCAGGAGCAGGCAGCGGGAGGAGTGTTTCATTCCCATAAGAGCTAGCCAAGGGGTTGGGGCTTCGGGGTTGGTGTCTTGGTTTGTGCTTTGAAAGATCGCCAAACGCGGGTGTGCGCCAGAGGACAGGGAGATCAAAAAAATTACGGGAAACGGCAATAAATCAGTCAGCTTTGTCCTTTCTGCGTAGTCCACGGGAATGTTTGTCTCCTCTTAGCATTGGGAGCTCCTCGGGCACTTTCGAGTCTTCTTCTTTCTCCCCTCTCCTCCACCTCCAGCGAGCTCTTGGGATGGGCAGAGAGAGGCGGCACACACGCTTCGGGTTATCCTAAAAGGCTGTCGGGCTGTGAGTCCTCCCCTTCAGAGAAAGCAGTCGGGCTAAACGGGAGAGAAGCACCAGCTAAACTGAACTTGGGCGTGCAGTGACCAGCTGGGCATCTTTGTGTCCTGTGGCTACTCTTCCAGAGGCAGAGGGAGCCAGAGACAAAGCAACAGGACAAGGAAATCATAGCCCTTTATTTTCCTTCTCTGGGCTTCTTTCTTTCTCTCTAGGTCCCAGGAAACTTCCTTTAAAGATGGTCACAGAATTTGCCACCCTCTTTCTATGAATGTCGCCTGAAATAGCAATCCCTCCTCCTCCTCCTCCCCCCCTTCCCCTTCCGCCCCCCCTTCCTTTCCCCTTCCCTCTCCCCTTCTCTCCCCTTCCCCCTCATCTCCCCTTCCCTTCCCTCTCCTCTCCCCTTCCCTCCCTACCCCTTCTGCTCTTGGGCAGAGCTTGGTGCCCTTCTCTCGGAATTGCATTCACGTGTCTTTCGTAGAAAAAAACATCATATGAAGTCCCCCCCCGTCGCCTACACCCTCTCACACACAAGCATGCATTCACACGTACGCGCACACACACGTTGTCTCCCTCTCACACAGGCATGCACAATTTTTTTTTTCTCCCCCATCCCTCCTCTTCTTTTGAATCAGCAACACTTTTCTTTGCAAGGACTCTCGGAAAGGCTCTTAGAGAGCAACCGAAGAAGTCAGCTCCAGCTTCTTTCCTCCAAGTTAAGTAGCAAACCTGCTTTCTTAATATATCTTCTCATTTGTGTGCTCCCAGCTTCTGTTTGACTTGAAGTTTCAGCAGGATCCACGCTCTGTCAGATAGCCAGGAACTAATAGAAGTACAGTCCTGATCCGGATGCAGCTCCTGCGGAAAAGCGGGGAGGGAAGGCGCGGAGGGAGAGGTCTTGCTGGGGAGGGAAGGGGCCAAAGGGGATTTGAACTTCTTTTTAGCCTTTTCCTAATGACATCTTCCTCTGTGGGAGTGCATTGCCACCTTCCCCACACATTTATCTTGCTATCACTCCTCCGGGCACTTTCTAGCTCGGAGTTGTCAGCTGGGAGGATGAGGTTTACCTCACTCGTGTTGCTGTGGGTAAGGGCGGGAGAGGGGGCGTATTACATAATTAATCCTTCCAACTTCACTTTCCACAGCTCCATCTCCAGCCCACTGTTCTCACGTTTCTGTTTTGTTTTTATACGGAGGAGGTGAGAAAATAATGCTCCTGTGTAGGTGTGTGTTGCTCGAAGGATTTCAAGGACCAGAAATGGATTGCTGCTCTCTGAACAGTTTGAAATAATTTCCTCTGAGGGTGCCAATGGAGACCTGAAGAAGAGGTTTGAAAGATTACTTCTGATGCATATTTTAAGCACATAGCTAGCTCAGATGCTCCATCAGTAACAGGTTATGATAGGTCTGGGAGTTTGAATTTTTGTGCCCGGCAGCCTATTTTAATGTCTTTTAATTAGAGTTTATCCTCAGCTGACCTCTGGAATACTGACATACCATGAAGTACTGCCAAAACAACAGGAGGTCCTTGGGCACACAGGAGGCTGAAATATCCCTGGGGCTGGGGGAATGGAGGTAGACAATGTGAATTAAAGAGCAGAGAGCAAAATTATTCTCCTACCTCATGGGGATGAGGAGGTAGGGCCAAGAAAATTAAATAAGCAAATTTCTCCCTCTTACTTGAATGACCCTCACAAATTCTTGTTCAGACACAGATCAGTAGGTATGCAATAGATTTCAAGGATTTGTAATAAAACACATGGAAGTAAGCAACCCATGGAAGCAGAAGGTGCGTGGTATGCTGAAATGTCAAGTGACAATGAGAGTATGCCATGTAGGGCACAATGGTACCATATGAAAAAGTTTCAGAATGTGAGAGTTTGTTGTAGACAGACACACATGCCATACAGCTTGAGACTGGACCTCTGTGAGATACTTTGCAGAGCCATTTGATCATTCAGTTTTTCACAAACCTCTGATTTCCTGCTACTCCTTTCAGCTCACATTTATTCTAACACCTTGAGTTCTTTCATTAGCTCCACACCGCTGCTAATTTTTTCAATAATCATCCACACCTCCTTTGTTTATAGAGTTTTATTTCACACCTTATAGGCATGAGGCTCAAATAATGACAGAAGTGGAAGCAGGCCATTCCCCTTTTCTTTGAGACATTCATAGAGCTCTTGAAGGTCTTAAAACCCTTCAAACATGAAAACTCTTATAGCCATTGGCAACAGAGGCTGTTTTAGAGTATTCTAAAGCTACCCTCACAGTCTTGGGCTATGGAACTCTTTCTCATTAAGTACTTCAATTTCTAGATGGAGGGATAAGGGAAAAAAATAGTCTGCAAATAAAAATTTAGTGTCTCTGCAATCTATGTCACAATGTTTTTCTCTGCTCTGTCATGAATATCTGGTGGTTAGTGAGTGCATGAAGTTTTAGTCAGTATGTATTTGGGCTAACCTACGTACTTTTAGTGTGTCTTCTCTATTTTCAGGTGATACACATAGCTAAACTTAGCCTAATTAAATCTTTTAAAATAAACCAGTGTTCTATATAGAGAAAAAGATTTAGATTTTTCAAAACTACTCCAGGACATATTTTCCAGTTTTCTCTGACAGCTGGGTCTGTATTTCTGGTACAGCTCAATCACTCTTTAGTCAGCTAAATGAGGCATCAGATTTTCGAAAGCACTCAGCAACTGGCAAAACTGGCACGCAGAGATTTAATATATCCTTCTTTCTTCAGCTTCAGATACTGCACGACTTGTCCTGGCACCTATTCTTGTCCTCCTCCACCTCTTTGTCAACACAGATGATACTTGACTGCTCATCCTTGAACGTGGTGCTGATGCTTTACAGATACCAGGAAAACCTTCCAGTCTCATGGTTTCCGGCATAAAAGGATGAATGTTTTGGTCCTGAACACCTCTGGAAATCTGCCAGATGGTTGGTGTCCTCACTCCTCCTTTTATGTTCTATATGTTATTGAGGAAACTGCTTTGAAAACACATACCATTTGCTCTAATCTGTTTTATTCCAAAGAGAAAATTATTTGTCCTTCAGGACTTTTTTTAATCAGCCATGGATAGAAGTTATTCCTTGCAAGAGTCAATTAGCAATATCAGTTAAGAGGCTGAAAGCAGCATGTTTACACATACAGATGTCTGTGTGCACACACAGATACTTGGCCAGTCCTTCAGTTTGAACACGGGCCTCAGCGCAAGTTCCTGTTGATACCGAAATTCACAGGAACACTGAACTTGAGGAATATGAGCTTTCATACTGGTTAGGGGACAAATTCTGCCCTCAGACATGTGAATAAAAATCCTGCTGACATCTGTGGTCACCTAGGGGTGATAGTTGGCCATTGGAACTGATCTTGGGAACATATTTCTGATCCTGTTTTGTTAGATCTCAAGAAAAAGAGTACTGTCATGAAGAAAATGGCATGGTAGTAAAAGTGCCTTTGTAACAAAGCCAGGAGATGTCAAAACATCTTCTGAATTTAAATATATCATGTATAAGTACATGTGAAGGTCACAAAATATTACAAATGGAGTGGGGTGGTGCTGAAGAGAAAATGGAAAGGGAAGTGTTTATTACTTCAGATTTCCAATAATAGCAGCTGTGGTTGAGGCTGCTTTGCTACTTGCTGAGTGTGGCAGTAATGCTGTGCCTGCCCTCAGAAGATTCAGACTTATTGCCAGCTTTGTCATTAGCTTGGATGAAATCCAAATGTCTGCGTCTGAGGTGGGATAATCCTGTGCATGGGTACAGACTGAGAAATTGTGTGGCAGTTCTGATGGAAAGCATCTGGAGGTTACAGGGTAGGGGTGGAGCTGGGTTGAATATGACTCATCATGCTTTGTCACTGCATAAAAGGCAAGCTGTATAATTATCTGCCTTAAATTGAAAGTGTCCAGTAGAGCGAGGGCAGTATGATTCTCTCTCTAATTGGCACTGGTGAGATTGCATCTTTGATTCTGTGTGCAGTGCTGGGTCCCCTGGTTCAAGAGGGAGGTGGATACACTGGAGATAGTTCAGTAAAAGACTACTTCAGTGGTCTCTTAGGGCACTAACCTCTGAGGAGAGTTGGGCTTGTTGGGTTTGGTGAAGAGGTCAAGGGGCACCCAGTATGGCTTATGACTAGCTTTAAGGATTGTAACTTAAGTGAGCCAAACTCCTCTTGGTACAGTCAGATGCTATGAAAAAGGGCAATAGCTGCAAGTTGTGGCTTGGGAAGTCCAGATTCAATATTAGCAAGAGAAGTGTCCCTCCACGTAAAAAAGCCTAACCTTTCTTTGTGCTTTATATATCAAGGACAACCCCCCCGCTTTTTTTTTAGTTGCATATCTGTGCATGAGGATAACATCAGTGAAATATGGGATCTGCTAAAGGTAAAGCTAAGGACATACATGAACAAGAGAACATCTTTTTTCCTCTGATAAAATCTTTCTCTCCCAAAAGTAATTATTTGGGGAAGAAGATGGAATGAAGTTGCTGGTGTGATGATTCCAACTGAAATGGGTAAGAACTGCTTCAAACAGTGACAATTTGGCATCATTTCAAGTAGGAAGCAATACCAGTGCTCCAGTCAATGGACAAGAAATATAAAGATGAGTAAGGAGGGTAAGAGAAAATATGAATAAGGAAGGAGGTCGGGTGGAGTACTGGCAGAAGAGGACTGGCAGAGAAGGTGAAAAAATGTGTAGCGAAGTTCTGCATAGGGAAGCACAGGATAGCCATGGTAGGTGAAGAAAAGCAGAGCAGTGATGAAAAAGCTGAAAACAGGAGAAGGTAAGATAGAATAGCACTTTGTGTCACAGGTAATATCCATATATTCTGGATCAACGTTAAAATGTTACATTTATTACACTGGAATGTTCTGTCATATAAAACAGAGTCCTTCCACTGGGTCTTCCAAGCCCTCCTGCCACCCCTATTTCTGCAGTTTTGTCCACCTTTTCCCCAATCACTTATTCACAGGTCATAAGGAGGATTAAACCAAGAAATTTCACCTTTCTTAATACCTTGCATCTTGATGAAAGCAAGAAGACAGGGCATAATCAGTCTGGAAAAGACTTCTTCCCTTCTATTTGCCCTCTGACTTCAGCAGAAACACTGGGCTTTGGGTGCCTTTCTTTCTTGTTTGTTTAGAAAAGTAGACAAGGGCTTTACACAGAGACTGGGGGCAACCATTGGGCACTTCCTAGTTAGATGAGAAAATACTGTAGCAAAAAATCTATTCCTGCTCCAAAATCCCCACCAAATTTTGTTATATGATGAAAGGAAGACATGGGGCAGGATCCTTTTGTAGTATCACTTTGCATTGTTCTTTCAAATTAATAGCACTATACGAATTGATAACAGCTGTGATTTTTGCCCTTTAAGTGAAAAACTGCCATAACTGATGAGCCAAGGCTAACTAGTTCTCATAATTTTTTCATTTTTTTCTTTTCTTCTGCAATCTTGAGAAATTTACTGGGTTTGAGTGATGTTGGTTCTTTACCTGTTATTGAAGGTAATATTATTGGTCAGAAAGTCACAGTGATTTCCTTTGCCTCAAAACATACATTAGGTTTGGCAATCTCTCCAGCCTCTTCATGTATCTTCTAGCTGCACTATATCTCTCAAAAATGCCAGTAGTTAAAATATTTTTTTATTTCCTGCAATTCGCTCATGTTCATTCTGAAGATGCTGAAGTGAATTCTAACTGACACTGTGGATTTAAATGTCTTATTTTGTTTATGCTGTTCCTTCCTGGTCCTTTAGCTTTCCTCATTAACTTTTTTTTTCCCATGTATCATCATCTTATCCTTCTTCATGAACACTAATGCATTTCAGCCTTCTCCTAGGAATCACTGCAGTTTTCAACCATTGATGCTAGGTTTGAGTGAGGAAGGGTTTATCAGAAGCTAAACTGATCTGAGATACCCACTACCACAAGCCAAGAATGTATGTCCAGGGCTCAGATAATTCAGTGTTAAATTATAGAAACCTTGTCATGAACTGAACCCTTAGCTATGCTTACAGATAGTGAAACACCAGAGAACTATCTTGTCCCTTGCAGATTCGTCACCAGAATTTTTGTATTTTTCTAAGGTTCTAGGCTTCATTTTATTTAACAACAGAAACTCTTTTGCAGTCAAAAACCTGAAAACTTAATCCAAATTTAACCAAAATGTTCTTTCCTTTTTTTTTTTTTTTTTTTTTTTTTTTTTGTTTTTTATTG
>JAVJGG010000024.1:8781889-8807391 GCA_035590195.1 Aviceda cuculoides
TTGTCCAGTGCCTTAAACCACCAGACTATTTGCTTTAAAAAATAAAACCGATGCATATTTCTTTTTTTTTTTCTTTTTTTTTTTTCTTTTTTTTTTTTTTTTCTTTTTCCAAGTCAGATTGGGTGAAATTGATTATTAGAGGCCCGGGAAATTTAGAGGCATTAGCTGATGGCCATAGAAACCATGCTATACATCACAAAACAGATATTCTTGGTACTCCGGTGACTGGTAGAAGCTCTGATGATACCATCATATTTTTTTGCTACCACTAGGGAATTTAATGGTTGAACACTTGTTGCCAAGATTATTTGCAACTGGAATTCCTGGTGACAGTTACATCCCTGGGGGTATTGCAGGGTGCATGTAAATATCTAGTTGAAGAGATGGATATACAACAAGCAGATCACTTACGCAGTAGTATGCAAGTTGCACCTGGCTTCCAAGGGTCTCATCAGCAAGGAAATAGTCATTCAGGGCTACACAAACTCATACCCCGGAAGCCTTAAGACCTTGTGTTATACCAAAAGCTGAGACACAATGAGAGCAATTCTGGTAGACAGCATGGTGGTAAGAGTTTTCTGTCCCTTGTGTTTGGAAGGAAGGGTCAAACCTCAACAATCTGAATGCAAATCTTGCCTGCGAGCATGTTTTTTGCACTTTTCCCCCCTAACAACCAGCTCCCACAAAACATTCAGTATATGACAAATCATAACCAATGCGTCATTGTGCTCAGTGTTGTACAGCATTTCTCTCAAGAACCCTGCAGCACATGGCTCTACACCAGCTCCCAGGTGACCCTACACCAGGATTAATTTTGACTTTGTGTAAGTATATGCTTGGAGAGTGGCTGAGGACCAACTGATCTACAAATCTTATCTTCCCGTGTGATGGCATGTAACGAAACTGCAGTAGTGAATAATGTGTATAGTGGAAACAAAACTCCTAAGAGTACTCTCAAATTTTTTCTTTAATTTACCATATGTTTTTGGTGTATTTCACCTCTCTACATCCACTTACCTAACCTAAAGTTACCATGAAACACATACTGAGAAGCACTGAGAGGTTTCATTAACATTGGTCAAGTTATCTGAGATGTTTGAAGGAAATAGGTCAAGGGTGAAGCACTGTAACTAAGCGCTGCTTATTAGAGCAGTGAAGTTTTGTCATCAGATGAGCTTTTGTATCCCAAGCAGATTTAGCAACAGGACCACTTCTCACGGGCAAATGGTGTTTAAGACATTCACAGTTGTCTAATTTTACTGAAATAGGATCTAGTGCTGTATCGCAAAAGAGAAAAGGAAGTCCTCAGGATCCACAGTTGTCCCAGCCTACCTCAGGTATCTCCCAATCTTCAGAAAGCAAACTGGAATACCCTAAACCTAGGCTGGTAGAAGTTAAACCTGGAAAATTGCTGCTTGCATGGCTTGCTTTCCCAAGCCAGATCTCCACATGAACAATCCTTTCATGATTAGAGCCTCCCCTGTCATTTTGCTGCAGTGGAAAGTCCCACAGCAACTAAATTGTTTAAGAAAACAGGACACCCACTTACTATTTATGAGAACAGGACCAGGACCGTCAGATTCCAAAATGGGCTTTTCTGTTAGAGTGCTACAAAATCTAACATAAATAGAATTCCCTGGTCCAAAGTACAAGTATTTCTAAATAAACATATTCCAATTATTCCTCCTAAGAGCTAAAAGCCTGACTGTGAAAGCATTCCAGACATGCTATAATTACAAGCCCTTCCCATTAAAATAAAAAACTCTGAACAGATGGGAAGTATCTGACATCTGAACCAGCATCTCAGTTCCTGAAGTTATTCAGTCAGGGACCAGAGACTTTCCTCATCTTTCTCAGGGATTCATGGGCATAAGCTTTTGAGGACAGCAGCTTAGCAGGTCTCAAAAAAAAAAAAAAAAAAAAAAAAAAAGAGAGAGATAATTATGAGAAATTAGGACACCCAGTTATATTAGATGGGACAAAACATTCATAAGAGATCTAAATCCTTCTGCTTAAGGGTATAAGCCAAACATTAACTGCCTGCATGTTAGAGAAAAATTCTACCCACCCTCTGGGCAAGTCATTCAATAAAGTGTGCACAGATGTTCATTGACCTTCCTCCAAAGCAAGTAGCTTTGGCTTCTGATCAATAACTTATTTAGATGGACATTTGGGCTGATCGTAGATGCCAAAGTGTTCCACACCCAGCCTTCTGCACTCACCTTAATTCTACAAGCAAGAGAACACCAGAAATCTCTTTTCAACATTTAACATGGAGAATTTCACTACCACTAGATTTTGTTATTTGCAGCAAGAACTGGGCAGCCAGGGCACAGTGACTATTTGTTCCCTTCTGTCCTTTTCCTTTTGTCCTTGCCCTTGCTCATCCTATGCTGAGCTGTAGCCTGCTGCAGTTCTTTCCAATGTCACAATAGCTTCTCACATAAAATGAGATAGCCTTCAATGCTATCTCTAGATACCAACATCTACCATAACACACTTGGCATTCAATTCACACACACAAGAAAACAGGCAATTATTCTCTTCTTTAAGGTACAGTTCCTTTTAAGAACACTCTTCTAGCTTTCTACTGGTTTCCATACACGCTAGACCCTAGAATGGACATAAGATGTTAATAGGGATTCAATTCACATGAGGAGCTCTCCTTTACTTGGGCTAGGAGAAACCACATTTAATCTCTCAGCTGAAAGGCAGTAGTTAAAGAAAGTTTGATGGCTCTATAAATAAAAACTGAACAACATGCCATTCAAGTCATCAGATATCACTGATTATTTTTCAAAATGGGAGATGATTATACTGAAAGTTGCAATGGTGTCCAGTTCTACAAAGAGACATTTTCTAACATCTGTTTCAACATCTGCAATTCCTGTCCAGGCAGACATTGACTTTGAATCTTTCCCCAGAATGGTCTCTATGAAGGTAACATAAATTTATCTCTAGAAGTGATCTGCATTTATCACTATGTACTGCCTAAAGCCACGACATAATCTTAGCAGCTGCTTAGCCAAATGGACGATATGGACAGTCTGTGTGTGACTCTAGTCATTTATGTTAGCTATTACAGCACAGCTGAGTGTACTAACACAGGCACGATGTTTTCATTCCCGTAACTGGTTAGAGTTTTTGTTGTTTTCCTAGGCCATACTAGCCTGTCAAAGCAACTAACCCCTCCCATCCCCCCAAACACATGGATGGCCCACTACCTTACACGCTCTCACGGAATGAGTGCCACTACACGTTTCTGTGTGACTTCAGGCTTCCTGCACTCTACCCCCAAAATATACTAAAGGTATCTTCTGTGTCACAAGAGGAGTACCTTTTGCAAGTTATTCACAGAGCATTCTAAGAATGCCACCAGAGCTACTGAGAAAGGGAATGTAACCTGTTTGAGCTTATCTCACATTCCTGTACAGGATGCTTACATTTCCTTAAAACCAATTAAGCTGTTCAGGTGCATACAGTCCTGCTGCAACTTTGCTTTAGAAAAATTACTGAACATTTTAGAAAATAAG
This sequence comes from Aviceda cuculoides, assembly GCA_035590195.1. Lineage (NCBI taxonomy): Eukaryota > Metazoa > Chordata > Aves > Accipitriformes > Accipitridae > Aviceda > Aviceda cuculoides. The sequence goes on from JAVJGG010000024.1 coordinate 8,785,423, forward strand.
TCTTATCCTTTGGATTCAAGGGGGGAAATAGCATTTTGCCCAGCTTGAAAAAATCCTACATACATCAGCTCCAAGCTCTTCTGGTCGTGCACCATCCTACAGAGCATAAAGGACACCACGTAAGGATAATCATGTTATTTGCAGAAGCTTTCTGACTATAACTTTGTCACTGGCTAAGGATTCATGCTTCAGTGACTATCACTACTGTGAAGCCAGAGGAAAACTAATTTCTCAGATCTAGATCAAGTGTGAGCAGGACAGCAAAGTGAAATACAGAAGATGATGTGGCCTTACACACTCACCTTACCTCAAAACAGCAGCAAGTTACTGACTGGGCCAGAATTTGTTCATGCAGGTAAGGCTGTGTTACTAAAGCTAAGTGAGTAGCTAGGCTAGACGGCACTTCTCAACCAAGCGCATTTCATTTCCCCCTCTCTGTGATATAAGAAGTTTTAGGCGATTTGGGGGAAAGGACACCCACAGAAGAATCACGCACATGTGTCCAATGTAACCTGCTGCGTCCAGTCTCCTGTGCGGTATGAAGCCTAGGAAAGCACAGGAGCTGAGTCTTCCTCCCGGCTACAGAAACCACTTTCTGTGGGGCAACAACCAGACACACAGCTTACTGCCTTGGGCTCTAATCCAACTAAGCCCAGCGCAAACAAGCTCTCACTTTTTTTCCTATCATCTCATCCCCAGCAGCTGCCACACATCCAGATGTTTTTTCCTGCCACATCGGCAGGGGTTGTCAATGTTTCAGATGGAGTCAGAGTACAAAACTTAAGTTTCACAAGGCAGAGGTGAAGGATGAAAACAATCTAAGCAAGCATGCTGCAATATGAAAGAGAAGTGTGTGGGGGGTGGGTTTAAATATAAATACACTTCAATTTTTCTGTCAAAAATCTGTTTTTAGAGGGTTGACATTAAAGGCAACAATAGTAAGCAATCCCACAGCCCAGGGGTGGGACTCACAACAGCCACCGATCACGAGCAGAGCAGGAGGAATTTCAGGCACAGCCAAACTGGACCTCTTCCGTGGCCACACTCGTGTTGCCCACCAGGACCCCCAGCCTGAGGGCTTCCACACTGCCAGGTTGACACTGAAAAGCTGGTCAAAGAAAAGTCCTTCCTGATCAAGCAACATCCCCAGAGAGCAAGGCGTGTTCTCTACCTGACCTGCTACTTTGTGCTGAAACTGTCTTCTCTGCAAGGAGAATCAAGAAGAAAATACAGGTAGCAACATGGAGACAAGAAAGAACTGAACAATTGCAGAGGGTTATGATGAACAGGCTGCGTGCACCATTGCTTTCTTGCTTTCCGATGCAGCAGTGGCACTGGTTTTGTCCAGAAAAGGAAGACCATCCCAGCAAAGGAAATTCCCATTCAGAGTTTCTTACATCAGTGTTGAGTTGCTTTAGGATCTCACTGTAGGAACGCAAAAGGAGAGCGAAGCAGCTGGCAGCAGTCAGCTCTGAGGAACAGAACTGCTTGGGAAAGGGGTGGCTTCTTTCCAGGCATGAAAGAGAAGTGGGATAATAGGTGCAGTTATTTGACTTGTCTTTTTGACAGAGATGCAGCTGGTTGTTACTTGTGTGTTGCTAATTGGTATTGCTGAAGGGTTATGTGAGGAAACAGAGACAATATGCTCCGGAAAGTGTATCTATATTTAGTTTAAATGCCTAAGGAAATACATATCACAGTCACATATTATGAGGGTATTGATGTGCCTTTACAACTTGCAGTGCCCTGGAGAAGTTTGACGATACCCATTTTATGGATACGAAATTAAAGTCAGCTTTGGAAATCTCCAGCAGCTGAGAACTGTGTCCGGACAGTACAAGACCTGTGCTGGCGATGCGACGATAGCTGTAGTTGGTGACTGTATCTATAATAAACTCTACAGTTACAGGCTACAAACACAGTATGGATGCTGTAATGCTCAATACCACGGAATCGCAGAACCGCTGTGGTCGGCAGGTGCCTCCAGAGACCGACTCGCCCAACGCTAAAGGCAGGGTCAGCTGGAGCAGGGCGCGCAGCGTTGAGGCCTCTGTATCCCACCACATCCCACCACATCCTACCACCACGCCGGCCTTTCCCTCTGTCTGCGACGAGGCAGCCCCTTCGCTGGTCCCAGGAGGCAGGCAATACGGGATGACAGAACAAGGACGTTCAGAAGCAGCAAAAAGCGCCAAGTTCGTTCTTCCACTCCCGCCTCTCCACACGTTTTGAGGGGTGGGGGTGGGTGTGAGGCAATGTCCCGGCAAGGCGGGGCCCCCGTGGCGGGGCTCGGCCACACCAGGAGTGGGGCTTTTCTTTCGGGGCAGCCCCAGAGTCCTCCAAGGCAGAGACCCGAGATGATTTTTCTCCTTAGGAGGGAACTCTCTGTGAGGGATGGAAGGAGTTAATGGTGGGGCAAGTCCAGCTTAACGACCGACTCTGCGTACCAAGGAACCCTGCCTGGCGAGGAAGCCCCGGTGAAGAGCAGCCGGTCAGCGCCCAGCAGCAGCAGCAGGAGGGGGAGGCCGTGCCGGGGGGTGCGCAGCTCCCTGCTCTCAGGTGCTGTTCTGGTACACCGAGCAGGACAGCTCGCCATGCCTGGCGAAAGATCTCCTCTGCGGGGAAGGGGAAGGTACTCCCCAGACGACCCCCAAGCCCAAAGGCTCGCAAACTGTTCATGACACCTCATTTGCCTAATGAGCTTGAGTGCCCGCCTGAGGGAGGGGCGAGGATGAGAAAAGGGCAGGAACTGAAGGCCCAGGTGTGTGGGCCTGCCGGAATGGGCCCCTCGGCTGACAGAACCAGCACTGGACCCAGGACTGGTGAAGTCTCTCTCTCTGCCTTGTTCTCTCTTTCTTCTCCCATAATCCCTACACCTCATCCCTTGAGACACAAACGGTTTAAGAGCGGGTCCAGCCGCCCCAGGGCTCCTCTCTGAGAAGGAGTCTAGAAGGCAAGGGGGTCTGCTCTGAACCTCGTGACTCGACGGGAGGGCTCTCCTTACTGTCTTCCCTAAACTGATTCCCAAATAAGCAAGGCCTGTGGTATATGTTTGCCGATGTAGGGTTAGCACGCGTTACGCAGTTCACTGACATAGTTTCATGCCAATTTTTTGTGGCGAGCATGCCAATTCTTGTTGTGAGTGAATAAAAGTTGAGGTTTGTGAGTTAAAGGATCCCTGGTGTCGTTTCACCTTAGTCCTCACCTGGGAATCGTCAAACCTGAGTCATTGTCCTGAGAAATAGGGACATAACACTCTCCTCTGGGATCTACCTGAGACTCCTTCCAGGCATCTCCCAGAGTCTTTTGACTTCTGCTTTACATACCTCAGATCCCAGGTAGCAGCCCCAGACTTCTCTAAGGAAGCTGCCCTTCATGATTCTTCTATTTTAGAGGAAGTTCTTCCCTCCAGGATTCACCTGTGATTCTTCCCATGTGTCTCCAAGTCTTTTGGCCTCTGCTTTTGAGACTGGAGATCCCAGCTACCTGCCCCAGACTCCTCCAAGTAAGTTAGTTGAGATTTTTTTTTTTCTCCTTCAGATAAATCTCTTGACTCCAGGAGCAACCTGAGACTCCTTCTAGCCATCTCCTGGAGTCTTTTGACCTCTGCTTTTGGTACCAAAGATCTGGGGTAGCAGCCCAGACTTCTCCAAGGTGGCTATCCAAGAAGATTTTTCTCCTTTGGAAGAAGATCTTTCCTCAGGTATCCACCTGAGACTCCTCCCAGGCGTCTCCCAGAGACTTTTGGCCTTTTCCTATAGGGACTGGAGGTCCCAGGTAGCAGCCCCAGACTCCTGCAGGTAAGTTACTTGAGATATTTTATTCTCTTTAGATAAATCTCTCAACTCTGGGAGCCACCCGAGACTCCTCCCATGTATCTTCAAGTCTTTTGAGCTCTGCTTTTGGGACTGGAGATCCCAGGTAGCAGCCCCAGACTCCTCCAAGGAAGTTCTTGAGATATTTTATTCTCCTTTAGAGAAATCTCTCAACTGCAGGAGCCACCTGAGACTCTTCCCAGCATCTCCCAGTGGTGTAGGTCTTCCAGTCTAATAGTCCATGCTGCTGGTGCCTGGTAAGAAGAAAAGGTATTAGTCATTGTTCTTGGATCTACTCAACTGGTTGGTAGAAATTTTGCATACATCAGGTTATAAAGCACTCAGAATCATTTTGGGGGCCCAGCTGCTGGGTATTACATATAACCCATGACAGAGGCTTCTGAGAAAATACTGTCTTTGCTTAACGCCATTGCTATTTGTGGCTGCAAGCCTGGCTTAGGGAAACCTGAGTAGAATGCAAACTTTGTGGAGTGCCAGTCTGAAATGAAAACTCAGTCCTGTGAAATACGCTAACTGGCTGACATCCGTCTGGTGCTGCTGTTAGAGAACCTTTAAGATGACCCAGCTTCTTTGGTGTCTTGCTTTCAAGCTGTTTTGTTTTCCTCTCTCTGAGACACTTAGGCATTGCCAAAATTGCATGAAACTGTCCCAAGCAACTGGATACTAAAAGAGGGTAAAGCAATGTTTAGTTTAAAACTGCTTGAGGACCAAAAGCCTGTTATTACATGGCAGAGACGTCAGTAACTCTTTAGGAAGGTGGTTTTATTTTTAATTAGTGGTTAAGGACTGAACTTGGCTAATGCGTAGGTTGTAGTGGTAAAACTGCTGATTCTCTTAGCAGGGCTTAGTCATGAAGCTCAGCGAACTGCAGTGACCTCTGGTGGCACTGCTTTGGGTAGGAGAAGAAAGCGTTTTACAATTTGCCTGTTTGAGTGCTGTGTGTTGCAGCGGGAAGAATAGGACCCTTTGTCTCTGCTGTGGTCTCTCCTATGTCCAATGTGAGATCTGTTACTCACTGCTGCTTTGGGGCTGAGCCATGTTCTGCTGCTCTGGGTGAGCTTGTCAGCTCTGGAGCTCTTGGTGGACTCTGCTCACAAGGAAAACTTTCTCTTCCTCTATCGGATCTCCTTAAGTAGGCCCTAATATATTTAACTTCCTTTAATTTTTAGGGACTAGGTTAGCACACTCCTGCTCCTAATCCTGAAGTAAGGTGTATGTTTTGGCTTGTAGTGTCTAGGCAGCAGGCTGGGTTAAGACCCCCAAAATCATCCCTCAGCACTGCAGATCTTGTGGCTATTGCTCATCCAGGACATATTCCTTCCCATTTCCCTAACTAGTGCTGTGCTTTTCTTTGTAATAGCAAAGGAAATAAGTGAGACTTAAAGGATTTCTTTTGTCCCCTCTATCTTTTTACTCCAACCTGGAACATATGCAAAAATGGCCTTCCCAAAGCCTTCCTCTTGTAAGTTTTCACCAACACTTCTCATGCCAGTAAGGCTCTTCAGCTTTCATTCTGTCCTTGCCTAAAGCTGTCCTGTATCTGAAAAGGCTGCTGAAAACCAGGAAGCCCTTCCTGAGAAATCAATATGCCCCATCTTAAAATGTGCATTTTTCACTAAGCCTTTGAGTTTTTCATCTCTCTTCCTCAAGAACTGGCAACAGTGTGCTATAGGTTTGCATGTGATCTTCACAGTGGTACTTGTGGTGGGCTTTGTTATAACTTTGGTTTCTGGTCAGTTTATCCAGTGAATAGTCAGAATAGGAAGCGCTGAGCTTCCAGTAAGTAAATATCCTACAGAAGATAAGTATTGTGTTAAGTCAATGCATTCTAACTTGGTGGCTGAGATGCCTTGATATATCCCTGCCTACTTATTTGAATTTTGTCAATATTCATCTGGTTAGGTTGTCCCCTCCCGCATCTTTGATTAGTAGGCTTTGGTGTTTCAGTTTTCTTTAGAAACAATAGCCTCAATAACACTTTTGTTTGTTCAAGCAGATGCTTGTTGCTTATTTTTTTTTTTTTTTTATATTGGACCTTGTCTGTTAGCATGTAGCTATAGGCAGACAGCTGTTTCCTGTTTAAGTATACAAGGCTTTATTCTTTCATGCGTGCTGGTGGAAGACAAATTCAAAACAGAGCAATAAATTAGCTCATTTTGGGGGTGAGAGGGAGTGGCAGGAAAAGATGGTTGTGTACAACTTGCCTCCTGGCTTCAGAACTGGGTTTTCACAAGTTTGTCTTGTCAGAAAAAGCACCTATTGCAATTTTTCCACATTATCCTTAGTGCCTTCTGGTTAACAGCAGGTTATCTGATGTGTTCAAAATAAGCCGGATTCATTTTCTTTATCCGAATGCTCTGGGGAAAAAACTAAGCCGTATGCAGGAAGCAAAAAAGAAGCACAGATAGAATATATCGTAGGAGGCAGCTGCTGTTTGCCTAGCCAGTAGTTTAATGAGTTGCATATGATGATTCATTTAAAAAATTGTTTACTATGTTCCTGAGCATAGTACTGGAAAACCAAAGGCACTGATTGCTGTGCATCTATTAGTGTGTTGGATAGTTTGAGCTTCCACCAACTGAATTTTTAGAAATGTATTTAATCCTTTTCACTGCTGAAATAGCTATCCTCGAACATATTTCTTAAGGTATTTTTGGTAATGAGAATATTGTAGGGAAATTATTCATTCTGCCATTCTTCAAAAAAGGTAAAACTTCACCTTAGGTCAAGAGCAAGGGACTGCAGTTGGAGTTCTGCTTGTTTCCCTTGTGCCACTTCTCTAGCTTGTGTCTGAGTTTTGCCAGCATGTACTTTTTCCAAGAGTGGAATTACAAAACATTTCCTTCCAGGTTGAGCAGTTGCTTAAGGTTTTCTTCTTCTAGATGTCAGGTGAGTTTTTTCTGAACTTGGGAAATAATAATGTTGTTCTCTGATACAAAGGTGTGGCCACACTGGCTCCCAAGAGGTACGCTGCTGCATCAGAACATGTCTGGGGATGGGAGGTAGTTGCAGGCAGCAGGAACATCAGTACCTTTTCTCATACAGTCACTGAAATAGAATCTGTTTTATTTTGCAGCGCATTTTAATATGTGGAAGCTAAACAATTTTGTTTAAGTTGGTCTGCTCTACTGTCATCAGTATGAAACTCAACTGCATTGCAAATGAAGGAAGTGGGATGGGCAAAAGGTGAAGCTGAATGTGACCTACACCTCCACCAGGTATGTGCATGTGATGCCAAACAGCTGTGTGCTGCCCATGGTTCTCGCAACACGCCTCGGTGTTCTGGAAGGGTAGGTTTAGCAAGAGGTCCTCTGCTGACATTATACAGAATCTTCTGCTCTTTGAACAGTAAGAGCAGGCATTTCTTCATTGGTGCTGGTTTGGGGATATGTGCATGAGACTATAGATTTTTCTAGGAAAATAATGAGATGGTTTTGTTTGCACATCAAAGTTAAATGGAATTCCTCTGAGACAATGCATTCTGTGACAATTGTGCAGACAGCTGGCAGCTTTTGGACACCCACAGCTGAATGGTGTTCCCACTGCACCTTGTTGCTTTTTCTCCTTTTTTGGTCTCCGCAGTGTGTAGCTTGATGCTGCTTCCAGAACTTAAGTGTTGCCAACAGCATGATGCTGAAAAGGCTGGTAAAGAAGTTGTTTAATGTTAAAACTTAATCCTCTACCACATTCCTACACTTTAAACTTAGGGTTTCTTTTGCTCTCCTGTCTCATCTTCCCACTGTCACTGTATACAACCTGTCATACTATGACCAGTGTTCTATCAGCCAATTTAACCACCTGTCATCATGAGATATCCCAGATACTCAGACATAAATTATCTCCAGAAAGAATAAGTGCATGTTTTATGCTTAAATAGGAGACTTAGAATTCTTTTTTTAATCAGCAAAAGTGCTTTTAAAGCTAAATGTTTACAAACTAAAACTGAAAACTTCCTAAGCTAATGTAAGTCTTATTTTGGGTATTTACAAAGAGATCCTAGTAAACTTAATTCTGCATGAAAACAGTGCCATTAGTTCTGTATTTTAACATAATCTTCTAATCCAATGTGTGTGTTAAAAAGTCAAAGCTATTTAAAGCTTTTAGTTGTACAAAACAGCCCAATATACTTTCAAGCTGCCCTGCAGTTTTACCTCAGTTTAATAGCTGCTACATGTATTTATGACTTAGCTTGACATTTATTACCTGTCTCTAAACTCAGAATTTATGATACTGGAAACAAGTTTCTTTTCTGAGAAATCATGGGGAAGTGGAGAAAACATTACATTGTCAGCTTATGAATGTAATACACTAACATTCTCATTTACACATCACAGACAAAGGAACCCAGAGCTTGAACCAAGTCAGTGATGTTTTTTAATCTTCAAGAAAAACCCTCAGCTGTCACATCCTATCTATGCCAATACAAGTTTTGATCCAAAAATCAAAGCCCAGGGGACTGCTTTTTGTTTATTCTTGCTGCTCCTCTGTATCAGTAAACAGTTCCAGTGGTTCATTCGAAAGATGAATAACTGCCTGTGTAGAAGTAAGCATTAGTTTTCCAAGAGAAAATGAAGACTTTACAGAGAATTTTTTTCTTTTGCTATATAGCAACATGAATAAAACACTAGAAATAGGCCTGACTGCCTTAAAGTATAAAAATAAGCTGAGTACATGGCAAAATCATGTATTTTTTTCCCTACATGTTACTAACAAGGCTCACTTGAGATTCAGCTTTAATCATGAAGACATCCATATTTTCAGTCAACTTTATTGATAAAATAAGTTTACTGTACAGTACACAATTCTAGCCATAAATTCTTTTCAAGCTATCTGCATTACAAAAATAACAGGTATGCAATGAAAAATAGTCACTCCACACACTGTGAAGGTTCTTTAAAATCCTAAAGTGATCAGGTCAGGGGAATGACAGGGGAGACGTATCAAACGTGAAGACTAGGAGTAGATAAATTAAGTCACATTTTTTAATTTACAAAAATAAACACTAATCAAGCATTATTTCATAATAGAGCAACCTTAAAGAACTGACACAGACTAACAACCCTTCAGATTGTACTTGAAAGACAAACCAGCAAGTCAGCCATGAAACTGCATTCAGCATTAAATGGATATAAATACCTCTGATATCAGTCAATGGCTGAAAAGACAATTCTAAAAAGAATAACTTAATCAGCTGAACCCGAAAGTTCTCCTAAGTTTGCAACAACAAAACACTCCATTGAAAAAAGGTGTTGCTTCTGATAAGTCACCAGCTTGCAAGCTACAGTAGAAATGCAAAATCTAAATTATAGAAGCATTGTCAAGGTTTTGCAGATAATAATAGCAGACCATTTTGTGCTTGAGCTGAAATGTTTCCCCCCAAATTCCCCCCAGATGTTTAGCAAGTTTGGAAATGGTTAAAACTTCCCCCCCCCGCCCATACACAAGTGCCCTCAATTTAAAAAGAGATGTAGCCATTTCTCCATGTATAAAAAATGCTGTGAAAATTCGGAGAGCTTGATTTATCTGTCCTTTCAACTGCGTTTCCTAGCATATATATTAGTTAATTGAAAACTAGCATTTATTGTTTCTGCTAAATGTTCCTTTCCTACCACTTTTTTTTCTCTTAAAAGCACTACAGGAAGGGGGGCAGCAACAGAACAAAACCACTGAGCTCCCTATAAATTAGTTCACTCGTCACTGAAAGTTCACCCTTAGACCTGTGGTGCACTTACCTTGAGCCCAGGGAAGCTGTACTGAGTCAAAGGAAGTTGTATTTAAAACTGACACACTTAGAAGTCCTTGATGCTTAATTCTTTTTGCACTGTTGTAACTGAAAATCAACTTTAAGTAATGTTGATTTCAGAACAGGACTTCAACTCATTTTGCTAGGTGAATTATTAAACAGCCAAAATACTCAACTGTGGGTGGCATTTGTAGAGCTACAATTTTCTGTGGTTGAAAGCTTTCACTCTGCTTCTCTTGAGTATATCTTCCAGGTAAAGAATATGTTCACATGCTGGACAGAAAGTAATGATACACATCTGTATTAGGAATGTTCTTGCTGCCTTGACCAAGAAGTGGTAATCTGACAAACAAAACCCAAATATGAATTATTTCAGCACCTCTCTACTACAAGCCTGTCTTGCGTAGCACTTCTATCGTATCTGCATATGATATAAGCTGCGCTTTGATCTAGGAAAGTCAATTCCTCTTTGCTTCTGCAAGTATTTCAGGATTAAAAGCAAGCAGTCTGCTTCTCAGTATAGCATATTGAAACTTTTCCTAGTGCAAACGTAACACGTACCTGAAACTTAACTAAAACCTTCCTGATGACTAATACTTCAGAAAGAAAAATGAAGAATACTGATTGCAGGCATGCAGGCGGCAACTTTGCCATAGAGCTTCTCCCTCCTTCCCCCAACTACCTTTGTGCTGCTGCTGTTTGGGTGCTTTCAAATTGCTATTTCCCAGTTAGGAAGTTTGGGCAGGCAATTGCAGAAGAAATAGATAGGACTAAATTCTTGCCTATAGAGAACTGAGCCTGGTTTCCTCTCATAAAAGCTAAGGCAGACTTATACTATGCTACCTGTGTTCGAGAAAGTAATAAAGTGGGAGCAGCTCTTTCTGTGTTTTGAAAATACAATTAAGTATACCTATTTTAAAGATTCTTGTTCAATTAAAAAAAAAAATATTAAACAACTGCCAAAGCATTGCTTATGTTTAAACAATTGGTCTTATATTTGAACAGGATACCCCATGGCTCAATAACAGAAACCTTTAAGTTTTATGCTGCCTATGTACCCTTTCCATTAAACAGGTTTGTTGCAAAATGAGAATTTATTAAAAACTTACTAAAAGGAAAAAATGTAATGTGGATCATACACAAAGCATATTCATAAGCTATGACTTTTTAGCCAGAGATCAGACTTTAATTCTTACCTTTATTATATAATAGGTGCACTGAAACTTTGTATGAGTACTAACTTATATAAATTATGTTGAAATATTGTCTTTTATGTGTAAAATGACTTCATATAAAAATAATTCTCAATTCAGTAAGTGTATTAATCCATTTCCTACTGAAGTTAGATCTATGGCAATTAATCTGTCACTAAGATTTTTGTAGAATACCAATTTTAATGTATTTTACACAGTATAAAAGCCACTCAACTGGAGTTTAAGATGCATTAGCTTGCTGGTGCCCTATTCAGTAACAAGTGCTTGACAAGTGACCCCTGATACTCCGTTTGTAAAGTGTGCAATTGAAGCTTGTTGACTTCCACAGTCTTTAGCTTTTCCTCAGGCTCAAATCACTGCTTGTTACTAATCCTGAAAGAGATGTGCTCTCTGATGCATCTTCTTTCTTGAGGTTCAGAAATGATTCTCTAGTTATTTGAAGAATTTCTCTCAAGCCTTTGTTTTCTTGCTGTAACCAGAGAAAGAAAAAGGCATTTAATAGACTCCAGAAAGAAGTCAAGGTAACTACATAACCTCCCCTCTACTCCAAACATATGCATAAGAATTAAAATATGGATTTGCAGTCAGGTAGTGCTGTCTTACCTTCTAAAACTAAGAACATTTAAGTTTCTGAACCTCTTGCTCTCTTGAATGGGTATTAAGCATTAAAAAAAAAAAAAAAAGCTCAAAACACCAAGACAGGTAAGAAAAAGCTAATTAAGTTCAAATGTTGCATTTCAAAAAGTATCTCCTGTTCTTTCCACACACCCTGTCCCGTAATGAACTGCTTTGCTAGCACTTAATCAAAAAGCAATAGTGTTGATCCTCCAATGCTAAGCAACTGAGAATCTCCCCAAAGGCACAAAATTATTATTAAAAAATTAATAATATTTAAAAGCCAAAGGTGCGGGTATTATTATTTGTATCCTAGCGTCTTATTTATTAGGATGAATTTGTATTATTTTCTAGCTTTTTTGCTACACAGAGACTTAAAAAAGAGACAGCTTAAGCCAGTATGTAAATACAAATCGCTGATTTCTGGTGATGAAGTATCACCTATGCAAGACTTGACAGTAAGCTACAGTGGGGAAAATAGTGCTTACAGTCCTCCCAACAAGGAAAGTGTAATAAAAGAGCAGTGTGACTGACTGCTCTTTTACAGTAACTTAATGTAAGTAATTGTGGTAACATTTCCTCCCTTGCTATTTGTGCCCTGATGTTTTGATTTCATACCTACCTCAAGCTGAATGATACGTTCCTGCTCTTTACAGCCATGCTTTTCATCAAGTTCTATAGCTTTTCTCATTACTGCTGCCATTTCTGTAATTTGGTCCACATGCACTTGCAGCTCCTGAGACATAAAAATAAAATAGTAACAGCTTTAGTAATATATCTTCTGCATTACTAAAAATAAGCAAAACATTAAATGTGCATTTTGACTGCTGTGCCACTTAATAAAAATGTGAACATAGGCCTGTATTTGAGAAAACAAGTTCTCTGTAACTTTACAGCATGAGTAGTCACTGTGGTCCTGTTACTTAAATAAATTTAGTTTGCCACACAGCAATTCCTTTTATTACAATTTTATATATGCTTAAATGAGTACATCTTCCAAAGAGCTACAAGTCAGCCACATACTTGCTCTGACAAGGCCTTCCTGTGTTGCAAGAATTGATGTATATGATTTTGGATATGCAGAAAGACTAAACTCATCTAAGAACAGCAGTGTATGTGACATTCTTTCTGTTTGTTTGAAACTTGATCTCAAGCCCAGTACAGCATTTATCTCTTAAAAAGACCAGGTGAAGTGGTCATCCTTACTATGTCACGTATTAGGAAACCTGGATCTGTCCTTTTTCAGATACTTCCGCTTGAATTCACTTCCACTTCCAGCTTATCTTGGATCTGGACTTCAGAGGTCCTTGTCCTTGCTGAATTCTAAGAAAAACTTTTGTGTCCTGACTGAATTCTTTGTGTCTGTTCATTAATGCTAGTAGGGTACTTTCCTATTAGAAATAACTATGACATCTTACTGAAAGATTCAAGGAGGAAAAAAAAAGCAGTAGTTCGGTTTGCTGTTTTCCTGTTCCACCACCAGGACTGGGATGATAGGAACCATTAATATAGGTGTTAACAGCCTTTGCAAGGAAGCTAGATTTTAGACAATCTTCACTGTCTGCAAGGAAGTGATCTCTCATCTGGACCTTGCTGGTTCAGCTGACGGTTTATTTTCTTGCTGGCCAACCTACCAGCAGGAAATGCTTAAAGGGTCATTACTGCTTTTCCCCTGCAGATCTAGATAAAGAGCCTATGCTTTTGGCATTCATTGCTGTTCAGCTAAGCTAAATATTTTAATGGTATTTCCAGAAGCTTTTATTCTTCATTGTCTCTTCCTCAAGCTGTCTTTTATTCCAACTCTACTATCATGCCAGCCTATCCATGTCTGACCTGACCTTTGGACAAAATTCACAACAGTTACTAATACTGGGAAAAGCAGAACAGTAGGACTGAAATGAAGAACAGCATAGACTAAAGTTAAATCCCACCTTTAAATTATGAGTTTGACTGGACGTCCATACATCTAGCAGATAATCAGCTTGCCTTTAAACTACCAGAAACGATTAAACTAACATAAAGAACTGCCTCACTTGGAATGATAAATTTTATCTGACCAAAACAAATATACTTCACTAAAATGAACATCAGCCCTTTCCATCCTTTCCTCTCTGCTATTCCAATTGTGAAAGCTGTATCTTAGCTGTTTACTCATTAAATACCCACTCACAGCAGCAAGGGGGGATGGGGGTAGAACTTGCTGCAAATCTTTATTTTCTTCTCAGTTTCCAGTGAAGGTGATTACATGAAACATTTTTTCAACAAAAACATAAATTTAGCTTGAAAGGAAGCTGTGATCAGTGATAAAAGAATGAGTTGGCAAGGATGTACCCTTGAGAAAGGCTGGGAAGGAGTTAGTGGTTTTTAGATATACTGCTGTCGTCCCTACTTCCTATTTTGTCAGGTTAGTTGGGCTCTTGATCAATATGATTTAGGGCCTGTTCCAAAGTCACTAATGTTACATCAGATGCTAACCCAAAACTGTAAGGTTCTAATCTGGAAAGCAGATGTGTAAAACTTAGGTACTGTAACACCAAAGAATGCAGTGAAAGTGTTTCTTTACAAAGATACCCTCAAACATGTACGAACACTCTTTGTATCTCTCTCCTTTTTGTTTGCCATACACTGTTTTTCGTCTTCTCTTTGGAGAAAAAAAACAAAGCCACACATGTTTTTAGGCCTTGTTTCAGCTGAGCAAATTTAAACAGCACATTTAGATCAGGGTCATTACTACCAAGACACACTTTTCTCTTGTACACAACACTGCTAAAAGCAATTGTTTTTCTATTTAAAGGAGGTGCTTGTTGATCTGTAGAATTCAATGTTTGTTTTTTTAACAATCTTTTGTAAATAGGTGCTGAAGTTAATAGCTGGCACTTGGGAAAACAGTAATTACTGGTAACAGCGAGATTAATTGCTTAGGTATGATGGATTTTTTAGTTAACAAGAAAGAAGTATTTAAAAACTGCTTCAAGATTGTTCAATCTTACTGAATGTGAAGGCTAATCAGAAGAATAAATAATGAAATTCCAGAAAACCTAAGTGTTAGGTTAAGGGTGATAAATCCTCTTAATCAGCCATTTTTGTGGGATCAAATTTAACCACAATGTTGAAGCCTAAATCTCCTGTTTAAATAATATTGTTTGATATTGTTCTCCCTGCCCCCCAAGCTTTTAATCCATAGAAGTGTTCCTAAATGAAATTTCAAAGTTCATTTCAGGACTGATATAATTTTACCTCTTATTTTGGTACTCCTGAGGCTGTAACATATGTTATACTATATTGCTAAGGCAACTTCTTTTGAAAAGGATATATATCTGTTATTTTTTAGGAGTTTATGTTAAAGTTGTAGTTCTAATCCAGTATATTTTTTCATAACAACTGAAGTGGTCCCATTGATTTCAACAGCACTAATTACACATATGTGATTTGGTAAGGAGATAAGAAAGCATCAAATTCTTAAACTTTGTTTTCCCAGTATGCAGACCCTAACTCTGCTTTGCAGACTCAGTTTGTTGAGGTCAAAGACTATTAAACAGTTAGAACTAATGTTTGTGTAAACAGTTAGAACTAATGTTTGTGTACACAGTTACACTGCTCTCTGATGATTAAGTTTCACTTAAAATGTAATGTAATACTTTGTTAGAAAGCTCCTGTTTAGATCTGTTAGTAACCTAGAATAATGAGTTTTCCTGAAAATACATCGAAAAAGCCTAAACTATATATAATGCTGCAAAAACATATTAATCTTATATGAAGATGCTGAACAGTCATATATACCTCACTCATGATAGTTTACAAAAGTGTTGCTTAATGGTACTTTGCTTTTCTAGTTTTCAAAAGCTGTAAGATGAAGCATGCCTAATACCAGCAACTTTCACCACCCTTCAAGCATCTCAGGCTACCCTGGATTCTAGTTATCAATCCTGATCAGTAAGTGAAACAAGAACCAAGGGTTGAAGCAGGAAAGAGGAGAAGTGTATGTTCAGTTATTCAATATTCGAAAGGGCTTTTAAAATACTTTTTAAAAATTTATGATATTTAGGGGAAAAAATATTTGAATATTGAATTTAAAAAGCTTACTTCTCCTAGTCTCCCCAGTAAGCACAGGTTTACTAATTATTTGTTGGAGTCACAAGTATCGGTTAAAGCCAGTCTAAATGTCTGAATATTACCGAGATCTGTGAGCATCTGGAAGTATAATAATAGGGCAGTTGCCTTAAAGACCGAAGCAAAACAAAAGTAAATTAAGTAGATACAGTAATGAAATGCTACTTGTTAAAAGCTTAAATAAATGAGAAGCTAGTAAGGTTGACTTACTCGACTGATCAAGTTTCCTGTTCGTGTTTCATGGACTGGATTATAAAAATTAGGACTTTTTAGTACAATGATATAAAAACTGAGACAAAGTAAGCTTTGAACTGATCCGCTACAAACTTACTTAAGTGTTAACTATAAAAACAAAGGCAAACCCCCAATTATTACCTTGGAATGTTGCTCTTTTAACTTCATTATTATACTTGGATCATCCTTTTTGCTCGCCATAAGCAACCTAAACATCTGTTCTCTGTACTTGCTCATTATGAGTTCCAAAGCAGACTGATGTTCTTCAAGAGATGTGCGTAGTTCTAACAACATAATTTTAAATTCAGTTAAAGTTTAACAAAAAAGAACTGAAACAAAATGCAAAAGTACTTCAGCATGAGAAAACCAAAATAAGCCCCTAATTGAGTGTCCCCTCTCCTTGGACCATAAAATCTATATAGGTTCTGCAAATGTCTTCACTGGTGATTGCCCTGGGAAAATTCTTGTTCAGTCAGAAACAGAAGGTCTTTTGTTAATATGACTTCATATTCAGTCCCTTTAGCTGATATAAGCCATCTTGAGTGTAGCTTAGGAGCTTTACTCTAGCCGCTATAAGGAACACTGTACAAAAGCTAGAAAGAAGTTTACAGATCTGTCTTAATCTGCAGATTGGCAAAATAAGAGTTAAAAAATGCTTGCATTCAAAATATACTAAGTCAAAGGACAAATAACTCCTGAAATAAGACAAGATTCATAAAAATTGAGACCATTGAATCCTTTGCTGAATGTAACTGTTAGAATACCTAAAGTATTCCATGAGGAAAAGTATATTCCTAGTGTACAGAATTCCAGAATGAATTATAATACAGCACTTACACTACAACTTGTCCTGACTGCTCCTAAATTAGTTATTTTTAGCAGTGGGAAAACATATTTCCAAATAGATACTTATATTGCAGAACTAAGTTCTATTTATCCCCTCACTTGTGCTGTAACATTAGATAGGGACTGAAAAAGTTACTTTTCCACAACTCTCTGTTTTTGTTAATCATAGTCGCAGTGGGACTTTAGGACTCTTTATTAGATTGCATTATGATCAGTTAAACTGACAAATTGAGATTAGAAGAAAGAATTTCTTCTACAACAATTTTTGGAGAACAGGTCAATGTTAAAACTCTCACTGATTCCAGTGGTGCAAGCTGGAACTTGAAAAGGATAGATTATTTACATTTTACCTTTATTCTCCTGTTGCAATTCCCTAATCTGTCTGTTTTCTTGTTGGATACCCATCACTAATGTAGACCGAGGGCGATGTCTTGCTACTTCATTGAGCTCTTGAATTTCTTCTTGGTACTAGTTATGGGGGAAAAAAAAAAAAAGGCAAAACAAACCACAACATATTTGAGTAACTGAAGCCAAGCATTACTCAGCAAGTCACAAAGCACTCATTCTACTGTCAGTCAAAGTCTGTAACCAGCAAGATAACGCTTGTTTTTAAATAATAACATCAAACAAACAAAAACACTTCTGAAGGTATTGCTAAGATACTGCCCTTTAGAGACACAAAAGTATCACCTTTGTTTTTAAAGTTTCATACCTCAGATGTGTGTAGTGGGCATTATTTAACCTTCAATTAATGCAGGTCAAATTCACCATCAAGTAATTTAAAACTGATATACATATGGTAAAGAAAAGCCATGAGGTATTAACCTCTAGGTGTTTACTGTGGCTTCCCAATACCTTAAACCACAAGGTTGTATGGGTACAATTCACATGGACCTGAACGAATGGCTCCTGACCCTCAACAAATGGGTAAATTTAATACTCTTGATTTGAAGTTATGAAGCTTCTCCATGGCTAGTTTTACAAGGATGAAGCACACACAGGGCTTTATTATTTTACAGGCCCATTAGCACATCCTGTGTTCTATTAAAATGACAGGATGAACTCCCATATGGAAAGTCAGTAGACACTTTTATGTCTTTCCAGAAGTTCTCTAGTGAAAGTCACACTCAATCTAACAACATGCCTTGAATACTTAACATCAGAATGGAAATGATCACAAAAAAAGGCTAAGAGGTCACTCTGAAACAAAAGGAGACAGTGAAAAGATAAATTATTCTGAACAGAAGAAAGCATGACAGGGCCTCTGTATGATTAAAAGTGCACATTGAAATTAATAAAACAAGTAGTATTTCACGGAAACGCAGAACACAAGACACCACACAATGGTTTGTAAGATACCAACCCCGTTTCTACTAGTGTTCTTCAAATAAATGCTAGTTTTCAATGTTTAAGCTAGAGTAACAGTGAAAACTTCTTTGCAGGATCAAACTAAATATGTAAAACCTATTTTTAGATCATAGTCACACCTATAATGAAAATACTTAGTATGGTATTAAAGGATTAACCAAATAATATACTAATTCTAGATTGTACAGTAGCACACAGAAATGATTTTACATGTTTCCAAGTCGTTCTTTTAATGGAGTAAACAAAGTTGGAAAACAAACCTGTTTCATTGCTTCAACCCGCTTGTTAAGAGCTGTTGTCTGTTCAATAAGAGCTTCTGCTGCATTGTCATGTTCCCTTAGTCGTTCCACCAGTGCTTTCGCATCTGCCAAGGCTTTTTCAATTGTGCAACTCATTTCTAAGGATTAGAAATGCATTATTTTCACAACACCACCTGTTTGCTATACAGAGAACAGCTATCTATGTGATACCATGTAATTTTTTTCTTAGTCTAAAGCAGCTGAATACAACCTTTCCCTCAGAAACATCCAGACATTTTGTTGCCTTTTAGGAATACGAAAAATTATCTTAAGAATTACTTAAAGTCTGCCTTTCCTTTTCCTCCTTTTTCATTGCTGTTGAGACCATGTACCAGAGCAAGGAAATGAAAGTAAACTTTGTGTTGTGAGGAGAGTATCAATATACTAAGTGCAAAAGAAGGACTATCGAACATAGGGAAACTGAGCAGTGCATGTCCTTCTGTTAAGTAGCAGAGTGAAAAAAAAAATAAATAAAAAAAATTACATTAACTAGTTCATTTTTCAAGACTACATTTTTTTTTTTTTAAATGTGCCTTCCTACCAGTCAGATATACTTCAAGATACCTGAGAAGTATAAATCCAGCACAAAAGAGAATGCCAAAGGACTAGAGGAGGCTGGAAGATTTTGATGAATTAAATCAGCAGAGAAGGAACAGTTCAAACTGAGAGAGTAGAGAAAATTACTCAAGGAAAATTAAGAAAACTAAGGCTTGTGTTTTCTTCATCTCTATAAATGTACACAAACATCACTGCATGGAATGAACTCTAAAATTTTCAACAGGATAAAGACAGTAACTTATGTAAGAAAAAGAACTGACTGCATAGTTAAAATACCAGCCTTCTAACTGCAGTAGTCGTTAGCAGAAATTACCTGTTGCTAGAATTGCTAAACTTGCAAAATGCTTGTACATGCTAGAACTTCCGAAATACTGACCTTTTTTCATACTCATGCTTGATAGATTAAGTTTCAAGACCAAAATTTTCAGCCTAAGTTTTTATTTTCTTTTAAGAAACCTTCCACTTTTTCTACTGAAAAGGAAATCTACTTGAACTCCTTGAACAGTTCTTCAGCAATCAGACAGCAACAATAGAAGTTCAGTAGTTATAGGCCTTATTGATATAAGGCTTAGTATTTGTTTCAGGAAACTTTCTAAGGTACTGAAAGAATCAACTAAATCTATTTCTTAGCCAGGCCGTTTGCTAAAGGAGAGATTTTTATAAGCATAAAAGGTCAGTGAGCCTTTCCTGAGCTACAGGAGAAAAGTTTGCTCCAAGTTGATTTTCTGACTTTCTTAGGCACCTTTTCAAATCACAGCCTAGGATCTTTAAGCCAAGCTTAAAGAAAACTTCACGTTTTCCTCAGCTGACCTTTCCTCACTGTCCCAGGTAGAGTAGTAGAAGTAAGGATATTTCAAACACCAGAAATTCCACCATTCCCCTCAAAAGATTTACAAACGTAGCAGGAATCTCCTGCCTGCATGCATTAAGGTAGGGAAAAACTAAGCAAGACAGCAGCAGAGTTTGGAACGTTCTCTCTGAAGAGCTCTACTGCACCCAGAACCATCCTGCAAGGTCTAACCTCTCAAAAGCATTTTGATTTGGCAACTTCATTAGCTGCTCCCTCTGCTCTGAGGAGCGCATGTAATACAAAAACATTTAGTTTACTTTTTCTGTGTAGAAGGGTCTTGCAGGCACCCTACTGTCACAGAAAGGTTGAGACTTGTCTACTGATGAAGGAGCTTCAGAAAGTGAGCTTCCTGTATGCACAGAGCACAACTGTTTTAACCTGTGTTTTCTGTGATTCATGTGTTACCGAAAGCATCAGCATTTTGGCATGTACAAGTTTCCTACAGACATTCATAATGTTAAATCCTTCCTGTTTATCAACTAAAGTTTTCGTTTTAATTTCCATATGATGTACATATGTATTTAAGGTATCAAGTTCTTCAGCAGACTGGTGTGTTATCACAGGTAGTTAATTTATTCACTCTGGTTTAGCAGTTTGAGCTCTTTTCAATATTACATAAAAGGGAATCATACTGCATTGTTTTTAAGGATCTGCTTTTCTTGCTCCTCATTTCTCCTTCCAATTCTGGTCTCAGAGTCTTACTGGACTACAAAAATATCACAGACAAAAGATGACCTTCCACACTAGCTGGCTAAACTGTTACAGAAATTGATTTAGTCAGATCCATATTTAAGGAGAATTTGAAGAGCAGTCTTTAATTTAACTCATGGGTCATGAATTCTCTAGCCAATATAAACAAAGCTTCTCAGGCCTCTGCAAGAGTTTGGAACACATCTGGCATTCAGACTACAATGCAGTTAACACCTCTGATAATTTGTATGCATCAATATAAATTTTTAAACACAATACATATTCACCCTCCCATGCACTTTCTCATTTTGGCAGAACCCAAGCACACGAGATAGAAAAATCCTTATCTATAGCAAAGCCACCAGCATTCATTTTCACAGCAAATGAGTTAGGGAAGATACATGTGTTCCTTGTGTGAAAGCCGCATAAATTCAGCAGTGACTATCCACCCTCACAGTGCAGCAGCTTCAGCAGGCCAGAGGCCATCTCCTGTTTTCAGGCAGGATTTGTACCTCAAAAAGGAGAATCGTTATTTGTACCATGGTAATTCATAGTGGCTGCAAATCTTGACTAGGACTCCTTTGGGCAAGACACTGGCCCTAATCTTGGAATTTAAAATTCTCCCTAGATGCTCATCTGGGTGCCTATGAAAAACAAAACTTTTGTCTTGTCCTAAACCAGATGTGAATCTGTGAGTTAACCTGGACACTTAAGGAAAAAAACCCAAAACAACCCAACCAATTAATCAAATATATTTGACTCAAGTCAATTCTTACTACATATTAATTTTTCTATCAGCGTGAGGACTATAGTAGCTAAACTTCGTGACTCCGGAACTCTACCCTACAAGAGATGCCCAGCTGCAAATGTAGTTGTTAGTCCGCAGTCTCACCAACAGGGTCGACAGGTAGCAAGAGCAACAACTCCCACGACGCAGCAATACTGCTACTACATACTCATTTCCTGTCACTTCCTGCTATTTACTAATTGCTTTCATTATCGGATTTGGCTGCCCTTAAAAAACCACCAAGACCAAGGAATAAAGATTTTTGCGCAACTACTGCCTTCCTCTAGCCTTCCATCTCTTCTTTCTTTCATACCCTTACCGAAAACGACCTTTTCGCGCAGCTTAACGCTTCGGTTTCCCCCCGCCTCCCCACAGTTACCAGCTTTGCAACGCTGAACCCCGCCGCAGCTCCTGCCAGTTTTCGGCTGGCTGCGAACGCCCACCAGCGCCCTCCCCGCGAGAGGGCAGTCCCGCAGGCTGAGCAGCCGCCGCCAACACAAGCGGGGAACAGGCCCTGCCCGTAAACGGTGCCCCGGCCGCGGCCCGCTTACGCGCCGAGCAGAGCTGCGGTTTCCTCCTCCTCCTCCTCCCTCGCACCTCTCGTCACGCCACGGCCCAGGGGCTCCCCGCGCGCCCCGAGTCCCTTGAGCTGCCAACCGCCCGGCGGCAACGGCACCCCCTCCGCTCCCCCCGCCCCGCCGGCGAACGCCCCTTCCCCGCCTTCCCCCACTCACTCATGACCGGCGGCTCCGGCAGCGCCCGGCGCCGGGGGTGAAGCCCCGACCGGCCCTCCTCGGGGACGTCAACGGCCCCGTCCAT
>JAVJGG010000024.1:8816840-8833232 GCA_035590195.1 Aviceda cuculoides
AGGTGGAGATCTGCTCCCCTGTGGACCTCCCTGGGCTGCAGGGGGACAGCCTGCCTCACCATGGTCTTCATCACCACAGGCTGCAGGGGAATCTGCTCCGGTGCTTGGAGCATCTCCTCCTCTCCTTCTGCACCAACCTGGGGGTCTGCGGGGTTGTTTCTCTTGCGTATTCTCACTCTTCTCTACGGCTGCTGTTTCTGTGCCGTAGCAACTTTTTTTTCGCTTCTTAAATAGTTCTCTCAGAGGCACTACCACCGTCGCTGATGAGTTCGGCCTTGGCCAGCAGAGAGTCCGTCTTGGAGATGGCTGGCATCGGCTCTGTCGGACACAGGGGAAGATTCTAGCAGCTTCTCACAGAAGCCACCCCTGTAGCTCCCCTGCTACCAGAACCTTGCCATGCAAACTTAATACACCTGAAAAATGCTGAATGAGAAATAATCTTTGCTTCTTCCTCCTTAGTTTCCCATGGTGTGGATTTTTTGGGTGGCAGTTTTTCCCTCTAGTTAACAGTATAAACGTATTTATTCTAGAGATTCGAATGAATAATACTGTTACATGATACTAGAGCCTAATCCATTGATACTATATATTCTATGTCAATTTATTTTAGCTTTCACCTGTTTTAACCAGTGAAGTGCACAGTGTCCGTGCAGGACGGCATCTGGCCACAAAACTGAACGTTTTAGTACAACAGCACTTTGATCTGGCTTCAACCACAATAACTAACATTCCGATGAAGGTAAAATTGTGTCTAAAGCTTTGTGTTAACTAGCTGCATCACTTTTAAATTTGTTTGAAAACTTTTAATGTTTATTTTAATTGAATTTTTACATTGTTTTTCTCTCCATATCATATTTTCTGTTCTGTTTTTTTTTATTAGCCCACATTCAATGTCTGTGACCAGGTTAGTAAAATAAAGAAGGGGAAAAAAAAAAGTAAAGAAGGATCACAGAACAAAATGTTGTATTGCTGAATCTCACTTTTTAATGTAGCAATACAAGTGTTATTTCAGTTCTGTTTGTATTATTTTATATAAATACAATCTTATTTACCTCAGACTTTGTCTGTGATTCTTTTGTCTTTTTCTAGTTGTGTTTAGATATTCTTGACCCTTGTGTATTATAGTGGCATAGTGAGTCTCTTTTTCCTCTGTTTCATTATCATGCCCACCCAACATAAAGGTGTTTGTAACTAATAGCTGATTTTTGACTGAAGATCTTCCAGTAGGTTTTCCAGTTTGAAGATCCATAAAAAAGAAAAGAAACAGGGGGACAGAGGATATGTCTAGTTAAATATACTAAATTAAACATCTGCGCAAAGTTGTTTGTCCCTATTTTTATTTTATTTTTTTCATTGCTACTGGGAGGGAAATCAGTGCAACAAAGAATTTCAAGTATTAAGTTTACAGTGATTTTTCTGATCAGGCAGCAAGAGGCAATTGAAACAGATGTGTCAGTATTCAAACAAAAAGGGCAGGGACAGATAAGCTTTCGTGATTTAAAAAATTCATCAAGTTCTAATACTGTCAGCCATTACTTGCGTCATTGAAAACTAGCAATATTGTATGGATTTTATAAGTTAAAACGTGAAATTAAAAATTATTTTCACAGCTTTAATGAAACTTTGACATGGGTCATGGCATAAATGTGACTTAAGTTTGCAAATACCTTGTCTGTAACTTTCTGACCTGTGTGCTGCTGGTATGCCTCTCCCTTCTGCCTTTGTCCTTATAGTAGTAGACTATGTTGGGTTCTCTGTGTTTTTTTGTTTTGTTTTTTTTAACTTGGAATAAATTACCAAGGTTACTGTTCTGTTTTTGCTAGTCCTCTGCAGCTGTTTAAAGATGCAGTGTCCTCTTTACAAACATTGGGTTTTTTTAAATTATAAACTTGCAGCCGCAAGTTCAGTTCTATATATATTAAGTGCCAGGAAATGATAGTAAGTTTGAAGTGTGTTTTTTGGTTTGGATTCTTGAGATTTTTAGTTGTGAAAAGTAATTGCCAATCTATTCTGCAGTGACCAGTTGTTGCTGCTTAGTAACTTGTAACTGCTGGTGGTATTCGGTATGTTGTAGGATTCCTTAACTTCACTAACTTAAACAAAAGTAGCTAAGCCTATTTTTTACCTATATTTTACACTATGCACCCTGTCATGACATTTGTGTAAAGAGGAAACCATAGCGTTTCAAAAAAAGGAAAAAAGAGGAAAAGCAGATGGCTGCATCTTTAAACAGGTCAGAGAGCAAACAGTTTCCTCAACATTGCAATCCTGTTGTTGTCTGCATTTTGGAGACTTTTTGTTTTCTTCTGGAGTGAAAGGTAAATGTAGAATCATTCATTTATGAAAACAGTGACTTCTAGCTAAAAGAATTATATTTATCCTTTCTACCTTTCTCTTTTAAAGGAAGAACAACATGCTAACACATCAGCCAACTATGATGTGGAGCTTCTTCATCACAAAGAGGCACACGTTGACTTCTTAAAGAGTGGTAAGTAGAAATAGTCCTCTAAAAGCTGCTTTTGATCAGTCTGCTTGGAAGTATTCACAAAGAAAGATTGCAACCTTCAAATTGATGTAAATTTCAGGCATGATTAGCATATTTTCAGTTATTCCTTACAACCTTAGAACTTGATTTGTAATGTTGGCATTGGAGTTTTACTCATTACTGGCATATTTTAATAATAGTAATAAGGATATAACTATGAAAAAACAGGTCAAATTCACCAGACAGGGTTTCACACATGTTCAGGATATTTGTGTGAGATTTGAGGGACATGTCAACTTCCTACTGAGATATAAAAAGTAGATGAGAGACCAGGTGTGCAGTGATTTTAAAAAAGAAAGTGCTTCTTGTGGGTATTTGTGGAAAATTATTCCTTGCACAATTGAACTTTAATCTGACAAGTAATAATAGTTGACATCACTTACATCCCATAGGCCTGTTTATTACAGTAACTGCTTTGGAAAAGACAATTGTTACTTGAATTGTGAGCTTTCTTGTTGTATTTTAAATACCTAGTATCCTTTTTGTAAATTTGGAATTATTCCTAGTATTCCTCTGAGGTGAATTTTCAATAACTAAGGTTAGAAAAACACAACAGTAAGCCTTGTGCAAAACTGTTTTGTTCAGGAAACAGTACTTGATGTAAAATTTTGTTAACAAGTCAGGCTAAAAATTCTATATTGGTAGAATTAAAAGCAAAGGCAAGCAGTAGAAACACCTTCAGCCTGTGCCAGTGTGTTATGGAATACTTAGACTGTATGCCTTTTCAGTGCATCTCATCTGAAGCTTTTAAAGGCTTGTATACGCTTTGTTTTCTCGTACTGCATTGACTAATTTCTGTTACATGATTCAATACCATTAAAAGCTTAGTCTTATTTTCTTTGTCTGTAGAATACATGTATTTAGATACAGGCTGTAGATACTTGTTTTACTATCTGAAACTATATTGTATAGTTTTAAAGCATATTAGAAAGTTGATCATGGTTTGACTTCTAAGAAGTGAAGAATTTAACAAATGAGTTATGTCAGAGCTATTTAACAAAGGGTGGGTATTTCTCTTCTGAAGTTTGAAATCGTATTGCCTATAAGGTAGCCATTTTAGGAAGTTCGTGCTTTTTTTTTCTTTTAAGGGGCTTACCATTACTTTGGAGGTAAGGAGGTAACTTCTTGTTATCATCTACAAGTCCTGTGCTCCATATTTAGTGGAGTGTATGATTAAAGATTGTGGGAAAAGAATAGGATGTTACAGCAATGAACTCAGACTCACCTGAACTTGCGTTACCATGTTGAAAACATAACACTTTATTGTGAGGGCTCAGATAGTTTTGTAATACCTATTGGCTCAAGGAATAAGCCTGCTAGTAAAAGCTGAAAGTGAACTTGGACTGCAATTCCTCTTCAAATTTTTTTCTGTCAGAACTTTGAGAGGAAAAAGTCTGTTCTTAGTTCCTGTAAATTTCGGTTTCTTGTATTTGTTTTTAAATAAATCTTTCAGCTGCTAAAGCTCTGGTGCTAGGAAAGTAGGAATTCAGTTACATTGATCTTATTTCTGTGAAATGTTGCTAGAGGATTTTTTATATTAAATAAGTTTTGCCTTTAGATATTCTGAGAGACTTTCTAAAATGATTCTAGTTATTTTAACGGAAAAAAAAATCCACTTTTGCAAGTTGCCTGCATGATTAATAAGCAAATCAAACAAATCTTTTGAGTAAATGTCTTTGTTACGAAATAAAAGAAAACTTGGTACATGAAAGATTAGACTAAATCCTAGTACACTACATACAAAGTTGCATGTTGACGTAGGTGTGTCTTTCCTCCCAATTATTGTGGGTTTGAGCATATTAAGTGACTATGCTACTGTAATTATGAAACTTCATGCAAAACTCAGTTAATTCTTTCCTGAGACAATGAGTCAAAGATCATGAAAAATCACAAAACTCACTGATATATTAAGGAGTATTAATAATGTCTGGTTTAAGGCCTTCAGGTGGCTTTTGCCAGACCAGTTACCAGGGAGATGATTTATGAAAGTATTTTAATGATAAAACACCTACGGCCAGTAAAACCTGTTCAGAGATGTTCATATTGAATCTGACATAGCAAAGACACTGGGTGATGAGACCAAATACTTCTTTCCCCAAAAAGTCCAACTTGTCAAATGTGCCTTTAGATTAGTTTCAGTTTTGACTTTAGGACATGATATGTACAAGAAATTATCAGCTCTAACGTTTGTTGAGGGTTCCGATTTCTGTGTGGAAAACTAAAAAAGATAGCGCCTTAAAGTCTTAGGCATTTTAGAAGAAAAAATTTGCCTGCTATAGATAAAACATATATATAACTTTCTAAATCTTGAATCAAACCTATGGAACATACTCTGGAGCTGCAGTATTTTGTTTGCTGAATTGGTTTTTAAAATATATGCAATGGCTGCTGATTTCAAAAGGTTATTTTTTCAGCTGCCACTGCTAATAACTTTTTTTGACTTAAGTTAGATACCTAACTTTTTAAAATTAGATTGCATTTTGTATATGCTCATGTTATAAATATTTTGTACCTTAAAAGTTTAGAGGTTTTTTGCTGTAATAAAGAAAATATGGTTGATCACACACTTTTTCTGACTTCATATTGCAGGTGATAATCATATAGGTGGCAATAGCAGAGAAGGCACATTTAAAGAAACTGTAACATTAAAATGGTGTACTCCTCGAACAAATAGTGTGGGTAGGTAACATGGTATCTTACAAAACTGATGTTCTAACTTGTGTTGAGCACTGTCCTCTCTGTACACTGGTAAGAAACTGAACAAGGAGGTAACTTCCTTCTCGTTAATGCTGGTTTTACCTTTTGGTCTATAAACCTTGCTGCTGAGTGCACTGTGTTTTACTAAAGGTCATACGATGCTCTCCTGATCTGGCTAATGAGTGGCTTGTGTAAGAGGTCAGAGGAGTAGTAATGCTTTTCTTGGTGGCTTTTTTCAATCTCCTCTTAAGTATCATGAAGTTGTTCCTCGACCACAGTGTTCAGTAATGAGTTGCCCCTCCCACAGGGCCAAGTGTACCTTGTGGGTTCCACAGCGGTGTTTTTTTAACATAGCAGATTTGAGACATTGAATCTTTTTTGGTTTAATTCTTGTTTTGGGGGTGGAGGTGGGATCAAAGTATTACCTTTAGTGTAATCTTTAGAGTGCTAAGTAAAAAGCTTTGTAAGGAAACTTCTGCAATGATACTATCAGTAGACTAGTCCCTCTATATTAACTTTCAAATCTGAGTAAGGGAGAGAAAGATGGGGAAGAATCGGGGTAATATAGGAGCCACCCAGCCATTCAGCTCATGCACCCTGTAGACTTACCAGAAAGATACATTGACTCTTTGAGCCAGCAGGTCAAAAATATAGGTAAGGGAAATAAGAGGATGCTGACTCTGCAGTGAAGTAATTCAGGAGATAAAGAACTAGAGGTCCTGCTGGAAATAGGGCTTGGGAATGTATTAGGGTCTCAGAGTTGAGGGTGCTGGAATGATTGCGAGGAGATGGTGAAAGGAGCAGGCTTTTAGATCAGGAGACAGCTAGACTTTTTAGTTCTGCTGATTTGTGGAATAGCCTCCTCATCTTCTTTTCTTTTATTTTGTGGGATGTTTTTTCCATACGTGGTAGTACACTCAACTTTTCTACTCATTTATTTTTCAGAATTACACTACTGCACTGGAGCATACAGAATCTCACCAGTAGATGTAAATAGCAGACCTTCTTCATGCCTTACTAACTTTCTCCTTAATGGTAAATTTATATCCTTGGCTAATTATTTAACATTTTAATTGTTAATATTGTGAATAGAGCACTTACCACATTTTGGCTTGTATAGCAATAAATGTTTATATACTGTAAAAATGTCAAGTTTATTTTAACATGTTGTATAAATAAAAGAAGAAAGTTGTTAAATATACTCGAAGGCAAATGGAATGTGTTTTGAAACTTGAAGGTGGGAGGAAAGATGTAAAAAAGGAGCAAGTATTGAATTCTGGTAGTTCTTTTCTGAATCCAAACATAGAATACTTCTCACTTTATGCTCTTAGTAGGAAACACTGAATTCAGTAGGCGATAGTGCACTTGATCACAATGCTTACTCTGACTATTGCAAAATATTAGCAACTTATGTCTATGCCTGATTTTTAGCAGATGCTGGGCAGCCTCAGAAAGCTCTTTTAACTGTGTTATGACCAACTATGTTGGTCAATTGAAGCAGAAATATCTGTGTACTGGAATCAGTCAAAAAGTAGGTTAGATTTAGTTATCTTTTGCTTATCTGTAAGATCTTGCCCATTGCTGTGAATAATCTTGCTATAAGAGGTTGCCATTTAAATACATGTTAAAAAGGTAACCCAAAGCTGTTTCTTCCAAACAAGTAATATGTAGTCAATGTTAGTTACATGTGAGGTTTTTTTACAGTTTGCAAACAAAATTGCATTACAAACATCCTTTTAATGGGGTTTTCAGTCGAGTCATTTGAGTGTCTAAATAATGTGCAGTGGTTTTATTAAACACTATTTTTGTGGTTTTTCTCTAAAGATTCTGTACTGGAAAAGTGCTTTGATTAATAAAAATGGTTAGAACTAAAATTAATAGCATATTTTAGATAACCAGTCTCTTCTGATCTTCTATTTTTGCTTCCTCATAACAAACAACTTCTTTGGAGAGTTCACCCTTTTATGCTTAGTGTATTTTACTGGAAATAAGACAAAAGCAGTTTTGTTTTTCTGTCTGAAAACAGGTATCCATTTTAAGCATTAACAAATAACATCAATTCATACCTTTATACTCCAGTATGTTATTTTGTTATTTTTTTAGAAGTTGCTTTTAATGAGGGAGTTTCTACAGTAGTGCCAAATAATTTTAGTATACAACGTAATCTGTAATAATTAAAAACAGCAAGCTGCCCTTACACAATATACCATTTTAATGTCCTACAAATATGTATTTTTCCTAAGCATAACGTCCTACAGAGAAAGTGATTGGTTGGTCCAGGAGAGAGGCTTTTTGATCTTTCTGTGTAAAATTCAAGAGTGTATGACACTGGTCTGTGTAAAGACACAGTGTAAATACTCAAAGGAGATAGCTGTTTCTTGTTCAGCTAGGTGAAAACACAATTTTAATGGATTCAGAGTCTTACTGGCTAGGTACAAACCTGTGTTGTTTATACGTAGTTTTTAATTTAAAATTGCAGCATGCAGTAACTAATGAAACTGATCTCATTTCCAACAGGTCGTTCTGTTCTGTTGGAACAGCCACGCAAGTCTGGCTCTAAAGTAATTAGTCACATGCTCAGCAGCCATGGAGGAGAAATTTTTCTGCATGTGTTAAGCAGCTCACGGTCAATTCTAGAAGATCCCCCATCAATTAGTGAAGGTTGTGGTGGAAGAGTCACTGACTACCGGATTACAGTAAGATTCTTTTTTTTTTCTTTCCCTTTTTTCTTAAGTTGCTGCTTATCTCAGATGACCAGAGATGTAGTGCAATAGATGTCTAAAGGAAATGCTGGTACACTTTTTGGAGAGCTGGCGTGGATTGCATGGTCAAACTGTTTTTCTTTGTACTATTGATACATATTTAGTACAAGTACATCTGCTTATTGTTATGCCAGCTTCATAGAATCCTTTCTGTGGCAAGGATGGACTTCCCTCTTTATGCACTATGAGTATTTAAAATTTGTTCTGATTCTAGAACAACATTTTTCTTGGCAAGTTTTTTCTGTGGGCTGGATACACGTAGGACTATATCCTCCTTGTTGTCAGAAGGATAGATTGCATGTGAATGGTTTGTACAATAAATAGAAAAGATGTCAGCTTTGAACCCTGGATGTGGAGCAGAGAATCAGCTGGTATTCATTTGGGGTTTTTTCTTCTTTTTTTTTTTTTAACACATCCTTTGTATCTGTTGTAAACAAGCAGAAGTGGCTTCCGGAAAAATGTAATAAAACTCTTACCATACATGAAATACCTTGCAGATCCAGAAGGCCTCCTCATAAAAAACCTTACATCAGTTTTTAAGCCATATTTTTATACAATTATTTTTGTGCTCACCCCATATAATGTGTATCTGAAAGCTAGAAACAGGGCTCTGGTTGTTAAGGTCAAATTTACCAGTGGGGATGCTACACAGTTAGTGATAAGAAGACTATGCTATTTTGCCCGTTCAGTGAAAGTTACGTTGTTAGAGAAATGCCTAATTGTATCTTGTTTGGTTATCATTAGGATTTTGGTGAATTTATGAGGGAAAACAGATTAACTCCTTTTCTAGAGCCCAGATATAAGATCGATGGAAGTCTTGAAATTCCATTGGAACGTGCAAAGGATCAGTTAGAGAAACATACTCGTTACTGGCCTATGATTATTTCTCAGACTACCATCTTCAACATGCAAGCTGTAAGTAACCTGGGGTTTGTAACCTTTTATTCTGTTCTAGGTGAAGTGTCACCTTGCCACTTGTTGAAATATTAACTCAATGGTAAATCAGTTGCCACAAAATCAGTTTATATTCAGCTTTATTTTCACTGAAGTACTCTGTATTTAATGCCAATAGGTATTGGAATGCCATCTAAATAGGGTGGAACATTTGAACCTGTCAGCTGTAGTCCTGCTTGGTAAAGAAAACATGCATCTGCTTATACCTGCTCAGAGTTATTATAAAATTGAGAATAAAGGGGGTGGGGGGTGTGTGTTGTGTGTCATTCCATGGTTCCGTTGTCTTTGACTTCTTTCTTCTTCCTCTTTCTCTTCTGCAACATACACAGATTTTATTGTTGACTTTTGTTTTGTCTTACAGGTAGTGCCATTAGCCAGTGTGATTGTAAAAGAAGCAATGACTGATGAGGATGTTCTGAATTGTCAAAAAACAATATACAATTTGGTAGACATGGAGAGGAAGAATGATCCGCTGCCAATTTCAACAGTTGGTACCAGAGGAAAGGGTCCTAAAAGGTTACATGCATATCTCTTTTTGTTGATGCTGGACTTTTCTCAGAAATATTCTATTGACATTGTTTTCATAACAAATTTTTTAAGTTTGGCCAAAGGTAATAAGTAGTAAACTCAGTGCTGCATATATGCAAAACAAATGCTGTGAATACTTTGCCTGCATCATTTAGGGGCTCTCGCAGTACTGATATTGCTGTATGTTAGGAAAAAAGATACATAATTTTATTCCTGAAGAATTGTATGTTAAAAAAATACGAAAGCAAAGATAGTCATCAAGAAAGGTAAGAGATTGATACAAGCTAGGGCAAAGTGGAATAATTTCAAATTAATATAAAGGAAAACTTAAGCATATTATAAATGAACAGCGCTTTAAAATTGGGTTATATTAGAATAGTAAAATCCTTTTGAAACAGTTATTTAAAATACGGGCTAGTCCTTCAAAACAAGCATAGAATATCCTATTATCTCAGTCATTGTGATGTGTGCATTGTATTTCCAAGCATTGGCTGAAAAGAAATCCAACTATGGAAGATCTGCCCACATGACTGGAAGTTATTTACAGTAGCATGGTACAATTATCTCTAAATTTTTTTTTATCCAAAGAATTAAACAGTAATTAATTTGCATGTCAGTACATGAGTGGCCCTCTGCATATCATGACATTGCATAGTTAGCAAACACCTGAGAGGATTCAGAAGTGCCTTTTGGTAGTGAGATCTTGTGGAAGTTAAGAATTTTATTTCAGTGGGTACAGTCTATTTCAATTTAAACTTAACTCAGGATGTTAACTGGGAAATGTTACATGTAATGTGGTTTCAGGTTTCAAGGATGGAGTGATCCCAGGTGGATAGACCTCCAGTACAAGAGGACAGAGAATCTGTTTGGGGTTAATTTTTGGTTTGGGGTTATTTTTGTTTCTTAAGGTCTGGTTTTTTTAACCTTAATTTATTCAGTGGTTTAATCATCTAGGTAATCCTGTATGTAAAATCTTTTTTCTGGCCTTGCTTAGAGATGAACAGTACCGGATTATGTGGAATGAATTGGAGACCCTTGTACGAGCACACATAAACAACTCTGATAAACACCAGCGAGTCTTAGAATGTTTGATGGCTTGCAGAAGCAAACCCCCAGAAGAAGAGGAGCGCAAGAAGCGAGGTAGAAAGAGAGAAGACAAAGAAGACAAGTCAGAGAAGTTGGGCAAAGACTATGAATCAGATAAGCCATGGCAAGAATCAGAAAGGTAAGTTTTCTAAAGTGAGATAAAACTGTAGCATAATAATTTTTGTCCTGCCCTTCAAAAGGGTGAGGAATTGTGGTGAAAGTTGCAAGTTTCAATTTGATGTGTTCATGCTTGTAACCTTGGCTTACTACCAGTGAGTGTGGATGCCCAAGTTTTTTGGATCAGTCATCATTACCAAGCTTGGGAAATGAGCATCTTATTATGGTGCCTGCTTATCTGACTTTTCAAATTCACATATTTTACAAGCAGTATGGTTCTTGGACAAGTTGTTGACCACTTAGCAGGGCTTTGCAGCTTGAGGAGTTGCTGCTGTTGCATTTTATCGTAACCACACCACCTGTTAGACATTAAACTGCTTTACAGAAATAATAAACCATGACTTAAAACTCGAGATAGGGAGTTATTTTCTCTTGAGCTGTAGATGGTTTAGTGTTCAGGTAGATAATCTAGATTGATTTGGCTCTTCTCTTTAGTTGAACATCAGGATTGATTGTCTGTATACCTGCTGTTTATAATTCATGTTGTCGTTGTAACTTGTCTAAGTGGTAAGCATCTGTCAATCTCCTCTGTTTTCCGTCTTTCAAACTATTCTAAAGAGATCAAAAACCCCATGTGGTAGTAAGTTTAATTTGTATGTGTTTTGTGCATGCTATGATCCATTCCTACAATTGCTTTTACTTTCACATGTGGAATACAAATGGGGACTGAGATAAAAGGGACTTGATACAGAATAGGTCTGAATTAATGTAGAAAAGATAATAGGAAATTATATTGTATTTTTGTATATTTATTGTTACCTAGTCTTTTATGCAAAATTCAGAATGATCAGCTGTTTCAACTACAATATAAATACTGCTAACTAACTTAAGTGAAACTGTATTTTAAGATACTTCCCTTTACTTAAGGCTTTATCCAGAGGTGTATTTGGCTAGTGTTCCCTATTGTTTTTCACATGAATGGTGTCAAGAATCATATGTGCTGCTCTAGCATATGTTGCTTCACTGTTTTCCTTCCCTCTCAAAAAGGTTGAAAGGTATTTTGGATCGTGAAAAAGAAGAACTAGCAGAAGCTGAAGTTATCAAAGATTCCCCTGATTCTCCTGAGCCACCCAACAAAAAGCCCCTTATTACAATGGATGAAATGCCCACAGTTGAAAAGGCAAAAGGTAAACCAGAATTGCAACAGATTATTTCTTCTAAAGATAGTTGTTGTATCAGTCTGTATTTTCTAAACTAATGAGGTGAATCTTCTTGGAGTTAAAGCTAAGTCAGGGAGGATTATTTTTAATTAAACACTCAATGTTGAGAAATTATCGATAAATGATGTTAACCTTAACAGGTCTATGTAAATAAAAAGAGAGCTACCAAGATAACAGTGTGGGTCTACTGATAGGCATTTGTTGTGTTGACAGGGGCTTGGACAAATTTCTGCTGGTGCTCTTTGAGCTACTGTATGTCAGAAATGCTATTTAAGGACAGGTGTCAGAAATCACTGTCTCCTGACTAATAAATAGAAACATGCCTAAGAAGTATAGCTGTTGGAATGGGCAGTTATCACTGACTTCTCTTCCTTGGTGTGAGCTATTACCATCTGTTGCAATGGCCGAGCTGATGTTCAGATTCTGCATTTGAAGCAAAGTCAATCTTGTATGAAGCAACTACTCAGCTGTTATCACTTTGCATATTTTGTGTTTAGCCTCTATTATAAGGTTGTTTAATATTAGTGGTTTTAATATGTTGTACTACCATAGTCTGTAACTTCTTCTGAGCTTTTATAATGATGTAATGTTTAAGAATTCAGAAATAAAATCACTTAGACTCTTTTTACTTGCAATTTTAGGGCCAATGTCCTTGCTGTCTTTATGGAGCAACAGGATTAATACTGCCAATTCTAGGAAACACCAAGAATTTATTGGTCGTTTGAACTCTGTCAACAATAAAGCTGAGCTATATCAACATCTGAAAGAAGAAAATGGGTTCGTATCAGTTAAATGCATCACTACACATATCTTAGCAGTAGTCAATATGCAGTATGGAGTAATACTTCAGTTACAGCATTAAAAAGACAACTGACTTTTGGGGGGATTAAAATGTATAAATACATTCCTTTGTCTCAGTATTGATGGAGAACTACAGTAGTGTTTGCTTTTCAGTTGTTTGCATCTGTGCTGAGTAAGGCTGAATGCTGGTAAATGGTCTTCCCCTTGCCTTAGTGATTGCCCTTGCTCCAAAATGCTTAAACTTCAGAGGGTTAAATGGTAGCTAAGCTGAGATTTCTTGTGCCAGTCTGTTGCTTGCTTTTAGCTTCCACAGGAATGGCTAATACAAAAATATTGTCAATAATAGAGTGGTTGAATCTTATGCTGTGCTGTAATGAAGGTGATAGTAGTCCATGTTCTACCAAAAAATACTGAAAAACCAAACCAACCTCTCCTCTTAAGTAAATAGGATGACGGTAGTCGGTGATCAGTGTAAGAAGGGTGAAAATGAAGACCTTGAAACAAACTGCTAAAGCTTAAATTTTAGAAATGGGCACTCTGTAGTCACATGAATATGGACTTTTGTCTTTTGGTGAGGTTCATAATGAATAGATTTTTGCAGTTGTTGCTGGAAAGTTTCTTTGGAGAAACTTTTCCTTTATGTACTGATTGCTGCTTAAAGAAGTATTAAGAGGAGATAAGATTGTGTATGTTGGGGGCAGGAGAGACAGGATGGCTAGTGAAGTAAAAAATATTTATTAAAAATTTGTCTGATTTTTTTTTTCTTAATCTGTTGATTGTATTTCCAGTAACAATTGTTGTCTTGCATTTCAGAATGGAAACAACGGAAAATGGAAAAGCAGGCCGGCAGTGATGATTAATTCTGTTTCTTCAGACAAAACTTGACCGAATTGCAAAAATATTTAATGCTGGAATAGATATTGATACCATTTCAGTACAATTGTGTAGCTATGTTTTGATTGGTTTTTACATTTTTCTATTCTTATTTTTACTATGAAATATGAAATCCACATATCACATTAAATGAATAGTGTGCAAATAGGAGCTGTTCTGAAGTACTTTAGTCATGTTCTTAGGATGAAGAAAACCTGTACTGCCATGGACTAAATCAAGTAATCAAAAATGTTAGAGTTTTAAGTCCTTTCCCATAACTATTGTTTAATATTTCAAAATCAGCAATGACTGTTTAAAAAAAAAATCAAGTAATTGATAACTGATAATATTGTTAACTTCAGTTCGTGAATACTTTTATTTATATGAAACTTCCTCAGGAGTCCAGAATTATGGAAAAGACAGCATACTCTGAGTACCTAGTCACTGAGCTGAGAAAATTCCAGTCTTAGTTTTCAACTAAAGGGTGGGAGAGTGAGTGCTTTTACAGATAAAAATTGTTGGTTTAAGGACTTTTAAAAATTGACTAGAAATGATCTTTAGAAAGCAGAGTTTTTCAGGTTGTTGTGCTGGAGTTAAGTCTTTGTTTTTAAGCAAAAGTAAAATAAAATTTTTGCTAATTATTAAATTATTTTTTTGATTAAATGTGCCCTATAAGATACCTGTAGTTTTAGGTCTAAGCTTTTTTAATGTCATGGGGAGACTTATTCTGAATATCAATGGCTGTGAAATAACAAAGTGGATGATCTGTCTGCATTATCTTTGAGAAGAGCCTCTTTCTCTCTTAATGGAGAGTAGAATTCTCAAACAGGAAAACTGTCACCCAATGTCTGCGATCTAATCCTTTGTAAGATTTCGGATTGGTTTCCAAATGGGTCAACTCGAGTGGGCTAAGGAAAGATGAATAGCTAAGCTCTACCTGTATGTCAGCCTTCCTCTGATCTGCACCTTATTCTGGTTTGTATAAGCAACTGAAGGTCTCACAGATTTGGTATGTTATAGTTTAAGTTGATTTAAGACACATCTTTGTAAACTTTTCTAAAACTAAATTAATATACCATAGTTCATGATGACTAGATCTGAAGGCAAGCATCTGAAGCAAGTATTCTTTACTTACATTGGTAGCTGAGTCCTTTCTTCAGCTGCATTAAAGTACCATATATAGTTTCAAGGTGATTATTCAGCCACTGTGATGCAGATGTGTTTTCTGTTAAATCATTTTTAGAACCATTTTTACAGAGTGATTAAAGATTACTTGCGTGATGATATTTTTTTATCGTATTCGAAAAATTATGTAGCTTTTGCAGAAGCAATGTGTAATTTTTGGAGATCCTAAATTCTAGAGACTTTTATTTTCACTACTTAATTAAAAATAGGGTGTCCTGCATCACCACATCTCTTGATACCCTATTTGCAATGTTGCGATGGAGAAAACTACCATGGAATTATTGTTTCTTATAAGTTTCTGGTTTTGCTTTTTTAAATGAGATTATACTGCATATCAGTCTGGATATTCCTCTTGTTTACTAAAGGAATTTTAAAGTCTGGAAACTAGGGTGCCTGTAAATGTCAGCTTTCTGCAGTGTGTTGCTAGTCTAGAGAAGTATAACTGAAAAGCTTACCCTGTGCCTTGGGAATTGCATGTATTGCATCTCCTGATACACCATTAATATTCAGCTGCAGTCCTTAAATATGCACAGCAATTAAATATTTTATTAGAGGAAAAGAAAAATTCTGTACCTGCTATTAAAATATGTATTTGTTTAGCTTGTTTACTAACTACCTTTTCCACTTTTGGAAAGTCTGCCAGGTAAGACTGTTAAGTGATTAAATGAACAGGGCCTGATTCTCCAAGGTGGGTGACTGTGGGCCTGTATTCTAAGTACTTGAAGAGCTTTACTGAGACATAAGATACTACAAGGGTTTATGTTTCCTGCAGTAATCCTTACAGATCTGTATTTTGCCAATCTTATGTCTAGACTATTGACTGTAGTGAATTACTGCTGCTTTCTTGATTTTTACATCAAACTTTAGAGCTGGTTTATAGCTGGATGGCTTCTGGGAAACATTGAGGTAGTCACCTAGAGGAATTTGTATTTATCCAAAAAGTTATTTAACACTGTAAATCCAGACAAGTGCTACTCGTTCATGCAAGAAGATGTAAATCCTGTCACTACCGTCATATTCACAGAGCAACTGCTGTCCCAGAAAAACCCCACAGTGTTGGCAACATTTTCATATGCGCAGCTAACTAGTGCATGCTGTTCATCTGCTCCCACAAGTATGTTGTAACTAGAGGTGGATTGTACATGTACAATGTACACACAAATATAGTTTAATCTGTCCGAATACTTTGGTCCTGTAGCTCTTGGTACGCTTGTGGCTAGTGAGCTGTTCAAATTCTCTTTCTATGCCATGACTACTGGTTGAGCTGTACTGTTGTTGGGATTGCTGGGCGGTGTGAATCTTAAGTTTGGAGCGAAGGCAAGCCAGCAGAGGCTGCAGGGACCTGCCTTGGTATGTCATGCTGGCATCTGGTTGTTTGCAAAAATTAATCTGCACCACAACATAAAATCGGACCACTGGAGAGCTGTGGACCATTCCCAGATCTGTCCCTGGGCTGGATTCCCTTTGGACTGGTCAGCAGCCTACTCCCAAACTGCATCCAGTTCTCCCTGGTTTCCTTATGGTAGGAGTTGCACATTTGTGCCTGTGTTCTTTAGCCTGCAAAAGCTGTTCTTTGGCTAGCTCGCTGCTCTCCAGCGTCTGCTCGCTGTGCTGGAGCAGTGTT
>JAVJGG010000024.1:8833242-8851809 GCA_035590195.1 Aviceda cuculoides
CCCCCGGGGGGGGGGGGCGGCCCTGTGTGCAGGGTGGCTTCGCTACCTTCTGCTTTCGGAGTTCCTCACAACAAGAGGTGGCTGCTATGTACCGTGTCAGCAGGAGCACGCTGTGACAGGAGACTTACCCTGTGACTTCTTGTTCCTAGGCAGCTTAGAGAAACTATCTCCTGAGCTGGAATGTCAGTGGTCTGAAACTCTTCGTTGATCCACCTTCTCCGGTAAAGTCTTGTGGCAGTTCTGGAAAGGGTGTTCTTTATGCGTCTCCTTTTCTTTCTATGTGGTGGTACTGGTGGTACTTTAGACCTATTTCATACTCTGCTTTCAGGTTCAAGGAAGGTTTTCTCAATTCTAAGCCAGTTTACAGATTAAAATTGGAAGTTATGGATTAAGTAGTTTAATCCATAATTAGGTTATGGATTAAATTTTGTATATGTTAATCTATTAAACTGAAAGGATTTAAAAATATTTGAAAAGTTTTTAGAAACTTTTACACATTTTCTTCCCTATGGTCCTTGAACTGTCATGGGTGGAAACAGGCAAGAGAGCCAGTTTTACTGTAAGAAAGCAAGCCTGTAACTTTAAAATGTATTTTTAAAAGTACATTACACAATTACCTAACAGTTTCATGTTAGGCAGCTACTGTTGCCTTTATAAATGCTGCATATAATGTATTTAATAGAAACACTAAAAAAAGTTTCGAATGATTGAGGACAGTGTTACCCATGAGAGAGGGACAATTACTGGATGCATTTTTTTTAAAATGCTAATTTAGAATTCCAAGATGACATAGAGACTCAAGGGTTGTAGTGCCTTTGAATTTCAATGGAAACATCATGTTTTGTGATGGTCCTTCTGTCAGTTCTGCCTCTTCTATGTAAAAGGTGTATTTATGAATCAGAGAGTCAATGGAGTTAGTTTTACTGGCTGTGACCCCTCATTCTCACCAGCATCAGCTTGGTAAAAATTTTCTTAAAGTATGTTCAATTTTAAAATTGAAAAATTATAAAATCACTAACTGCTTATGACTTTTTTCTCAGTAATAAGGATAGTACATTCTAGTACAAATTGTCTCTTTGTAGATTTGCTCTTAATATCATCTAAAAGATCTTACTTCAAGTCTGTGGATATTGCCCTGGTCATTCTGGGTAGTCATACCCTCTTGGTAACGGGGAGGGAACTGGTATTTTGGCGGCTGGAAAGATGGTGTGATGCGAGGCAGTCCTGTTGACCTAGAATACTGCTCTTGGGAGGTAGGTGATGCCGCAGGTGGTATCCATAACTGAGGTGAAGGTGAAGCCCTGCACTCGTGTACAGGGGCTTTGCGAGGTTTCAGGACATCCAGTTCCACATCAGCGTGGCTCAACTGGGAGTTTCTCTGAAACATCAGAGACTGTGATCCGGGAACCTTCCTGTGATACTTGCAAAACCAGTAAAGCAGTATTATTAGAACCACCCCAACAGTGACACAAAGACTGATTAGTAAGGCAGATGCAGTCTTCCTAATTGTGGAGTCATTCTTGTCTTGAAGTGTGGGCACAGTACTGTTGAAAGACCCATCGAATGGCTTTGTAGTGGGTGAGCAGACTTCGCTATATGCAATGTTGAAAATGACATCAATTTTGTATTCTGGCAGCATTGCTTGGACAAAGTGTGGGCTAACATACCCGCCCGGCACTCTTAATTTCTCTAGTGCTTCCTGGATTTCATCTTTTGCACACCAGCTGGACGACCTGTTGGCACTTGCACACAGTGAACTGTTATACCATGAGATTACTGTGGACCCGGGTTTGAGAGTGGTCACCATGATGTCTTCGGGACTGCTGGAGTTGAAATAGAGGGAGAGCTTCTCTAGAAACAAACTAATCCTTTTCCTCTCTCTCAGGAAAGAGTAGTAGCTGTTTTTTGTTCGGAGAGTGTAAAGGTGGCACGGTACGTTTGTGGGCTTCAGGAGCTCGATGGTGAAGGGTTCCCAGGCAGTCAGTCCTCCCGAATCTGTGGCAGACAGCACAAACTCCTGAGGCGAATACTGGAGATCGATATCAAGGGGATAGCCATGCATGGTTTGCCGAGAGGTGTTAAATTGCAGCCAGCTTTCTGATCCTGATGGAGAGCCATCAGCTGGAATGATTTGTAGAGATAACCGAGTTGAGTTGCCATCTTCCTCATCGTAAAATGTGTTGGCAGGTATAGGAAAAAAGAAGAGGGATCCGATAGTTGCTGTTAGAAATTTAATGGAACGAACAACCTTTGGGGAAGTGTTTGCTTGCCCTTTAGAGAGGAGGGAGAAAAGGAAAGGAAAGAATTATGTGGAAAAAATATTTATCTGATAATGATAGCAAATAAATCTTGTCAGCCACATAGCATTACGGAGCATGTTGGCTAGAAGGGACCTCTGGATGTCATCTAGCCAACCTCCTGCTCAAAGCAGAGCTGTAGCCAAGATGAAGTGAGATCAAGCATGGCTTTGCCTAGCTGAGTCTTAAAAACTTCTCAAGATGAAGGTCCCACGTCTGTCTGGGTGACTTGTTCCATTGCTATGTTAACCCTGAGTGAAAAAGTTTTCCTGATGTCAGAACCTCCTGAGATGCAGTTTTGGGGCTATTGCCCCTTGTTATATAATCTTCAGAAGAGAAGTGTTACATTGCTCTCTAGACTCCTTTTTGAGAAAAAGTACTTCTTAGGGATTTTATTTAGGGTCAACAACTCCCCACTGCTTTTCTTACATTATTTCCATTTGTGATAGATGTTGCAAATCATTCTTTCCTATGAAGTGAGTAACTGAGCACAACCACTTAGCTACAGCATCATTTTGGAAGATGATCTGAAGGGTCTGACTGCATTAAGATGGAAATGTGTTGAAAATCTAGAGTTTCTGTAGTACCCTTAAATGGGGTTCATGTACTAGTCCTTGGGAGCCTTAGACTGAAAATACATGGGTGATAACAATCAGTAAAGCACTCTGTTTTGTTTAATCTGTATTTTTTCCAAACCCAAGGCTAACAAGACCAATTCAACATATAATCAGAGGATAATCTCAAAAGCA
Organism: Aviceda cuculoides; assembly: GCA_035590195.1. Classification (NCBI taxonomy): domain Eukaryota; kingdom Metazoa; phylum Chordata; class Aves; order Accipitriformes; family Accipitridae; genus Aviceda; species Aviceda cuculoides. The sequence goes on from JAVJGG010000024.1 coordinate 8,836,289, forward strand.
ATTAAAAAGGTTCAAGTTTAGATTTTAGTCTAAAACAGATTAATTCAAAGCTAAAATATAGAAAACAAAAGATAAGTTATCTTTAAAAAATCTGCTTTATATTGTGTGAGGACTAATAGCTAATGTCTTGTAAATCAGAAGCAAGCCACTTCAGCTGCTGTCCTTTCTTAGCCTGCATTCAACTGGTGGATGGCATTTGTTTTTTCAGTGGACAGTGTCCCCGTCACCCCACACAGCCTCTGGCCTGTGAATGACAATGGCAGATGCTGAGAACTGGCAAGGGAAATTCTGGACTTGCCTCACTTCTACTGAAACTTAAGCTTGTAATAGTACTGTAAAACATTGTCCTTGATTACACCTCAACAGCAACTTCATTTGCTTAACTTTATTTAGGCATACGTTTATTTAAAGAGTTGTAAATATGCACAACACTGTTCTTTCTAGTCTAACACTTTAGTCAGGTTTTGTATAGTGCCTTCCCAAACAATAATATCTTATTCTAGTATCTTCTACGCAGAAATACCACAATATGCCTCTTGGGTGATGCATTTACTTCATGGTGGCAGTTAAATGTGTCCAATTTCTAATGCTTTAAATATCGAAGAATAAGGGCAGTGTGTTCCTTCCTGTTATTGTGAAATTCTTACTTGATTTTTTTTTATTTTGTGTTATGGAAGGCTTATGTAAACTTTAAGGCCTTTCCTTGTATGATTGGATGGTCTACTAAAATCCAAGTTTGGATTACCGTTCGAAGCTGCCCAACAGGAGGCTGCCTGGTACTGTGATACTTTACCTATCAAAGACTCTAGCACAGATACCGTTAACAGGGCTGTCATCAGGTGTTACCTTGATTTGCCTTCATTCCCAGTGTTAAGTTTGCAGGGACCCCTGGGAGTGTGCTTGCACAAGCTGAGATCCTCAGAAAGTGCAGAAGCTCATGATTATGTTTCCACATGAAGTGTCCTCTTGGGAAACAGACACAATTCCTGAAGAAACAATTCTTAACTCTGCAAAGAATCAGTCCCAGCCCTGACATCCGAGTGCTCTGTCATCAGATTCTGAAATGGTGCTCATGTGTGAGGTAATTATTAAAACATGTTATTGTTTCATCTTCTATTTCTAGCACTGATCATGGATCTTTTGTTTGGGGATTTTATGAGAATGCATTTGTTTTTTCTTTATACCATTGAGCTGTGTTTAGCATCAAGACTAATTTTGGATTAATCAGGCAAGTACTGGGTGTCTCGGCATCATGCCACTTCTGGAGGTGGCAGACACCCTGCCTGGGACAGGATTACTTCGAGTGCTGCACATCTGCCCAATTCGAAGAGCTCCTATGAATATGTGAGTGGACACCAAGTAGGCTGTAGGTTTATAAAATGTGGTGACAAGTTTGAAAGGAAATCTTCTCTGTGATAGGTGAGGTTTGCTGGCAGGCTCATGGAGTGAGGGAGAAGATGAGGACGCAAGGAGTTCTGCAACCTGTGACAAAAATGTTCCTTTCTTCCCTCCATTTCTGGATCTCATTTATTTGAGTTTTCTAGACTTCAGGATAAGGACCAATTTGCAAGATTGAGTAAAATCATGCCCTAATCTTATTCTCTCCTTATATATTACCTAGTGTAAATAGTAGGCAGTGATTAGTTTGGAAGGACATGAATCTTTAGGTCATAATAGTTTTGAGGACTGCATGGGTTCTAGGATAGGAAAACAGATACCTTGCGAGATGGATGAAGAAGTTGATGATGGCTATGTTCAGAAGTAAGAACACAGAAGTAAACTTCTTTTTACCTGGAGTTATGGTCTGAAGCTCTTGTGAAACAGAAAATGGAGGAAGAATCCATGTACTTTGCACGGACTGTAGTCTTTCAGTTATGGGAAACAGCAAGGTGCTTGGATCCTGGTGCGATGGCAGTAGCGTCTGAACCACCTCTGAAAATGAGATCATTACAGTATAAGGTGAAAGAATGTTTATGTAAAAGGGATCTTATGTTAATAATTTGCTATAGTGTTGGGAATGTAGTTTAAAAGCTTTTCTGGCGTGTGACTGAAAACTTGGCCAGCATCTGCCAGCATGGGAAGGCAGCTAGCATTCAACCTCCCTTTAGAAAATGGGGGAACTCTTTACCCAAGTGGCTTCTCTCACTGGAGCAGAAAGGTATTTTTTAACATCTCTAGATGGCCTGTGTTTGCAAGAGTGTTAATAACAGTATTGTTAGGGCTGTGTTGTCCATCTGTGGGCTTTGACAGGTGCTTGCTTGGACACCTGATGGCAATCCTAACTATTTCAGACTACAGTCTTGCACTATGGGTATAGACTTAATGTAGGTCTGGTAGAGTTTTACAAAGAAGATGGTGCTGAAGGGCATTAACAAGGTTAATGCATTAAAAATAGGGGCAGTCAGGTCACTCTAGAATGAAGGAATAATTTGGCTCTGAATGCTGCATTTAGTAAGTATTTAAGATCTACCATGTGTACCTTTTTACAGATGTAATGTAAGCAGATTCAGATAAAATCCTGCAAACTTACCCAGTTGGTCCTACAAACATACCATCTCTGTAGTCTACTGTATACTTAAGCCTGAGTCATAGATTCATGCAGCTGGAGGAGAAGGCAGACTGTAAATGGTGTCTGGTCCAATTCTTTACTCTTTAGGATACTCAACTACTTCTGTGTCACTTCTGATAAATATTTATTTTTCTGTTCTTAAAAACCCTCAACGATGTTCCTCAAGCATCTCTTCTAATGTTTTATTATCCTTACTGTGAGAAAGTTTATCTAATGCCTTAACTTAAATCTGAACTGGAATTGAAGGTCATTACTGCTTCAGTCCCCAGGGGATACTGAGAGTGCTGCTCTCATCTTTTCAGCAAACTGTTTCATAAACCTGCATCTTTCCTCAGTCCTCTAGACTAATCACTTCAGTTTGTCATGTTTTCTAGACCTCTGCCCATCCTTGTGCTCCTCTGGAGCTTTTTCAATGGGTCCACATCTTTCCTTAGATAGGACAGCTGAAGCTGTGTCCAATTGTTCAGCTGAGCTGTTTGTACCAAGTTGAGCAAAAAAAAATTACTTTCCCTTATGCTGCTGACATCCCTAGTGCTGTGAAGTCATGCTTTTGCAGAAGAAACTATATCAAACTATTCTGTCAGGACTCTCAGGGCAGGAAAGAAGATGAATAGAAAGTCAAGTCTTAAACATACCCATTACAGTACTGGGCAGATGAGAAGTGGCATTAAATAAAGTCACCAGAGGTACTTCTACAGCATCTGACTTGATGTCTGAGATCTTGTGTGACTCCAGGGTAGGCTCGGTGACATTTGGCAAAATTCTTTTTGTTCCCAGATCTCTGTCTGAATGTGATTCCTTTGTGCCACTGGATAATGTACTTGCAGACTGCATCTCTGTTTTGAGCATGCTGCTGCCGTAAGAAGAACGAAGTGTATTTGTTGGTCTGGATAGCTCAGGCATAGCAAAGCTAGAAAAGTCTACTGGCAGAGTAAGAACTGGAGTGGTATCAGGATGGGACAGAACGATCAGACTTGGTTCATAAGATGCTTCAGCTCTACTAGGGAAAGTACTGTACAACGTGCTAGAAAAGCAGGCTGAGGCTTCAGGACTGAAATTCAACTTGGGATAGAGAGTCTGTGCTTCTCTCTGGGTTATGGAAGAAACTCTGCTTTTCCCTCCAGCAAATGGAAACCCACTGGGCTGTGGGATAGTCGTAAAAGGTTTAGATAACTGTTCGTAGTCATTAGCGAACACTTGGCTCAGACTGCTACTTGCTAGCACAGGTGGAAATGTGTCATCGATGGGAAATGTGAAGTCAGACAAAGTTGTGGCTTTTACTGAAGCTTTTGGGAATAGTGAAGGGAGTCTTTCTGGAGAGAGGGATGCACTAGAAAGCATTTCAAGTTCTGGAAAGTGGCTTTTTGCCTCATTGCTGTAATCTGGTATTTCTGATACTGACATTGCTTCTGGCAAAAATACAGTAAATTCTGTCTTAGAAGGAAATGCCTCTGCTGAGCTGTGAGGCTGTTCATGAAGCGTGTTTCTCACCCAAGTGTACATGGACCTGGAAAGCTGGTCTGTGTCTGAAGTGATGTCCTGTGGGAAATGGCGTGTGGGTACTTGTGATTTACTAGAGAGGAAATACGAGTCTGTCTCGGGCACGTGAGGCTCTGGCTGCTCTAACAGCAAGGCTGTGCCAGAAGCTCTAGTGGGCAGCACTTCCAGCGCAGTGGAGGGGAGTGTTGTTTTAGTAATCAGTGAAGGTGAAGCATTTGGGAAATTAGAGTCTGCAAACATAGTAGATACTGGTGGGTTGGTTGGCGTGTCCCATGCTGAGTCCGCTTCTAAGGTGACCAAACTTTCTTGACTTATTAGAGGGATATTATTCTGCATCTTGTAACTTGCCATCATTATGCTTTCTTCACAGAAAAATGATAAACTCCGAGTAGGTGATACCACAGGTTGGGTGAGTAAGTGGCTTGGCGTAGTAGAGGACAAAGGCCTGAAAGCATCTCCTGCAGCTGGTCTCTGGGTAATTCTAATTGGTTTTAATGTAGGTGTGGGTGTGATCATTAATCGCCTACGTTGTCGTCTTGGAGACTTTCTTTCATAATCACCTCTCCTAAGTATTCTCCAGCCTGCAACTTCATACCCTAGCAGCTGTGAGAGGTGATGCGAGTCAATGTTGTGTTGCAGGACTTGGATGAATTCGTGGAGCACAGCAAACCCTCCACACTTCACAGGCCAGGAGAGTCCTACGTAATGGTTCTCCATAAAGTCAATGTGCCCAGTGTCTTCAGCCACTACGGTCAGGCTCTGTGAGGCTCTGTGTGCCAAATCTGTGTACTGCAACAGGGTTAGAAGGGAGGAATCCAGGTGGAGATATTCAGCCATCGTGGACACAATGTAGAGGCGTTCCTGTACTTCCAGGACTTCTGCTCCAGTAGAGAGAATAATTTCAGCAGAAGTGATGGGAACTTCCTTCCCACACCTGATATTGAAAGTCCAAAATTGCATTGGTTAAGAGTTGTTTATCTGCCCCCCTGTTCTTGTGAAGATACCTCTTTGGATTTAGTCTATCATCTTATCTACATGTGTCACTCAAAATTTTACCTCTTAGTCCAAAACTTCCTCCTACTGCATATATGAATGTTTCCCATTCCATTAACTTTAGTGAGCACTAGGTTTGATCCCATTGCTTGTGTAGAGCACAGCAGCATGGTCTGAATTTACCAAACACTGTCCTCATTATGTGGACTTGGAAGTAATTCACTTAAGAGATATTCCCTGTCCATTAGACATCAAACGTAGCTACTTACATTAAGAAAGTACCATCAGTGGAAGTAGTGTCTTGTGGGAGGCACTTCAGAGCCTGCTTCTCTCCCTGCTGACAGAAGAGCTCCAGTTCCTAACTGGGGCAGGGAGGCCGGGTGCCACCTGTACAGCGGCCACCTGGAGAATCGGTGCCCCAGCGCTGCGGGGCTTGCCGGCTTCATGCCCGTGCTTGCTGTGCACTACCGCTCTGGGGCAACGAAGCCTGCTGCTTTTAGATTCAGTATGTGCTCATTCAATGCCTTTGGGGTGGTTTTTTGTTTGGTTTGGTTTGGTTTCCCTGATGTCATATTTCCATTGTAGGAAAAAACCCACCCTGTGTCCGTTAGGGAGCACCCATCTACTTTTTTTAAAAACACACACACCCCCCTGCAGTGATTAGGGCGAAAGCTGTTGGAAGCTGGCATTACTCACTGGTAGCTGTTTGGCTTGTGGTTCAGGCTCCCCGCTGCGTCCAGGAATAAGATGCCATCCTGAACGTGGATAGTGAAATTTCCAGCAGCTCTCAGTGTTTTCCGGGCATGTGTCGTTCCGGAGGCAGCGATGTTCAGCAGGTACACTCCGCTCTCCCCTGCCATCGGCAGTCCTTGCAGCGTGTTTGTGTTGGGGTTGAAGTCCAACCATTTTGGCAAATCTGCACCGCTGGCTGAAGTGACCTGCTCCATAGCAGAATGGCAGATAAGCAGCATGAGAGATAGGGAATGGTGTTACTACTCTAGTTTTAGATAGTTCTGTCTGGTTCTAACTGGACGGAAGTCCAGGAACAGCCACAAATGATCTATTTGAAAATCTAGAAACCACAGTGCCTTGATTTTTGTGTAGTGCTTGTTTTGTGTGATTTTTTTTTTAATGTAGTGGCAACACTTACTGTCCATTTCTAAGACCGCTGCATTCTTCAGACTGCAAGTAGATAAAATACATATCGTGCAGGGGTTTGTTTATTTACTTAGTGTGTAACTGCTACGTTGGCAGTGAATGATGGTGAGATTTTTGCCATCGGTTCTATTTCTGATACATCTGAGGCACTTCTCTAGAAGGAGATTTTTAACGAGTTCATTTGAAACATAAAGTGAATGCCCGTTTGCTGCAGGATTGTACCAAGAAGTGTACTTAATAGCATTACCTTGTACTGGCGTATCGTTCCCTGAAAGGCAAATACTGGCGCTGGATAATAGAATATTTTTCCCATAAGGACAGTTGCGTCTGGGATTCCTTGCAGGCTCTTTGTTCCTTCATGTCTGTTATTCGATCCCTTGGCAACCACCGCAGGCGTGTTCGCACAGAGGGATGCCAGCGCAAGGAGAAGAGGGAGCGGGGGTCTGACTCCCGTCCCCGGCAGCAAAGGGGACCCCAGGGCAGGGAACCTGCCGGGGGTGCCCGCTGGGTCCCCGCAGGCATCCATCCATCCTCGCCCGGCGGTCGTAGGGGCTGCGGGCCGCTGGCAGCCGCCTGCTGCTACTGCGTCGCGCTGGGGAGCTGTATGGGAAAGAAAAAACCCCAACCCGTACGCGTACGCGCTTCAGATCAGTCGACTCCATCTCGAGGGGAAGCCGAAAGCGCTCAAACGTGGCGAGGCTTCGCGCTGCGTTCGTTACAGCCCTCTTGGGGCCACGGGGACTTCTGGGGAGGGTTGCAGGCTTTCAAAAAGCCTCGGTACTTACCACGGCTGCTCCGCTCAGCTGAAGGGTTTTCATGAGAAAACGCCATGTAGCGCAAGGCCCGTTCATAATGCTTTTTAACCCAGTTCCCTTTAGACTTGCCGTTGCTCCCGTCTCTGCTGCTGGCATGATAAAAGCCCGCTTGGTCTCTAGGAGATGAAATGCTACACTAGGGCCTCATCGGGGGGGGCTTCAACACATGGCTTAGAGGAGAGCCGGCTAAACAGCGCGGTAACCTGACCTGCCAGGATTTTGTGGGATAGTGCCAGCAAAGGGAAAGGCGAGTGCGGCATATGGCAAACAAGTCGTGAGGGCAAAGACAGGCTGAGAGTCAATATCCTTTGCTTTGTAGCATCAAGGGCCGGACTTTTGACGTGGTGCATTTGATGCTGCTTTTTCAAGAGGAGATAAAAGCAGTAATAAGTAGTAAAATAGTTCCTGCAGGTGTGGGGCTCTCATAAACCTGTGAGTGGCTTCCAACTTTTAGATGAGAAGGGCATACAACATGCTTGGTCTGTGCTGCTTAGCTTAGCTTTTATTTAAAAGCACACAAGAAGAAAATAATTGTAAGCAGCGGCAACAGCACTTACTAAACCAATTGATGCAGCTGGAAAAGTACGAACCCTCTTTCGGACCCAGGCGGCTGCAGGAGCCGTGCAGCGAGTACTCCTCTCCTTACCGCTCTTGCAGCAGCTGGATGTGTTGGAAAGCACGGCCCTCTTCGCGTTGGCTCTACAAACTCAGTGGCCATGTATCTAGGAAAGAGGTCTCGCTCTGCTGGTTTTTAACAAGTATTTTCTTCCTTCTGTTTGTGGATGCGTTTGCAGTGTGCTTTGTAGTAGTTGCCAACCTTTCTCTCATGCTCCATTGCCCAGATCTCTTCAATTTTAGCAATGAGTAGAGCATGCTTTGGATAGTGAGAAATGGTCATGTAAATCAATGCTCCTAAGTATTCATACACAAAGACAAAAATTGTGTGGTATCTCCTGAAATGCAGTGGTTTACTAGAGCCTGCAGTGTGTCCTGCTGGAAGTAGACTGAAAAACCAGAAAACGAATTGCCCTACTGATAGGTGTGCAAAGCTCAGTGAACGTGCTTGAGGTCATTGGCTGCTTTTGGACAGAGATGAATCTGTATCCAGCGAAGTCTGTTTCCGTTGCAACTGTGATTAGCTCTGAATAAATCAGGAGTTGTGTTTCTTTGGTTATGCTCAATTATGCTGAGAAACAAGTTGCTACACTCAAATCTCCATTTTCATGGTCGGTGTCTCCCATGTTCCTTCCTTCTGCGGTCTCTAAAAACGTAGTGGCATGTCCTCATTCACTGATTATGAAACTATGAAAAGAGCGAGTAGGTGGTAGGGCGGAAGTTCGAGTTGGAGATGAGAACTTTTATTTAGAGAGTATAATTCTTATGCAAGGGAATGGGTGTTTGACAACTGACTAATCTCTCCTAATGAATTTGCCTCCTGAGAGCCTAGTAAATATTGCCATGTAACCAAGTATGAATCATCAGTGTGCTCTAAAATGATGGAATGCTCTGAGATCCCTTGGTTGCTGGGAGCTGAAAGTGGTTAAAACCACCTCCAAATGTGCAACATCTGCCCCAACTCGGGGATCCAAAGCCTGTAGACCCACCTGCATTCCTGGTGGGGAAATGCCAGTGAGTGTTTTGCCTGTTTGGATCCCACCTTAGTAGCTTTTGACCTACTGGCTTTGACAGCAGCAAATATCGTGTATTTGCTGTGTAGTGTCAGGTGAGGCAGAGTATTTTCACGTTGCATGTTATCTTAGTGCTCTGGATAGAAACTTTAAAACTTTGCATGAATGTGCAAGGGAAGCTTAAAATAATGAGATTTTAAAAACTTCTCTGGAGACTTCCTGTAATTCTCACTGTAGTACAATTACTGAGCTCATAATTAATTTTTCTAGCTAAATTGCGACACAGGCATGTGGCAGCCTATTGGGTAAATGCCTTTTGATAAACACAGAAACCATGTAAAGTGCCGCTCTATGACTAAATGCAGGAAAACTTGTGAACAAATGTAGCTCATCCAGAAACAAGGACTCCTGGTTTAAAGTATTTATTTCCCAACCAGAACCAAGAAATACCAGCAGTTTTATGGAATAACTTCATTCTTATGTCATTTCATGACCAGACTCAGTTGAACCAGGTACATAGATAAAGGTGGGTAAGTGTAATCCATGCTCACCTGAATCAAACAGGATCTTTTGGGGGCACCTCTAAGTACTTGTAGAGACAAAGATGGCTTACTTATTTTGCTTCACTTCTAGATTTAGACACAATCTTTTTCCTACAAATGTTCCACAACATTTTTCCTACAATGTCTGTACTACATTTACACAGATAGGATTCTGAAACTGGAAAAAACCCACCCCTAAACCTTTATCTGCAACACCAAAGAACACAGCTGAAGGATACACTATCTTCTTTTTTCTTTTTTTTTTTTTCCCCAAGGCAGACTCAGTGATCAAACAAGGGAGGGGAAGCACAAACTTGTAAAATGGAAATCGTGACTGTCTTGTTTCGCCGTGCTGCCCCTGCCTAAGGCCTCTCTTGTCGCTCCTGCTCGGAGGAAAGGGGGAGCAGACGTCAAATACTTCTCTCTGCAGTGTTTAGCGAGGCTGCATGGAGGGCTTCAGGGTCTCCTCCAACATCCAAAAGAGCCTCGAACGGTTGAGTTTTATGGCCTCTACCGCAGAGCTAATGTTTTTTGATGAGGTGGTTTTTAATATCTATTAAAGCCCCAGCACCTGGAATCAAGCAGTTGCTTGGCAATTTTAACTTCCTTTTAAGACGCGGTGACATTCCAGCTGCCTTCTCTGCTGCGAAGGAAATCTAGATGTTTTCCCAGTATCCCCAGAAAACTCAGCAAGCAGAGGGTGACTTAAAAATAATATTTTGGTTTCTCTTAGGAGGTCTGATTCATTATTTTTTTGGATGTCTGAAGCTGGCAGTGCTGACAGCCCTGGAGTCCACACCTCGATAACTTGCCAGGCAGTTTCGGAATGGTTCGCTTTGACGTAACAGGAAGTCTGGTGGTAGCACATTTTCTGCTGAATTGTTCAGTAGAGGAGTTTTCCACCTTTTTCCTTTGACTTCCATTATATTCCAGGAAAAGACTCTTGTGTTGGAGTTGCCTGGTAACATACAGAGCGATGCCGGCAAAATGGCTGTTGGTGCATTGAGTCTTGTGCAGAATGTTTTTGTTGGGAATGTTGCAATAATCATATTGTCTGTTTCTGGAAGGCAGAAGCCTGGTGACTGGGGGTTGGGGTAGACATAAATGCGTATGATTATGTTCCTGTGTGTCTAAACCGATGTCACTCCTGTGTGACAGGCCAGCCAGAAGGAGCGTGGTCGTGGTGACGCACCCTTTCCACGCTGGGATAAAAAGTCTCAGGGCACAAGACACGTTGATTTCCAAGAAGCGTTCATTTTACCTCACTTTTATCAAATAGGGTTGTTTTTAACAGCTCATCCCTCTCCCCAGAGGTAGGGCTGTGTTAGAGGGGGACGCACGCTTTGTTTTTGACGTGGAGGAAGTCGCTGAGCTGTTGCTTCCAGCCTTGTCTATTCAGGTGGGGTCAAATGGCAGGTGTCTGTGTGGCTTAATGCAAATTATGGAGAAAGTCAAGGTTTTGATATCTGTGATAAGTGTCAGAAAGAGTTGAGGGCTTTTTCGTGCCTTTTCTTAATTCAAAATTTAAAAAATCCATAGTTTTATGGATTTTAAACATATTGGTGTTTATCTTCGAGTTGCTGCCTCAGGTTTTCTTTTTCTCGTATTTTAAAATGAATGGGGGAAGAGCGGAAAGGACAAAGGAACAACATCTGAGGGAAAGCTGCTTCTTAAGCCTTGTCTTTACTTGCTTTGAGTTCTCATTCTGCTTTGCACTGGGAAAGTATTTCACTTCCCACCTCACTTCCCTCCTAAACCCCTCATGTTTCCTCTGAGAAATTGTCTACGTGGGAAAGTTTAAACATGAAAGCCAAGGTATGAGTTTATACCAGGGTTAAATTTGGTTTTAACTACCCGTGTGAATACTCTTGTTTTGCTACAAGCATTTTTTTTTTTCAAATTATGGTTTTCTTTTCCTCTTTAAAGCTTAGCTTATGATATTGCAAACTGTTTAAACTGAGCTGGAAGAGGTCGTAGTAAAAGGACTCAGGCACTTGCATGGTTACAGCTATATATCTAGCAGATAAAACTTTCCTGCTCAGACAAGCCCTCACTATTTCATCTTAGATTTTTTTTTTCCTAGGGAGAGTTAAAAACTGAGAAGAAAGACTTTACTTTGATGTCTTCATTTTCTAAAGTGCCGTCTTTTTGTTTTCCAGTTCAACTTCTTTGAAAATGAGGAAAAACAGATTAAATTCCAAGTTTCCATTTTTTTAATGAAAGTTCATCTTTTGATAAAACTTGAAATGATATTAGATGTTGGCCTTTTCAAAGTTATTAGCTATTTAGTAAGGAAAAGGTCACTAGATGGGCTTGAATAAAGATGCTCTGTTGTAGGAAGGTTTTGTTTTTAATGCTGTGCTCTGCAGGAAGGGAGACAGGAGTTGGTGCTGGAGCTGCCCATAAAGCAGGACTTCTGGCTTTCCACCTTTTGTTAAATTCATTGTGAGTCCTGCAAATCTCTAAACCTGCCTGCATCTCTCTCCAGCCGTTAATAAAAACATGGCCCATCACTTCAAAAGGGATTTCAGAAATCCTATCAGCTGATATTACTCTAAGCTGTCCTTCATGGCAAATGGAGCTACTGACTGAAATCTTCTGGCAATGTACACTTTTTTTTTCTTTTGCCTTTTTTTTTTCCCTCACCCCCCCCCCCCCCCCCCCCCCCCTGTGGAAATGGAGGAGCCTGAGCAGAGCCAAGGTTTGTACAAACACCGGGGCAGGATGGAGGCTGGTGTGCCAAGTTCCAGCCTTGTGTGATTTTTTTTTTTTTAAAAGGGGGTGGGTTATGTACCAAACAAAGAACACAAGGTTTATAATGGACACGCTGACAGAACCTTATTTATGGTGCCTGCTGCCGCTCCTGGGCTCAGCTTTTACATTCAGCTGGCGTTGCTGGCTTCCCACAGCAGATTTTCAAACAAGTTGCTGTAATAACCTCATAATGTTTTTTGTCTCGTTCAATGGGCTCGGTTTAGCCTTGCTCTTAGCTGATGTGACAGTTTGGGACGCAGCTCCCTTCCCCTGGCACCAGCCCCGAATTTGACTCAAAACACTCTGTTAAATCCAGCGCTGTCCCTCCGCTAATACAGATGCTGTTGCCATTGCTCGGTCTTTATATTAGTTCCTATCCGCTTTGCTGGAAAGAAGGAAAAATCCTATTTCCCTGTGACCTGATGTGGCTCTTTCTGATAAGGAGAGTTGGTTCAGCCCTGCCTGAAGGTGATGAGAAGGGTGCGGAGGAGCCGGCCGCGTCGCCCAGCGCATGAGAGGCTCGTTTTGGTGGTTTCAGAGGTGTTGGAAATGGGGCAATGGGGCTGTTTGCCCTCCTTCACCCTGTTTGTTGTTTAAAGCGAGTCCTAAAGCTCTCCCTTTAAAACCCAACCAAACACCAGCTGAAACCCGTGTGCCGCTCTTGTTCTGCAGAAACTGAGAGGCTGTTGGCTGACGGGGGATCGGAAGCAAATTTACAGCCCGATCCCTCTTACCAATTTTTCCTCCCAGATATTTTTCTTTCTGTTTGTTTTACTTTGGCAATTAACTAAACAAATTGCTGCCTGAGCAGTGGAGCTAATGGAGTCTGGTTTCCTTCAGGTTTTTCTGCGGTTCCCTTTTGTTTCTCTCGATGATCTCAGCTCCGTCCTCTGCCACATCGGCCGTGGGGACGGGCAGCGAGGAGCTGAGCGGGGCTGGTTTTGGCTTTCCCCTCCCTCAGTGGGGGCACACGTTTGGACTTCTGTCCTTTCCCCGACTTCTAGTTTTCAAAACAACTTGAAAGGACATGATTTTCAAGGCATCCTTAAGTTCCCTTCCCTTCCAAATGCTCTCAAGTGGCTAACAACAGGGCCAGGCGTTTTTGGCCGGGGAGAGGATTGGGTTCTCAAAGAGGACGGGCAGGCTGTGATGGCACACGCTTCATTTCCTTACGACACCAAGGTGGAAGGTTAGTTCCTGGACGTCGTCTTTTTTAAAAAGGCTACCCGTTCTCCGTGTCCCTCAGGGCCATCTGGGTCAGCCATTCCTGCTATTTCTAAGAACACTTCAGCAGAATAAAAATCCGTATCCTCAACAAAACACTTCAGGCTGCCGCTGTTGCAAAGAAGCAACAAAAGGAGAGGAAAAAAGTGCAATATCACTTAAAAAAATACTTTTCTCTTTAAAATAAAGGATATCCTATGATAGTCACAGTAGAAATAGGATTTCTATTAATTCTTGATTTGATGACAATGTTCACAGCTTCCTTTCAATTGGGTTGGCTCATAGTTACCTGTGGGATTCAGTTTCTGCCTCACTTTTTTTTCAGTTTATGTCAATCTTCTCCCTGTTGTAGGTGAAATCAAGTGTTGCCCAGAAAACCATGGCTCAGGAAAAGTGTTGTCTTGTGTGTGAAACCGATGACTGCAGTTATTGAGGTGTCTACAGAGAGACAGCCACGAGTCTGCTTTCATGTCTCTGAGAAGTCATATGACTTATCAGTGATGAAGCCAGGACTTTTGATGGGGGATTGAATATAATCCCTAAATATTTAATATGCCAGAAATTAAAGAAAAAAAATTTGTCAGATTTTTAGAGTAGATTGAGACTTGCTCCAAGACCCTGCTAAGTATGTGCGTGACTCATGCCGAGATGTTCAAGTGTCTTTATTGAGGCTTATCAGTGTAATAGGAAAAGAAAAGGGGCTGGGGGGGAGGCAGCTCTTGAGGTTTTGAGTAAATTTAACACTAAGGAAAGTGAGGGAGCTGGAGACAAGTATACCGGGCGAAAGGGCTGTGCCTGCACGTTCCTTACATGTCTATCAAGGCACTGTAGTCTTGCTCAGCACCTCTGATGCTCTTAGCTCTCCGACAAGGGATCTCTGCGGAACAGAAGCACAAATTGGTGCCCATGAGTTGGTGGAGTTTGTTTAATATTCTTTGACTGTAAGATGAGGCCAAGAAGCGTTCTGTGACCCGTGTCTACCCTATGCTCTTGTGCAGAGAGTAAGGTGCAGCACAGTAAGAATCAACCCCCGCCTATAAATAGTGTTGAACTTGGGGGGGATGGGAGAAAACCAAACCAATTTTGTTTGTATAAATGCCCCTTGCCTGAAATGAAATTATGTACGAAATAATGGAAAAAGCCTTTAGCTGAGCTTACTAACTGCTCTCCTAAAAAGACAGCAGCAGTCTTTGCAGGGCTGCATTTTCAAAGCCAGAGCTCAACAGTAGGTTTTGATGCTCTGATGAGGCATCAGATGAACGAGCTAAGTTTTTAGGAAAAGTTCACATTCTTATCTTGCTGGTCCTTCAGAGCTTGTGAAAACAAACTGTTTATTTAAAAACCTAGCTATGGATCTAGAAGCCCTACTTCAGGCTCTTATTTTTGCAAATAGCATCTGGGTATTTGCTTTAATTTTTTTTTTTCCCAGGCTGTTGTGCCTGGATGCTTTTATTTGCATACATAATGTTTGTGCCTGCAACAGTCCCCACTCTAAAGTTCCCTCAGTAACAGATTTTTCTGTTGTTCCCTTTCGAAAGCAGGGCGAGAGTACCACCACAGCCTCCTGGCCGGGTGCTGGACCGGCAGCCCGGGTAGCCGGCTTTCAATCCTGCCTTGGCTACCAGCGTTTGCCTTTGCCCGAGTTGCCCCTGGCAGGAACCGACGAAGCATTTAAGTGATTATTTTTTTGGGTGCCTGTTGTTGGGCAGCCACCCGGACCCTGCCTAGCAACCTCCGGCATCCAAAACCTCTGCCTAAAGGACTCTTCCCACACTTGTGGACCTTCCCCACACCTTGGTGTCCAGCCCTGGCCCCGACTCCCCTTGCCCACATGCCAGATGGGAAGCAGGGAAGGCTGCGGGCCCAAATTCCTTTGTAGCTCCTGCCATTTACCTCTTGGTTTCTCGGTTTCCCTTCTGACCCCTGGTCTGTCCTGTGGACTTCACCCCGACCGGTTGACTTTGTGGCTGTACCTCTCTTTGTCTGTAGTCGAGCACCAAACCACTGGGCAAAGGTTGGCTTTTTTTCAGGACCAACTGTATGGAGAAAGGAGTCTGGCTATGGTTCTCCTGTTACTGAAACTCACAGATGTTTTCTTTGTTTATTTTGTTTCTACTCACTTACCTATTTCTCGAATATGCCTGGACACATCAAAACAACAATGATCAGCTTGCATTAAATAAATTAACTTCATACTTCTTGATATCATTGATCTTTAGCTCATCCACTGAAAGCACCTAAATAGGAGGGCAGTATTATTGATCTGTCTGGTTGGTTTTGCTTTTTGTTGTAATTTTTTTTTTGTTGGTTTGGTTTCGTTTGTTTTTTTTTTTTTTTT
>JAVJGG010000024.1:8851909-8869089 GCA_035590195.1 Aviceda cuculoides
GTTTGGTTTTTTTTTTTGAAAGGAGAAATCTTTCAAGCTCACCCTGCAGAGCAGCAGAGCAGGACTACGGGCAGGTCTCTCAGCCCCCTCTCACCCCCAGCTTGGTCGTCCGCTGCTCTGGCCTTGGCTCTGTGAGAAGTTGAATTCGTGGGACCAGGCCACTGAAAAAAGCCTACGATACAAATAGTTTATCTCCAAAGTCTGCTTCTGTGTGTGTCTGCCAAGCGATAATTGGGGGGGAAGAAAAACCCAACCCTCACGATACCCATTTGGTACGTGACTGACGGATTTATGATAGGACGCGGTTTCCTCCGTTTGTCCGGCAGCGAGCGGCAGGGCCATGCGATTGTGCGTCCGCCTTCTCGCCAGTGAACGCTTCCAGCTGGATTCGGAGGGCAGGAAATGATTTAGTGAAAGGTTTTTGGTGACAATTAACAGAATTCCTGCTGATAACTTTTTTTTTGTCCTCTCCCTCAGACTATTTTTACAGCAAGCCCTAGGTCGTTGCAGAGTGGCACTGGAGGTGGGCGGTTACAAATATTTGATGAGTGCGTCATGGAGTGGCTTTTATTTTTGTTGAAAATATGATTTATTTTTTTAGTCTACATCTCTTCGGTATTTTACTTGGTGGTCAGAACAACATTAAAAATTATTTTTCTTACCAGATGGTCATACCCTAAAACCCAGCCCAAATTGGCCTCAAGCAAAGGAGAGCTATTGTCAAAGTAACCTAAGGAAAGAGTAAGGTTGTCCAGGAGTCTCCCAGTAGGCAGGATCAGGGAAGTAATTTGTGCTTATCAGGAGTGCTCCAACTGCATTGTAAACTGCTCATTTTGCCAGGAACAGCAAGGGGATCAACTCCTGGGATTACAAGGTAGTGTCAACCTTGGAGCATATGTTTAAAAAAACCAAAAACAATTTCTGTAATGTACTCCTGTGTAAGGCATCTCTCTTGCAAAGAGGGAAAAGTAAATATTTATTTGCAGTCACACAGGATTACCTGTGTCAAAGAAAGGAAAATACTGGTGTTGGATGTGCTCCCTCGAAAAACTTTTAAGAGTTGTCTTGGATGCAATGTTGGAAACCAAGTATCTTTCCTTAGAGCTTGGTCGTCTTCAGGCATAAGGGTTTGTTTCTCACTGTGGGTGAAAAAACAGAATCTGAAATCCTTGGTATTGGTGGTTCTCTTAGAAAAGGAGGAGGAAAACAATTTTTTTTTAAAAGTTGATGGGACACATGAGAATTAATCAGCTCTGTTTTCAGTAGATAAATTACAGTTCAGGAAATTAATAAGTGAGATGGATATTTTTCCTTGGGAATTTGACACCTGTGAAGAAAAAAATTTATTTTGAGAGCTTAAGGAGCTACTGTAGGCTTTGTGGTAGTTTTATGCTTGAAGACTTCTTTTCTCCAGCAATGTTTATTGCACTGTAGTCTCCAAGCTGGGATTTATTAGAAAAGGTGAAAAATAGTGAAGTTAGTGTTATAAGACGGATCAGGCTTTTTCTGCTGGATTGTTCATGTTGTCAGTGACTCTTGTAATGAAGTGCTACATGGGAAAACGGCCTTTCATTGCCTGTACAGTTAGCAGAGTGCAGGCAAACTGCTTTTATCTGCTTTGGAGCTGGTTTGAGTACCGACAGCTCGGATCTCTGATGTGCTGTAGCCTGGCCAGTGGTTTTGCCTGTGCAGGAGCAAGCCCAGGAGCAGAGAAGGGAGAGGGAAAACTCCAGTGGTCACATAGGATGGAAAACAGGCAAGTGTTGAGACCATGGAAACTGCACTAAGGAAGTGTAGGAAAAATGGGCAGAGACTGGAAGTGTCAAACATGGCAGCGGTACAGCAGAGGCTGTGGTCCTAGTCTGTACTTCTGTAATTTTTACCCTGAGAGAACTTGGGCTTCAGCTCAAAAGAAGTCTTTTCTTTCTAAGTATACAATGATTTAAATAATACTGGCTACTTGTACCTGGGGAACAAAACGCCTTATAAAATTAAGCTAGTTTTTGAACCTCAGAAACTATCTTGTAAAAATTCCCTCAGTGCTTTTATAGAAGTTCTGTGCTCCCCTTCCCTTCCCCCGCCTGAGTACAGACAGATGAAGAAGAGTCGAAGTCTTGCTGTTTCGCTAACTGCGTTTTTGGTTTTGAATGACAGGGTCTGATTAAAGTCTAGCTCTGTCAGGCCATCAGGATGAAAATCCTGAGCACTTTCACTAGGCCAAACTGCTGCTGGGCGGGTTTTGGGGACTGTGAACGTGTGCTACTCCAAACCAAACCCAGGGGCTCCGTGATCACCTGGGGTAACTGGAGGTAGAACAGGTCTGCAAATGACTGTACGCAGCACGGCTAATCCAGGCACTGCTCGCAGGACAAAATGACTCTGAAAACGATGCGGCGGCTCACAGCTTTGAGGAGAACCTGCTGGCGGATGAGGGAAGGACCTGTCCTTACCCGAGCCAGAAACCTCAACCCCAGCAGGGCAGAAACCAAACCCCTCGGTCCCCCCGGTTGCTGGCTTCCAAGAGCTGTGCTTGTTGCGGAGCCGCTCTGCGGCGGGGTGACCACGCTGTGCTCTCGTCGCCCCTTTTTTAAAGGAGGCTGATGATGCCGCGTCCTCCCTCTTGGCTCGGTGCAGCTGGAAGAAGGAGATGAGCTGGCAAAGCCAGCAGCAGCTTGAAGTGCTCCAGACCTGTCTATGCACATCCTTGCTCCCAGATTCCTCGGGTTTCCAGAGCAGCTCAGCTAGAATGCTGAAAAAGCTTTCTTTTTAATCTCTCGATCTTTACTCTGTGTGTTTTTGCCAGTGCAGGTAAAACAGAGGTGCACACTCCATGCTCTGCATGTACCGGTGTTTCCACCAAGGTAAACAAGAGATAGTCTTGGTAATTACAGAGAACGATCTGAGCGAAACATCTTGTCTCTACGGCTGGTTCATGTGACACAGGAGCAGGCAGGGCAGGCAAACTTGCCCTGCCAGGATATCAGCAGTGTTTCTCCTTATTCAAACAACAAGACATGAGATTCATCGGTCTTTGCTCTGGCTAAATTCCAACTCGAGTGTGAAGGAAAGTTTTGTCTGACTGAGGTTGGCTGGCAGTGGTGGTGGGGATCGCTGTGCTTTCAGAGATCCATTTTGTATACGCATCCTAAATGCACGAGGCAGTTCTTCCCACAGCACATCCAAGGCTTCAGGTTTGGTTCAGGAGCTGGCAGGCCACAGCCCTCAGCGTCACTTTATTTCTCACTTGCGGTGTTACAGGCAATGACGAGACACTCCAGTGTTTGCTCTGGTCCAGCCCTCGGAATAGGACATCGCCTTCAATAAGCCCCAAAGAAGGCTCTACTGTGGGAAGCACTTCTATGCAGTTGAAAATCTATGGGTTTGTTTTGGTTTTTTTTTAAGCAAGGAGACAACCCAGCTGTGAAAACCAACAGGATTACGTGATATTATGGAGAGCGGAATCTGGCATGCAGGTTACAAAGCAGTCTGAATCCCAGTGCATGAAAATGTTCAACAATACTGCAGAGCCTGACTGCTTCTTCCCAGGCTTCAGCTGGGGCTGAGGGCAAATCCCAGGGACAATTCAGTCCACCAGTAGCAGTGAGACTCTCTCTCCATATATATGCATATATGTGTGTGTGTGTGTATATATATAGTATGTGTGTGTTTTAATTTGGTTGGAATTTCTTTGGGTAAATTAAGCTGACGATAGTTGGCTTTGCCTTGTAAGCTGCATGCCAAAATTTGTAGCTTGCTTTATAAACTTAGCCTTTCTAAGCAAGTTAAATGGATTTAAGACCAGAATTGTTAAAACCAGTTAAAGTTTAGCCATGTTCTTCAGTAGTGACAGGAATGCAAGAACGGTGACACCAGCTCAGCCTGGTTCGCGGGGCTGGGTGTCCTCTCCCGCAGCAATGGCCAGAGGTGGATGCCTGAGGAGAAGCAAGAACAAGGCACGTCTGCAGCGATGCTTCCTCCAGCCAATTCAGGAGATCCACCAGCTGGATAAGGCACTTCAGTTTACAGCAATTTTTGGTTGGTTTCTGTGAACTTTCCCAGGCTCCCCATGAACCTGTATAAACTTTTGGCAATGCACCACGTCTTGGGGGAAGGAGATCTGCAGATGCACTGCCCGTTGCCAAAGGACCATGTGCCTTCGCTTTGTTCTGTGTGTGGCTCCTTTCGGTGGCTTCACTCTGCACCTCTTAGCTGCGCTAGCAGAGAGGGGCCAACATCGGTTCCTGGAAACTCTCCTCCTGCCAGTCCTGATGTGGCAGACTATTGGGGAATGTTTGCACACTTAGCGTTGTGTCTTTTGCTGTTGTGGGTTTGGGGATTTTTGTTTGTTTGTTTTTAATGGAAGCTGGTTTACCACTGCTGCCTGTCTCTGAACCTTTTCATGTTCTAATATATCATTTTTGAGCAGAGGGACAGAACTGTACCCCTGCGTGAGGTCTGGGCCAACCTGAGGTTTATGCAGTGGAATAAAGCCACTGTCTGGTTTGCTGCTCCTTCTTTTTCTCCTAACAGGAGACAAGTGTCAACCCTTAACCCCTGCACCGCTTTGTTACCGAGTACTGGGACCTGCTAGGGGGTCTGGAAAGGACATTCCCCCTTTTCCAAGGGTTTAGCTGGCTGCAGTCCAGGGCAGCTCCCTCGCAGGAGCAATTTGAGGAAAGGCTGGAAGAAACCTCATCTGTCTCATCGCCCCAGGACAAATACAAGTTGGAGAGGATTCCTGTTTCTAGACACAGCCTGTAATTTTGGACCAGTGAGAGACAGACCACCTTGTGGGAGCTGGGAAGGAGGAGGGGGCTTCATTTTGAAGCAGTCCTTGGAATGTTTTTTTAAGAGGTTTCTTATATATGTCTGTGTATGTAGGACTCTCATCTGTTGAGCAGGTAGCAAATAAATGTAATAGAGCATCAGGAATGCAGTTATTTGGACCTTAGGAATATTTACCAGCTGGGATTTGAAGATTTATTTCTCTCCCTCTTTTTCCCATGGTTAAGGCCAGGTGTTTTGGGGTGGACTGGGCAGCAAATCTGAGGCAGAGGCTGGAAGCTGGCTCCTCAAATGCAGTGGTGAAGGTGGTCAGTGGAGTAGGAGACTTATTTACCACAGAGTGCTTTCAGAAGATGTGCAGCAGTTAGCAACAAATGGTTTTGAATGATTATCAATAAATGCTGCAAAAAAAGTGCCACAAGCCAAATTATTTTCCACTCCAAGTCATATTTGCTTCACTTTTTTTCCTGTCTGTAATCCAAGCCGTGACTAGCAGTGCCTCCCTCTCCCAGATAACTGTCACATAAATATAATTTTTAAGCTTGTTAAAGAGCAGTTGCAGCTTGCCTATCCTGCCTGCCATCGCCTTCGCGCAGGTTTGGAGTTGTTGTCTTACCCCCAGTGCCCTTGCGAGGAAGCGCAGAGGTGAGTCCTTTGTGGACGTGGAAATGGTATGGCTCTGCAGGTCTAGTGGTAGGACCTGTGCTGCAGAGCTGGTGGGCTGGGATGCAGACACTGGTCCCAGGAGGGCAGTTGTCAGCGGTGGGTTTGTGGCATCTCGCTGCAGGAGTCCAAGCAATAAGGACGTAAGGGACATCACTCTGGTTTTGGCCTTGTCTGTCCCTTGGTTTCCATAGCTGTGGAGTGAAAGTGGTCTCATCCACACAGATTTGGGAGAAAAAAAACCCCTACGAAACACTTTCAGATCAGTAAACACAAAATAATGTGGAAAAGGCTAGAGTTACATTTAGTCTTGTTTTGGAGACTGGGGACCTTCAGGCATCACAACACCCCTCGGGAGGTGATACTAAAAAATAAATTAGTAACCTCATTTTGCAGCAATTACTAGCTCTGTCTTTGGGGAATTTTAGTTCAAGCTCTTCGCAGTGGTGTTACAATGTATAATTATATGACTTGAGGTGCAGTTAGATAGATGCAAATCATCTGGGTATGCTATCTCTCCATTTAATCAGTGATTTGTTTGCCATTTGGGTACAGAAAATACTTTGTTTAAAAATGAGTTGAATATACTTCCAGTAAGAACATCAGTGGGAAATAATGCAATGCAGCTGCTTTGCTACTAGTCAAGAGCATCCAAGACCCCCCGGTGTAGTTTGTTTACTCTGAGCTTTATGCAATACACAGTCAGCTAATTCTACACACACTATAAACCGTACATGATTCCTCATGTTCTCCGTTTACGGTCTTTCCCATTAATCTTTAACTTCATTAGAAACACATAAGCTGGCTCCTTTATTTGCTGGTGTTCCTCTTAATGTGAATCCTACTTTTTGGTTTTGGGGATATCTCTTTGCCATTAATGTTGTTGTATGTTACTTATGTTACTGATAAGCTGGTTTTGGTTTGGTTTTTTTTTCTGGAAATAAGTGTAAGAATTTTGTAGCAAGTTCACGGATTTTGGTCAGGGAACACAAATTACCACCGTTGCAACCAGTAAACTGATGTGTGATGATGTGAAGAAATTTGTCAGCAGATGAGGCTGTGTGTGTGCACGCATGTGGGTGTCTGGGATAGACCAGTGGGCACCACACCCTCATGAGCAACCAGAATAAAAGCCCACTGAAAATGGTAAAAATTCTTCTGCATTTCAGGGACTAAACTGCATTTGTTATTCTTTCCTAGCCCTTACCTGAGGTTGTATGTAAAGGCTAAATTGCTGCCTGCTCTGTTTGCACGATGACCAGCACACTGGGGTCCTCATGATTGACAAGGGCTCCGAGGTACTACAGCACTATGAAGAATAAATACCAATTATTAGTTTGGCATCTGAAGAAAAGCAACGCGTTTCCTTTCTCTGCACAGTAACCTACGACTTGTTCTTACGGAGAGGGGAGGGATGCGCGTACCTGCCAGACGCGGCGAACACCGCAGTCCTCGAAGTCCCGGCTGAGCCCGCGCTGCGTCTCCCCCGTGACGGAGGTCGTTCTCTGCCGCGCGTGTGACCGCCTTTTGGGAGGGTTCGCCAGCCTTGTGGTATAAACTCTCCGAACTTAAGCGTCAAAAAAAGTATCGTACTTTGTGCTAGCTGTAAAAATCAAAATGAAAACTCGTAACACGAAATCAACCACAGCAATCCTGGCAGTCCTCCTGTGGTTCTGCCCCACACACATAACCAGGGGGGAGGGGGGCGGGCGGGGGGGGAATATTTGCTGTGGAGGAACATTCTGTCCCCGACCTGCCACAGCCTGCTCCTCCTGGGCTGTCTGCCTCGGTCTGCAGGGTTTCTGAGCCTTTGTTTTGATGAACAACTGGATGTGGATGATCTGTGGTAAGAACACCATTAATTTGAATTTGTCTGTAGAGGACTACACCAGTCAGTCAAGTTTGCATTCTCTCTTTCCATGGGATGAGTTTAAAACAAAACAACCTCCCCTTGTTGTATCCCTGGGGTTTAAAGTACAAGATCCGGCTGCTTTCCTAGTGTCAGAACTTCTTGGTGGTTTGAGCTGCAACTTGGGACTTGGAGACACGGCCACTGTGCCTTGCCCCTGCCTTTGGAGACATCACGTAACGTCCCTTCAATAGTGTTAAAGATTCGGATAGGAACTCTCAGACTTTTCCAAGGTAGATAGGCAGGTTAAGCACCAGTGTCTCATTGTTCTCTGCAAGTGCTTCAACAGCTCAGCTGGTTCTCAGAAGAAATAAATCTTCCTAAATGCCTGCTTCTCAGTGACTAAACTAATTCATAAATCTCTTCTTGGATATCTCGGTTCTTCCATTCCTCACCTGTGCTGTACCCTACTCAGGTAATACTTTGCTTTCTCACATGGAGGCTGTCAAGATGTGTTCATTAATGTGGTGCTTATGTACAGGGGGAATGAGGGATAAACCAGTTTTTCAGATGCGATAGCCGAGAGGAAACTTTTATCTATCAGAATACACTGAAAGATTCTTGATGCTGGGGAAGGGCTTCTTTTCTCCACTGCTTCCAAAATCCTCTGTGCTCCATGATGTTCACAGGTGGTCTGCATGAGCCAGGGGCTGAAAAGGAGAAGGGATGGACATCATCAGCAGCAGATGTTACCTGTCCCTCCCTATGAGGATGGAGTGGCTTTGCAGCTGTTGAAGAGATTGAAAACCTGAGATAAACAAGGGTAATGGGAAGGAAGAGATGAGCAAGGATTAAATGAAAGCTTGGGGTGCAGCTGTGTTGCAGATCAGTAGTGGCTTGGCAGCATGTACTGGGAGAAAGGGTGGGTTCATCACAGTATTGGCATGCTGCAGAAATGTTGGTTTAGTTTTGGGTTTTTTGTGTATTACTGTAGCAGAAACGACACCGAGGATGAACCACGTCATCTGCCACCTTGGCCGTCCCGGCTCAGCAGTATCCTCGCTCCGCTCCATCCTGCCGCGTCGGTGGAAGCGGTTGCCTGTTCCCCTCTTGCTTTCTCAGACAGCCGCCACGCGGCCCCAGCCGGCAGAGGTGCAGTTCAGGGGATTTCTCGAGGCTCTGGTTGCCACGGGAAGTATGTTTTTCTTCTAGACGTCAGATAGCAAACCGTACTGTGATGAGAAAATTGAAAGAAATCAGCAATTTTTTTCCTTTCGGGACTTCTTTTTGCCTTTACGCGCTAATTTTCTCATTAAAATGTTATATCTCTAGTAAATCTATGGGTGAATCTCCATCCAGCCCGTGCACTGATATGATCCAGTCCCGCTCCATATATATCTTGTGAGCACGTTCTTAGCACTTGCAGCTATTGAATAACAAGTACGCAACAAGCACGATGTTGTCTCTGTATATTTAAGTCCCTGCCACTGAAAAGATGGCAGTTCCCACAGGTGGAGCCAGGGTTGTGAAACAGAGGTGCTAATTGCGCTGATGTCAGATAGCCGGCTTGACTTTCATGTTTCCCATCTGTTTTCAACCAGCAATTCAATGTTACTGCAGAGCACTGAGGAGAAAATGCCAAGTGCGGTGCTAAAGGTATCTATATGCCTTTTAAAATTTTGTCCTTGTTAGCTAATTCAGCAGTTTCTTTGCCTATGGCATGTTAACAATATGCATTTTTGCTGTGCCTTTTAAACAATCTCCCACTTCACTAGTAGAATAACTGCTGCAAACTTTTCCTCTTTCAGATTGACAAAATGGAAGCCATGGGTAATGATTCTGCTTTTTTAATGCATTCCTTTGCAGTTGCCTACAGATCAGTTAAAGCTAATTTCCCGAACATATCCATATTTCTAAGTTCGACTACTACTAAGATGCAAATCATCTTGCAAGAGCTACTGAGAAATAGGATGTTCTTTCACTGATTTAGTTTTTGTATAGAATTGGAACAGGGATTTCTTTAAGTATGCACATCACTTTTTTATTTAAATATTATGATGCTAGAGGATATGAAACTGTATGTCTCGGCCTTCTAGGATTCAGCTGTGTTATGCTAACTTTTAAAATATTTAAGGAAGACACCCAAATGAGGAACATATTTTTTAAAAAAAAACAAAACCAAAACCCAAAACAAAAAACCCCAACTCCTCAGGGACAAGGCATGAACTTAATGCAGACTTTTTTGGTATAATCTGTTCTGTGACTCATGACTTACACCACTAGTACAATGTCAAATATTGACGTGTGGTGGGGGACAGAGGTAAATGCACGTGGCATTCCTAAATGAAAAAGCAGTTCAGGCATGTCCATGTAATTAGTACGCAGGCTTGGTTTTTTTTTTTTTTTTTTTTTAAGTTCCAGGTAAATTTAGCAGTTCAGGATTCAGTGTGCTTTTAGACAAGATTTTTGTTTTGATATACTGTATTCTGGACCAGTAGGAAGAGAGAAACTCCAATCTGGGGATCCAAATGTGCAGTTGTGTTTTGGTGATGTCCATAATTCCATATTAATTTAAAAAAAAAAATGTTTCTAATGAATCCATTCTTATTCAAGGACATGGTGGGCTGGTGGGTTGAGACTGTCAAAGGGAATTTCTAGTACCTCCCTATCAAGTAGTTCTCTAGCTACAGTAATCAATAGAAAAAAATAAATCCTTCCTGATCTCTAATTTTTCTTTCCCAAAACATTTCTGAGAAACATATTTGGTGTTGTGCTTTTAGAGCTGGGTGAGTGAGAGGAGTTACTTCAAGTGGGTTTTGATGCCTCCAGACTTCCCTGAATGACTTCTCTGGAAATGCAGTGCCAACTACTGTTGGCAAGCCTGTTGACTTGAGTTCACCTTCTTAACATGTTATTTTCAGTCTATTTTACCCACCTGAAAGCTAGAATAGGCCTAGGGTGAAGATGTGGGGCCTCTGCTGTCACGAGGAAAGACTGGGTCTCCTGAGAAAAACTGCTTTTCCAGACGTCATCCTTGGCCAAACCCAACTGTATCCTTGGAGGTGCGCTCACCAGCGAGGAGTCTTGCCCACCAGAAAGGGCACTGCGCTTCATCCTGAAGTTAAAAATGCTAGCGTGGCTCAGGAAGGGTGGGCCTGGTGACAGCTGCTTGAACAAAACTAATCGCAATTTTCTTTCCTCTCTGATAATTTTTAAAGTGGTTAAAAAAAAAAAAAGAAAAAGAAAAAGCTGGCACAGTCCCCCCCTTTTTTTTATTCTCTAAAGAGTAACATGGTCAGTATGCTAGTGAAAGGAGACATTTCCTGCAAAAAAGCAGTATTTAATTTTGAAAAAGCTTTTCAATAAGAAAAAAAAAAATCAGAAAAAAACATCAAAAGCACAAGGCTTTTTAAGCAGTCCTAAAGTGCAAAGCTTCCACAGGTTAAGTGGAAAAAAACCCCAAACCAAACAAACAAAAGAAAACTCAAGACTCATAGCTTAAGAGAGGTAGGCAGGTATTCCTCAGGTACGCTTTTCAAGCTCCATGATTGCAATTAAATTGCAGCTATACTGCAATTACAGAGATTTTTCACTTTTTGTAATGTTAGCCATATTCTTTAGGAATACTAACTCCTGCCACTTTATCCAGCTTGCAAATATAACTGCATTTTTAGGCTTCTTACAAGAGCTCTTGTTTTTCTTGGCCTTTCTTGTGGAAATTTTCGCAAAACTTCTGTAATTTTTTTTCTCAAAAATTAAGATATTGAGCTTCAGTGAGATATATCAATGAAAATGTTCATCATTGCTTGTATGATTTCATGTACAATTGTTTTAAAGAACTGCTGTATATTAACTATGCTGTATCACCACTGTAACCACTGCCACAGGGTCAGCTGGTAATATGGTATTAATGGCGTGACTCAAAAAACAATTGCTTTGTAATAACAGTCACCGTACTCTACAGGTCCGCTGATTCTTCTGTTGCATAGGTTGTGGTTAGGAGTGGGCTAGGACTGAAAACGAAGCTATTTTTTTTCATTTCCTTCTATGAAGATGATTCACTTTTTTCCCGTGTTTTCAGGTTTAAACCTTCCAAGGTCTCATGAGAGCCAACAAAAGAGAAGATACAAACAAGGTATGTCTCTCTATTTTGTAAAGGCTTCGTTTTTAGGCAGCCAAGCAGAAAAGAAAACCCAGGAGACGCTGCCTGATTAGTAAGGCTGTGGGGGCTGGCAGGGAGTCCTGCAAGGTTGAAAGCAAACTTGGTGTAACCGTTGGCACTTGTTCCACGTAGGAATAGTAAGTTCATTTTTGTGCGCTTCCTGATGCTTGCTCTGTGGTTGCGAGCTGATAGAAGGCAACACTTCAACTTCCTGAATCCTCTAAATAAAGCATCCTTTCTATACAGATGCTTTCAAAGAAAGGCACATTGTACTTTCTGCTTTGGTCGAGTTTTCATATTTGGCTCTTTGAATGAACAACTTTGGTTGTTACACAGTTGGAAACTTATTTCAAAAGGCTTGCATGTATCGCAAGCTAAAATAGCTTCACTTGAATGGCTTGGAGCTGCTCTCAGAAGTTTATTTACATAGCTGCTGTATTGTGCCACAGTTTGAAGGGCGTCCAGGCTTCCTCTTTAATCTAAACTCTTTTTACTCAAATAATTAATTCACAAATAACTTCAGTTTTCATTATTTCTAAGTTGGTTTGTTTCAAGAGATTATTATAGCAAACCAGGGATTATTTAAATACTTGAATTAATACATATATTAGCTCTTGTAAATTCAGATGTAGCAAACAGCAAGCCAGCCAGTCCCCGTGCACGCCCGCCCGCCGTAATGCGAATGAGGGTGCTGGATAGTGAGGGTGCAGAGCTCGTATCCATGCCCTAGTGAAAGCCCTAAAAGGTCACTGGTGAGAGCTGTTCATTGTCAGGGCCACCTCTCATGTTGAGAAAAATGTGTTTCCCTCCAGTAGAAAGTCCTTTATCTAGGTGTTACGAATTTAGCTAGAATTTCCTGTTCCTGTTAAGCCAGGTTGAATAAAGCGGGTAGGCCAGCACTGAATGCTCCATGTTCTGCTTTTCTCATTCTCAATCAAAGAATGACGCTTATTTTGCATGATTCACTACACTCCTGCTTTATTATGTTACTAAATCACATTTATCTCTGTCAGGCCTCTTTCTCCCCAGGGTACTCTGTTTTGGTTTTTTTTTTTTTTTTAACCAGATGCTTAATATTTTGTATGGCACCAATACCAACATGTTGTTTAAAACAACATCAGTAAAGAGTTAACTCCCACAATGAGAAAAAAGGCAAAATGAGTCCCCACAGCTATCTATCATGAAATCATCTAGTACTCTGACGTTTGCTATAGGCAAAATAAAACAAAGCACTACCAGCAATAAATCAGTTCTTGTGTGCGGGTATTGTCAAAATAAGTTGTTCTGGCGCTCTCTGATCCAACTTGTAGGCCAAGTAATGCCGTCTTTTATACATCCAAGTGTTTTGAAATGCCATTGTGCTCAAGGAAGAGCTAGGCTGCCTCAAATATTAATATCCACAAGGTAATGGGCGTCTCCTGCCTGTGTGGGAAACTTCATTAGGTGCCTTTAAAAGCCAGGCCTTCCTCAAGTAAGCTGTTAATTGTGTGTTGCTCGAGATAAGTATATTAAAAATATTCCAACTACAGATGGGCTTTAAAATCCGAGTTGGATTTTAAATATCAAAATGTCTGGAATGGTCTGATCTTTCTTCTCCCCCCCACCCCGCCCCATTAGAAAGGTGAGAAACAAGCCCAAGGCTTTGGGTCCAAACTTTCATATCCTTACATGCTTAAGCTCTGGGGTGCCTGCCTGGATTTTGGCCTGGTCCCATCTATATCTATTGTATTAAAACAGTTAAAGGCATTCTTCTCTTCCCCCTTTGCCCCTGCAGCTGGAATGCACTATCCTTTGCTCTCATGGAAACAAACATCAATGCTGCCTGTTGTATAAGCCTCTAACTGGTCTGGTTTGCTTCCACTGAAGTGGCCTATATATCTGTAACTTCATACAAGAGGTGGGTTGTGTAGGTGTGGGATTAAAGTCTTTCCAATCAGAAAATTTTCAAATCCATAAAACCCCTCAACTTCTGTCAGGAGCCTCCCTTGTTTAGACAAGATGAGGAGGAAATTCAGACAACTTCCTAAGACGTGAGGGGTGCAAAAGGAGCAAGAATATGATGACGGCAGCCTAGGTACTTGATGAGTTTTTTGAGTCTCAGGTCAGTCCAATAGTGTGTATTTTCACATCTGAAGTGGATGCTCAATGCTGCAATGGAGTGTTTCTGTTGACCTCTCTGTGGATAAACTGCTTCTCTTCTATGCCTCAGCACCGGAATGAACATAAAAATCTAGGATGTAGAGATCGTGGTAAAATTCCCCTGTATTAAAATACTGCCACATACTTTTATAGAGAGATCTAATTTTAGAATGCCACTGCAAACATCACTAGCAATATTTTCTTCTCCGAGAATAAGAAATAGACTAGAAAGGAAAGGTGAGTTAGAATGACTTCTTCACTTCTACAATGTACAGAGTAATATGTGCACTGGGGCGGTCTGTCAGCGCTAGCTGATGATTTCTGCATCTGGGTCCTGTTTCGTGGCGAAGCCTGTATTCCTAGCTTTGGAACAAAAGATTACCAGAGATAACTGATGGAAAACATATTCCAGTTATTGACTAAGCAGCCTCACCTTCACCCTGCAGCTAATTGCAAGGTTAAAAACTGTAGTAAAAATACCCATATTTATGAACCAATTTGGTTTGTTTCTGCTCCAGATAAATGAAGCAATATTCCATTATCACCTCTGACCATGCTTTATTTTTTTCTATGTATACTTGTTATGACAAAATCTCTTTCATTTTAATTAAATTTTTTTAGATACTATCTTCATAAAACTAGCACCTAGAGAGGCGCAATCATTATTTCTAACAGAAGAGGGTTAATGCTTGTTAAAAATGCTAGAGGAGCACTCATCGCTGCTTAAGTTTTCTGTCTGCAAGGAGAGGATCAGCAAGGGTTCCTCAGATCTGCTTTTCCAGAGCGATGTTCATACCAATTTAAAACCTGGCCTACAAAAGCAGGTAAGTGCTTGTTTATTTTCAGCGTACAAATAATCTGGTAACTTCAATGAGATCGTTGGACTGTTTCAACAACATGGGTTTAAAATGAAGCGTTTGCTTAAATACTTGACTGCCTTCGGGATTTGACCTTTACATTTTTCACAAAAACGCTGCTTTTTTACGACTCATTTCTAATCAATAGCCGTCGCTGCTCGGAACTGGATTGAGATTTCCAGTTCATTTCATATAGATCACGAGAGAGCTTCCAGCTGCTGGCGCGCTCCAGCCTGAGCCAGGATGAACAAGCCTAGAAACGAAGGAGAATGCAGCCTGTGCCTTGATTTCCCTGGGGGGGGGAAAAAGCAAAGACGACTGCAAGTGTAGGACTCCTATCACTTCGAGCTTTGCCACACAGCAAGCAAAAGCTAAATATTTTCTAAAGCGACCCGAATTAACCTCCTTGTAACGCCAAAGCACGCGGGGCCCCTTTCGGTTGCCCACGCACTGGCAGAGCTGTCAAGGGCGTAGCGGTCCTGCTTCCCCGCTGACACCCTGCCGGGATGTCTCGGGTAGCCGGCCCCGGTAACCTCTGTTCAGGCAACGGCGTTGAACCTTCCTGGCTGTGAGCGGTCCCAAACGGGGATTTGCTCCCAGGCATACAAAGGACAGGCAGACTTGCTGCTCGGCCAAGTTCTGAAGTCTGTCCTCAGGAAAACTCCCACTGATCTAAGGCACGCCAGGATTTCATTTGCTGCTGGGAAATGTGAAACCTCCTCGGCTAAAGTATCTTAATTAGGCTGTTAAAGCCTGGCATAAAGGGGCTGAGATAAACGGGGTCAGGAGGGCAAAGGATCTTGTCGATGCCTTGTGAAGCCTTTGCTGCTCAGCCCTGGGTTCAAGCTGTCCAGAACCACGTTTTCATGAAATAAAGCACCTGAGCCCTCTGCGTGGTGGCTCCTGGGAGGGACCCCGGGTCGCTGCTTCTCACTTGGTCGGCATGTGGGCAGGGAGCCTTACCTTCTCTTGCCCTTCAGTGCCTTGTGCTACTCGCACTTTCAGTTTCTAATTCTGGTATGTTTTAATTTCCTGCAACTTTGGGATTTAATATGTGTGTTTGGGGCAGCTCAAAACACCTCATCTTCGGTTTCCCTGTGCAGGGGGTGGTTCCAGAACAAGGGCTCTGGCACCTGTTCTCTTCATATTTCTTTTCCAGAAATGTTTTAATAATTGTGGTTACTCTACCAAATTCTTTCAATTCAGTCTTCTAAAGTGTCATATCAAGGGCCTGCGTATGTATGCATACATAATCAGAATGCAAGCATGCATCTTTGGTGGTGTCTTTGTATCCTGGTGGGTACAAAAAAGAGACAAATCCAAAATACTCACCGTAAAAGAGCAAAAGAGGGAACTCTAGAATGGCGTAACAGTTTTTTCTGTACATCTCAATGGTAAAACTTTTATTTACTTTGAAGACTCAGCATTTCTGATGTCATGAATTTATGCTCAGAACAAGTGAGAAGGCTGAAAGCTGTAGATGTGGGAAATTAAATGCAAGTGTGAAACTCTCAGTTTATTACTCACTTCCAGCAGTCTGGACATTCCTGCAACTAGAATCCTATTCTTGCCGTTTACGAGCTAGTATTTGATCAGGCTGTTAGACCTGGGTGAGTTGGTTTGGGTTTTTTTTCCAATCCAAACAATCTGTTGGAAAAATGCAATGTGTAACCAGTACTACTGATGCGTTTGCCTGTAATTAGGAGAGTTGGGGAGGTAAAACAGCTGAAAAATCAGAAAAAGTGGAAATACTTTGATCCCTAAAACCGTTGGTGGAAATTACGTTTTTGCCTAAAGAACGCACAGTGGTTTTGAGAATAAGAACCCCACGCTAGCGCTAGCCTTTCCTTTGAACTGAAGGCTTCCATCCGCCGACGGACGTTGTCGTTTGGCGGGCTGGTACTGGCTCTTGGGCAGCGAACTGAAGCAGCGTGGATTTGTGCAGCCCCAGGTAGCGCCTCTGCGGCTTCCAGTGGGCTGGGGGGGGGGTAAGTGCTTGCAGCCCCCCGCTCTGGGGAGGCTGCGGTGTCCCCTCTTTCCTCGGCAGAAAAGTCTTCCAGAGTGCTCTCTAGTTCCAGGGCGGGTTTTCTTGTTAAATTGGTGGCAATTTTCTTATGGAAGTGCGCGCTGTGGGAATTCCTGCATGGGGTTGCAGCACGGTTTGCTTCTGATTTAAAAAAAAAAAACACACACAAAAAACCAAGGATTTGTGGTTCCTAAAGTTTGTAAGCCACAAAGTAGAGGTTGACGCGGGCTGGCGACTAAACTACGCGTAGCGGGACTTGAGGCCCCTTGGCAGAGGAGGCGGCGACGGGGAAGGGACGCCATCCCCCCGCCGCTGCGGCTCTTCCCCTCCTCTTCGGGCACCTCAACCTCGTCCCGCTGTGGCTCCCGGGTGAGTCCGGAGCGGTGACGGTCCGTGTGTCCGTCCGTCCGTCCCCGCCGCTGCCCTGCCCCGCTGCCGGCTGCTGCTGCTGCTGCCCGCGACCGGGCCGGGGCGGGGAGGGGGGGGTCCGGGGTCGGCGGGGGAGATGCCCGGTAACGCGAGCAGGTGGGACGGGGAACGGGGGGGCTGTCCTCCTCCGACCACCTTTGCGGGAGGCCGGGGGTGAGGCGGGGGGGGTGCAGCGCCCGGCACCGGGACGTGCAGCCCCGAGACCCGCCGAGCCGGTGTGGAAGGTAGCCGGGGGGGGGGGGGGGGGTGGGGGCGGGGGGGGGGTGGGGG
>JAVJGG010000024.1:8869691-8944830 GCA_035590195.1 Aviceda cuculoides
CTCTGGGGAAGGAACCCTCTGCTGTAGCCAAACGCCTTCATGTAGTCGTTATTTAGAGCTAACCGATTTTTTTTTTTTTGGGGGGGGGGAGCTTTATTTTATTGCACGTGTGAGAATTTTTGACAAAGACGTGAAGGACAGAACCATTGCTTTCTTGCACGTTGTTGTAATCAGCTCGTTAAACGTGTCTCCCTTTGCTTCTGGTTTGCGTTTGCCTGAAGTCTTATCTGCGGTTGTTAACCATCAGATATTTAGAATCAGATATTTAATTTCATGGGCATGCTTTTTCCACGAGCTCTGCTTTCACTTGGGGGAGTGGAAAGGTGTAGTTTAGCTGTGGCTACTTCACTGAACTATTCCTGCTTGTTTGAGCTTTTTACTAACCTTGACTGTTTTAAATCACCTTTTTGGAACCCATGACAGAAAACGACGGTGGGTGTTAATAGGAATAAATTGGTATCTTTCTTTAAACCGTCACATCGTTTGGTCCCGAGGGTGCAGTCGCACTTTCCCTCTGATGTTTGTAGGAGAGCTGCTGATGTTTGTAGGTTTCACTGGCTTTGTGGCACTTCCAAAGTAAGCACGTCCTTAACCCTTTGTCGATGGAAACGGCTCCTGCACTGCACGAACTGTAGAGATCTTATTGACAAGGCAGCTCAAACTCTAGTTAAATATCAGTGTTATTTGCTCCTTAAACGTTAGCAGTACCTTCAGGATAACAGTTAAACTTGCTAAGGCTGATCCACTGCTAATTAATGTGTGCCTGGGTATCACTCGTGTATATTGTGTTAGGTTCCCTGTGTTCTGAGATCTTTTCTATGGGGGACTGTAGGGTGAAGTAAGGGCACTATTAAAATGCAAATAGTGATCGTCTAAGTGACTTGGTGTGGTGCTGTTACTGGAACAAAGCTGTCGTTCAAGGCCCCTTTTTTTTTTTATCTTATTATTCCTATCCTTGCCGTTCACTCATTTAATCTGTTGACAAGTGTTTTTCCACAGTTTGTTCCTCTATTTGCTAATTTTGCGCCTTCTCTGTCCCTGACTCTCTATTTTGTCTCACATCTCCTTTTGTTTCGCTGACTCTTGTAATTTTAAATCCTGCCTGAAAACGTTTGCTTTCTGCAACTGTTAATCACTGGATATTGTTTCTTATTCTTGTAACACCAGCATTTCTTTTTTGTTGGCTTGTAACTTGTTGTTGAGTTATTTGGCTTTGTTGTTCTGTGTCATTACTGTGTTCTCTTATCTGGGGGAAGCTATATTTGCTGTACTTTTCTTTATGTTGAGAAATGTTCCTCATTTCTGAGAACACCTGCTTGTCTACTGTCATAGACGTTTCTGCTGTGATTGGTGCTTGGTACAACTGCGTGTCACTTCAATATGTGTTGGCATTCCTGTGTTGCAGTCTTCAGACTGCTGATCCTCCCCTCTTCCCTTGGAGTTAGGGCAGGACATATTTACCCCCAGTTTTACAGACGGGAAGCCAAGACTAAAGCTTGCCTAAGGCACATGGGAGCTCTTTACCAGAAGAAATAATTGAACTCAAGCCAACACCCTAACAAACACTCTATCCAGGCTCTCTTTTACCCAGCTAACCCAGCTCAAGAAGACTACCTGGGATGAGACAGGACTCCTGTGTGCGTCTCTCCTTCAGCCGCAGGCCAGGAATTCAAGAATGCTGATGTAGCTCTGTTAGTTTTTCAATAGAGCTTTTCTGTGCCCTGCTCCCTGCCATGGTAAAGGCAGCCGCAGAGCCAGGAGGCTGGAGTTGGGGAGCTGAAGGCCTTGAAGGAAATGTGAAGTCACCAGTGGAAAACTCCCATGTCTACTAAATGGGAGTGCTGACCCCTCTGCTGGTGGTACAAGAGCTTGGACTGAAATTTAAAATTGTGATGCCAAGTCATGTTATCTGTGCCAGCTATTGCAATTGCTGCCTCTGGACTGGTTGCAGCAACACAAGAGGCAGAAAAACTAACTGTACTTTCAGGGAGAAAGTTTGCCCAGCTGCACATTTGGTGTGCAACCATTGCTAAACTCCTGCATCTTCTGTATTCCTGCAGGTTTTCTCTTTGCAAACATCTGAAAAGGGGTGGCCTTGTCTTCCAGAGGTGCCTCTTGGTGAGGACGAAGTGGCGTAGGAGTAGGAATGATTGCTTTTTTGCTTCGTTTGACTGATGTGGATCCTTGTTTTATTGCTCTTGCCTATATTGCTCAGGGTGCTGTTTTGAAAGGTGCTGGGCAAATGAACTTGTCGCTTACACTGTTGAGTCCATAGCGTAGTCTTATGCGGTTGCAAGAACTTGAAATCCAGCTTGGGTCTAGTGACTTTGCAGCAGGGAGAGAGTCCTGTTTATTTTAAGCTGTCAAAGCCTAATTGTTTCTTAAACAAAGCATGAGGGAGGCCATTCTATAAATAAGATAAAAAAGTGCACAGCACCTCTCCAAGCAGGGGAGGTCTGTCACGTCAGTGGACCTTATTCCTTGAAGAGTTGAATGAGCTCAAGAGTTTAGTTTTGAGGGAGATTTCTAAGCAAAGGCTGTTTCATGGGCTTTAGAATATTTTTTACTCACTTGCTAGTGCAGAAGTTTTCACGTGTTCAGTTTCCCCAAGAAACTTAAAGCCGACAAAGATGCAGCTGAGCTATTCAGATCAAGTGTAGGGTCAGGTTAATATCTACTATAACCTGAGCATGGAAGTCTTTGTGTTGCACAGTTTAGGAGGTCCTAACCTCCTCGTGTAGGAGATGGGGGATCCATGCCTCTTGGCCCCGTGTCCAGGCGAGCATGTTGAGTGGTGCTAGGTGAAGGCAGGAGTGCCTTTCCACCTCCCTCTACAAAAAGGGTTTGAGAATCGCTGGAACAATGAGATTCTGTAAATAGGACGCAAAAGGCTGGGGCACTTTGAGCTGGAAGAAACCTGTGCCTCTGTCCCTGTCTCTGAACGGTTTCTTTACTATAAACAGCTGTTGGATGTGAGCGTGAGGGCTCTGCTTTCAGATTTGATCCTTCTTAGTCAGAAGAGGAAACTGAACCTCTCTTCCGCATCTGGGGTGAGCGCTGTAGCGTGGGATGGGGGCAGGGACAGGGAGGTCGGGCAGCGCTGCTCCAAATTCTTCCTCCTGTATCCATACGTTAAAAGAGAGCGGTTGTGCTCAGTTTTTGAAGAAGAGGGGTAACTGCCTGTCTCCACAAGGATGTTCCAGGCTGTGGATCCCAAGGGGAGAGGGGCATCTCTGGGTAATGGTACAGGAGAGGGTTTTAGGGCTCAGCATCCTCCGTGGGCTGCTACGGGTGTTTGGATACTTGAGGTACTGAGAGTGCAAGCAATCCCCTGCTCTTTTTTCTGCTTGGCTTTGGGCTTGTTCTGGGTTTGGATGCTGAGGAGCTGATGATGTGTAATATAGCTTTTCCAATCTCAAGGCTCTCTGAGCTTTCCCCCTGCCCCTTCCTTTTTAAAAAGGAGAATACTTTTGAATGTATAAACTGATAGTCTTGCAATTTAGTACAGAAAAGGAAATGTTTGGGAAAAGGAATTTACATCCATGGGTAGCGTTCTTCCATTTAAAGATATATTTGCTACTGAATTATGGAACTGTGCTAATAATGTGGGTTTTTTCCCCATTTTTGAGCTTTTAGTGTGTTTTGGCTTCTGTGCAGTTGGAGGCTTTACATCCCACAGGAGGTATGTGGCAGAGGTAGGCAATGAGTCTAGGTATCTTAAGTTGTCCTAGACCAGCACCTGAACCTCGAGACCGCCTTGCCCAATATTTTGGCTGTAAATGTTGGCAAAGATGCATGCTGGGAATTAGAGCTGCTATTAATCACCTATTGGTACAATGAGGGGAAGAAAGTATTCTCAGTGGGAGAGGTGGGGGAAAAAAGTAAGTAACAACAATGGCAACATCAGCTGTTGGAAAGTTTGACGATAGGCCTGTTAGTCACCATCAGTAGCTGCATACCTGTCTCACCTCCATAAATGCACTTCTGTGCCATGGCAGCGAGAAACCTCATGGAAGGTAATTAATGGAGCATGCAGCAGGAGCTGCCTGCTAGGTAATATATGGCATGGATGATGAGGGGTGCTGAGACTTATTTCTAATTAGCAGCAGAAAGTGTGTTGTAGAGTATTTGGACTCGTTTTCTTGAGTTTAATGTTGATTTCTCTTGAACAACTTCTCTTAATTTGTGGAAGCGCTTGCCAGAACTTTCTTGCTTGCCAGAGGTTTCTTATTTGAAATGAGTATCACAGTTTCATTCAGGCTCCATCGCTGGGCTTTTGTGCATTATTTGTCTTATTGAAGTTGGACTTCACACACAGGTTGAGTCAGTCATACTTTGTGAAGAGTCAAGATTAAGTAGAAAGTGCTTATGGAACAGCAAAAATCAAAATATTCCAAATACAACAAAGGCTAAAATGTGTCATCTTGGTGGCCTCAGGAATGGTGCTAAGAGAAAAGATGTAGTGGCTAATGATGCTTACAACATACCAATGTAGTATTTTTATCAATGCACTTATTTTTTTCACACTTTTCTCCCACTGTCTGAAAATGTAAGCTATGATTAAGGAACACAGTGTATGTCCTTTAATTAATAGCAAATTTTTCTTCCTTGTGCCAGCTGACAAAATGTAATTAGTCAGGAAAGAATAAAAAGCCTGAAGAAAGTGAGAGTGGCATAACTAGAATTACTCATAATATAATTCTGATACATATAGAAACAAATAATACCTAGAAGAGAGAAGGGAAGATGAATTTTGGCTTTCCTGTGGGCAGAAGTACTCATATGTCCGGACTGACAGTATGGATGAGATTTAACAGTTTTGATTGTGTATTTCTTAATTTTTTTTTTTTAAATACTGTGTAGGATTAGCATTTTCAGAAATATATTCTCTTGGTTGTCTTCCTAATGCAAAAACACTGGTCTGAATTCTGCAGCTACTTTGAATGTATGCTAATGTACACTTTTCAGCTATATGGTGTATTTCTTTTTGATGATAACTTTCTTAAGCGTAAACTATATTATATGCATTATTAAATACTTTCATTGATCTTATAGTCAATGCCATATAAGCAGAGATGTAGACATGTAAATACAACACTCTATGTTGCATACCTTGCAATTCAATACATATATCAAAGCTTATATCCTCTGTAATTATCCACTCACATTAGCAATTAGGCACCCCTCCAGTTTTGCCATTTATAACAAACTTATTTTCATGCTCGTTTCAAATATTCTAACAACAGCGCTGTCTTTAAATAAACAATGAGACAAAGCTTTCCACAAAGCACCCTTATGGGAATGCAGCAAGTAATGAGCCCCGCAGGGGGTTTGTTTGTTTCAGAAGTTTCACTCGCACACAGAGCACAGCTAGGGTGTGAAGGAACATAGGATTAGACTTAATTACGGTATTATGATTTACGAGATTGTACACTCAAATGTAATATCCTTGGTTCAAAGAGCTCATTATCAAACAGAAGTGGGGAGAAAATTGGGGTTAGGGAAAGAACCAATTGATTTAATGCAAAAGTGAGTTTACCCGTAAGCTGTGTGGTAGTAATGGAGGTAAGAGAGGACTCAAATTTTGAATTGAGACAAGTGCTGTGGCTATTACAACTTCTGTAGTTTTCAGCTGGGCTATGGGTGATGTGGGGAGTAGTCAGGAAGGAGAGGCGAGATTGTTTAACTTGTGTGACTTTAAGTCTGATTTTACTTCCTTTTACATAATGAGGAGATTAACTAAACATGGTTCTTGGACTCGCTAGAAATCAAGGTTATCCTGTATTTTAAAAATACCACAGAAGAAAGAGTCAGATCAATCTTTGACTTCCCCAGCTTGGAACATTATCTCCGAAGAAGCACGTGAACCTTTGCTCGGTCGGGCATTTTACTGCACGGGGAGGTGTTTGGAACCTGCTGCCCTTTGCTGTTGATGGTACAGGCTGCTGCTGCTCGGCTGAAGTGTGCGCCTGTTTGTTGGGCAATAGCACAAAGCCGTGTCCTCTGCACGTGTGTTTCCTGCACTTGAAGTCTGGTCTCTGCTTGCTGTGAAAGGTCTGTTACTTCGTGTACGAAAGGGAGGCTGGTGAAGTTCGTATGACTTTGATATACTTGATGAGGGATATTTATGGAACAAAATGGAGAAAAGGAAATGAGTGGCAGTTCAGGATTTTACTTTTTTTCTTGTCTGTGTTTTGTTTTGTCACTTATTCAGAGATGCATTATTTTAATTATATTAAAGACATAAAACCCCTTATGACTGATTCTTTTAAACCTTCATTTATTATTTGTAAATCTGATTCCATCTAATTAGTTGAATCAGTAGTTCCACCGCTGTGTAGATGTAGATGTGTAGACACTTCCTGACATAGGTTCTGGTTTCAGCTGTTTATAATGATGCTAAAGCTTGACTTTTTGGACCCAAGGTAAACACCTGTGTGGAAAGTTTCAAGTAAAATGGCATTTCTGAGAACAGGATAAGCAAAAATGCATCCGTTATCTCTGTTTAAAAAAAAAAAAGGGTCTTGCAGCTGTGTGTCAAGAGCCTCCCTGAGCTGCAGCGCTGTCTCCAAACCCACTTGTCCTCCTCTGCCCCTTTGGAAATTTGCCCACATTTTGACAGCACTGAGTTGAGGAAGGATTTCATTCAGACCCCTACACCCGCGTGGGCTGTCTTGGTACCTGCCTCTTGCTGGAGGGCAGCGGGTGTTACTTGGCAGGGGCAGCTTCTCCTCTCCGCTGGCACTGGGCACCAAGAGGCCCTAACCTGACCTGCAGCTGTGTGGGAGGTGAGTCCCAGTTCCCAGGATTTCCAACTTCCTTTCCTGGGGATCACAGGAAGGCTTCAGTTGTCCAACTGCTTTGTGTTACCTGTCTCTGGAGAAGTAAAAATAATTTCTGTTTTTATTACTGCAGTTTGCTTCAAGTATGAAACAAACTTAAACCAAGAAATTGCACTCTAGCAAGTTAATGGTTTTGATTGCAAAATAGGAAACTGAGTTAAACAAGGAAAGCAAAAGACAGAGGAAACACAGGCTTTAAATGTACTTGTTATTCATGTCTTGTATTAGGTATTGCTTGAAGTTTTGAGGGGCTATTTTGGCTGTGGTAACCAAAAGATTGTGTCAGGAGTAGTCTTGTTCTAGTGCTGTTTTTCCAACTGTCTTTCTGTGCCTGAATCCCTGTCTACCTCTTATACTAATTTGTTTGCAAATTTTGATTGCTATTGAATAGTAACAAAGCATTGTCCAAAGCATGTGATTTTAAAACAGTTCTTATTTATTGCTTAATAATAAAGGAAGGAGGATCCTAAAGTGTTGACCAGGCTGGGCTGCCTGCGGCTGTCCATGTGGGTGCTGCTGCATTGTCCTGCAGCATACCTGGGAGTAAGCCACCCCTTCCCGAGCTCCTGCAGCGCTGGTTCTTCTGCTCAGGTTTACCATTTGACTTAGCAAGCTAAGTGAATTGTTGTTATAATATATATTGCAGATTTTGCAAACCATGCCTGTGAGTGCTTTTTCCCTCTTCCTTTTGCTCAGTAGCTTGCCTTCTGTGCCTCTAGTTTGGGGGGTCCTTTCGTGCTTGCGGGAACATTTTGGAGTTTGGCAACTTGAGATGCCGCCTGCGCTGAAGCTGCCCCAGCCCTTCGTGGGCTTCAGAGGTACATCACATTGCCTGAGCAGGATTTTCCTTGCCAGTACTTCTGCTGGCTGATGAGTGACCACGGGGTTGCTGTCGACTGCAGAAAAGAAAACGGGAAAACAGTCTCCCCTGTCCTTTCTGTGCTCCCTCGCCTGCCCCTGGATGATGGAGAGGGGGGGAGATGGGTGCAGGGGGTGCGTTGGTGAATGTAGGGTGAGGCGGTAGAGAAATCAACAGAGCAAGGGTGCATGGAAAGAGGTATGTGTGGTAGGGAGGGCAGTAACTGTTGTGCGTGGTCTAAAAGGCAGCATGTGTTAGAAGCAAAGTAGGGCTGAAGAGGAACAGAAGAAGATGGACAGTTGCCGAGAGATCTGGAGTCTCCTGCTGACAGAAAATAGCTATGAAAGCTACAGGCAAACTGTCTTATTTCTTTTCAAATTACTCTATGTGGAAGAAATCAGCTTGTCTCTGCCACTGTTTACTTCGATATTTCAAATGATGGAGGTCTGTGCTAGTATGGTCTCAAAAAATTGAATAATTGATATTTTTTTTCTCAGGGTTTTTGGTGGTGTTTAGGAAAACGCGTATTAATACTACCTTCTCCAAGAGAATGTCTGAGTTTATAAAGTCAGTTCATCAGAAAGAAATAGCAGTTTTAAGATTGCCTATGGTACCTTATGCAATTCTTTGTGTAGAAGCACAACAGTCCTTGCTGATGTGGTCCCGTTCCATTGTTTGCAATGTATGGCTGACTTGCTAAGTGCATGTGATGCCCAATGCTTTTGTAACAACTAAGGTTATATATAATGAATTGTGGTAATCGGTAATCTTCCCGTATAATAAATTTTGGACAGTTCATTTGAAATGCCCATTTAGGTTGTTGCTGCCACATGAGTGAAGGCATGGAGTTGAAATTTACATGAAATTACTTGGCAGAAGAAGGCTAGAAGAGCATATTGTAGTGTGGTTGTTATCATTGGACACTGTAAGTTAAGCTTACTACAGCTCGTTTCTGTACAAAGAATTGATATTAAAACAGTAATCAAGTTTTTGTTCTTTGACCTCTGGCAGATAAAAATCAATGTCATTTAAAAAGAATCAACAAACAAACCCTGAAACAAGGCTTTTTGTATGAATCTCAAGACACAGAAACTTGTTATGATCCAGTGCTTGGACTTCTTATCTTGATTTTCTATTAGAGACTTGTTTGAATTTCAAACAGCTTTTTTTTCCCCTGCACTTGACACAGGTTAATCAATGTTGCAGGGGCAGCTGAAAGCGTGCAGTCGCAGCATTAGGAAACAGCTGCTTAAACTCATGGTAACCCCCAGATTTTTGTACCTACTGCCCACAGTTAAAAGACAGCAACCCAGTTCTTAGGGTTTTTCCTCTTTCCAGTTTAAACTTGTGCTGGTATTCCTGTGTGCAGAGCAGAGGCAGGTCATGCACAGGAGGCTCCAAGCCGCCCAGCTGGCTGCTTGCCTTCTGAAGGTGCTTTGGATGAAAGCTGAAGGACCAGCAGACACAAGCCACCAAGGCATCCCCAGCCACTCCTGCAGGACGTGTTTCATTTCGGTGTGGGGAATTTTGCCTGGCTCCAGTGTGCATCTACATCCTGAATGCCTGTGAAATTTTGTGTAGTTGTATAATCTTGAGCACTGTGATGTGGAAAATTTAAGTGGGAGGCTTTAGAGGGAAGCTAAGTTGAATACGACCAGTATAGTTTTGTCCTGAGTCTCACAATACCTGACATTATTTGTAAAGTCCCAACTCCCAGGACTCTTATGAATTTTGGATATCTTCAGCTCCTCCTGTGTGGATGTGGAGAAGATCTTGAAAACAGGAATGGTTACAAATGAAACATGTAAGAAGTGCCCTGAGTTAAGTAGTAATTTTCTTCCACTAACTTAAAATCAGAGTGTGTGCTTTGCAGGTGGGGGGGCTAACTAATGGTATGTGAGTACTTGAGAATGGAAACAGTGCTTTTTTGCATGAGCTTGTTGATCTCATTTTAACGTTAGCTTGGCATAGATTTCTGATGGGCTCCCCACTTGTTCCAGATAACTGAAACAGTAGTGTGCTTTGCAAAAATATTCTCAGTCACCTTTTCAATCTGGCTAATAATTTTTTTATTGTTCAGAAAAAATAAAGAGAGGAAAAAAAGTAACATATTGGGGAGAGACTGGATATCAGTTTTGAAAACACTAAGAACAGATCTTTGTACAGTTTCGAGTGGTGAAAAATGTTCAAATTCATCACTAAGCAAGTTCCATTCTTCCCGTCAAAGAATAAAAGCTTTAAGGCTACCTAGAAAGTTTAAAAAAACCTATGCCTTCATTTAAAAAGAACCCAACAAACTGCACTGAGTGAAAAAGGCTAACTGCCTGTTAGTAATATTTACTTTGATATCTTGGGCAATTTCCGACTTAGGTTATTGCCTTTTGCCAAGCTAGACTCAGTTTCAGCTGAATGCACCGTCCTCTCCTTGCCATCTGCTACTCATGAGGGTGCCAGTTTGTAGACTTCGCTCCTGTTCCACATTTGAAAAACGGGGCCCAGTGAGCTTAACTCTTTACACAGAGCTGAAATGTCAGGGTTAAGTGGAGAGTTTTGTGGAATTTCGTTGTTCTAAAATGAGGTTTTACATCAGGCTTGCTGATGTAAAAATTGAGTATGGCAATATCTGTAATGCTGCTTCTCAGGTTGAAGACAGAACTTAGTGAGTCAAGCTTTACTCTCAACAGGTTTCATAAGTAATGAACTGATGTAATAAGTATTTTGGATTTTAGTATTGATTTAAGAACAGTAAAGTTCACTATTTCAGTGAATACAGGAAGTCCAAGTTTCAAATAAAATTTTGAGGTATCTTTGTAGATATCCTTACATATCATTGCTGTCACTGTAGCATGTTATTTATAAAGAATATTAGAATACAAAAAAAAAATTCCTTGCTTTTAAATGATAAAAGTGCAAAAAAACATACAGAAAATTTAGTGGATTTTTTTTTTTTGTTGGTATGGAGGTAGTAGGTTATTTGTGTCAGGCTGTAGGTGACAGTTTGTTACATATCTTTTTACTCAGAAAAAGTAACTAACAAAATAGAGGCAAAGTTGCATGACATTATTTCCGGTGTAGGTGGTCTGAGACGTAAGTCCTA
The DNA here is from genome assembly GCA_035590195.1 of Aviceda cuculoides. Taxonomy (NCBI): domain Eukaryota; kingdom Metazoa; phylum Chordata; class Aves; order Accipitriformes; family Accipitridae; genus Aviceda; species Aviceda cuculoides. The sequence goes on from JAVJGG010000024.1 coordinate 8,880,490, forward strand.
CACCTGCAAATTTGTAGGCTTAAAGTGCAACTATGTCATGAGTCAATTTTTTAAAAGAACCTGTCGAAGAGGGTCCAATTTAAGATTTCTACTTTCCTGGCTAGATCTTCAGGAGTACTAAAAGATACATTAGGATTTGATCATGAAACCATTCAGAGGCAGGTATCTGGCTCTTCAGAGAGAGCACTGCTATGGACCCTGGGCAGCTGCAGGATTTGGGTTAGAGGTATGGGCAGTTTGTGTTAGCAATGACTCCTCTTGCAAAACCAAAACAAGGTCAGGACCTGGCAGGCAGTAAGTCTTGTCTGTATTAACTTTTGTAGTTGAACAGGTTTTTCTGCCACTGAATGTAAGGACCAATTACTGTATTCCCCCCCCCCGCCATGTAATATCTAGCATAATAGTAAAACCATTACATGTAAAGTTCTGTTGTAACACCTTATTTGAAGTGATACTGTGCATTAGGCTGGTGGAGTCAAACTCCCAGTCCACAGGACCATTTTATCTGTTCCATTTCCTTTCTATGTCAGATTAAACTGTCTACTGTGATTAGGCTGCTCTTAGTAGAACCATTTTACTTGAGTAGAGCTGGAAGTGGGACAGTGTTGGTTTGAGTTTTCAGCAATGAATCTAAAGTATGTTTAAAGGGAAATATTGTAATAAGTGATGGGACACAAGCAGAGGAGCAACTTGCACAAGGTCGTTGACAAGTTGTGGAATATAACCAAGGACTCCAAGTTCTGGGCTAATGCTCTTTTTACAAATGTTGATCTAGTAAGATGTTCAGTGCTGAGTTGCATAAATTATTTTATATTGGTTTATCTCATGGTAAGCCTGGGAGTAAGACAGTTGTGACAAAACTAGTTAGTTTATTAAAGTTTCTGTGTGTCAGATGTGGGGGTTTTTAAAGTATATATCTAAAGATGCAGAGTGAAGTTGACTACAGGAAAATTAGTGTGCTGAAAAGAGTTTTACACTTGCGGGCATTATTGTCATGGTCATACGCTGGGTGGAACTTCATTGACACTGGTAAGTATAATTACTGTTCTTCGTTTGTAATGAAGGTGTGAGAGAAAATCCTTACTCCTTTCTGTAAGCAGATAGCTGAAGCAATAGAAGGCACGACCCAAAACACATACACTTGGTAAGACTGAGTAAAAGCTGAGCCGTGGTACCCAAGAAGCTTCTTAGAATGAAATTCAGCATCAAAAGGGCAAGCTGTGCAGGCCTAAGTGAGTAGAAGTACGGAGAACGTAGGACAAAACCCTCAGTAACAACCAGAGAAAACCTGGTATGTTGACCCAAGGACAATAAAAATGAGTGTGCTACAGAGCACTGTTCTCTGGAAACTGTAATCAAAGAAACTCCTGCTGTTTCCTTTCTCCTGTGTCCAGGAAAACAAGAATTTATAAATTCTTTCTGCATAAATGATCAAGAAAATACCTGACACCGTCTTAAACCTTTCTTTGTAGTGGAAACAGCCCTTAAATCTCCAGACCTGACATCATCGCTTGTAACTAATAATAACCTGGTATCATGAGATGGATGCAACTTACAAAATGGAAATTTGTGACTGGTGTTCTTGTGGAGCCATGGTGCAAGAAGCAATCACAGAAGAAAACTGCACCCTCAAAAAAGACCAGAGAGAATTGATATGATTTCTAGTACAAGAACTGGAAGCGTTGCAGATAAAATTAAAGCAATAATAAAAATGCCATCTGAAAAAAGAACTGGGTGCATTAGGAGGAGTCAAAGCAAAGAGGTTTCCTAGTGAATACTTTGAATGATGATTTGCAGGTGAAAGCAAAACCTTTTATGGGCAGCAATTAAAAATTATCTGGGCAAGTTTGGGAAATGAGCAGGCAACATACCCACTGTGAAGGGCCAAGGTGGGTCAATGGGATGGTCATAAATATACTTGCTGTGGTCCTGATCTGTTTTCCATAAGATATAGATGAGGAAAGCTTTGGATTGCTTTGTGTTTGAGCGTCAGCTCAACTGGACTTCAGAAATGATCTAGCAGATCACTTATCCAGGTGTGGAAACATAGGTAGGAGAAGACAAAGGAGAGTTTAGAAGGTGACAAAGTATGATAAAATTTTTTAACTACTTGGAGAGAACTCCTGTTGGTGCTTAAAATTTCAGACATTTTCATTGTAATTTATCTAAGGAAGAAGCACATAGTCAGGACTATGATGAGGCATCTTGAGAACAGCTTACCATTTGGTTGTAGCAATTAATAGGGCAGTGCTTTCATAGGCATTCACAGATCTGGGAGCAGCAGGGTGACCTTGATGCGTCGCCCAGATGAACTCTTTGGAGGCTAGTTGCAGATACTGCCTTAGGCAGAAGATCAAAGGATTATTTCAAGGAATGACTCTGCTGAAAAAGAGATCACTTTTTCTTTCCTTCTCATAACTTGCAAAAACCTCCTGAATCATCCACTTGAAGAATGTATTGTTCCTGGAATGGACTTCAGAGCAGCCAAAAGCTTTCCCAGGAGAGCATTTGGGGAGATAATTGGCTCTTGCAATCACCTTAAAGTGTAGAATCCCCTTAGAGTGGCAAGATCAAAGTTTTCTGGTCGCACAAGGCAAGCTTAGAGTTAAGAAATGAGATAGTACATAGGAGGTTATATTCGTTCAGAAGTCGTACTGGGGCTTTGAAACTGCTGAAATTGGGGGGGCTGCAAGAGTCATAGCTGATTTGAAAAAAGTATGATTTGGTGAAGTGTAAGCAGGATGTGGAAAACAGTGCAGGAAACGTGATATTTGCAAGATAGAGAGAGCCCCAGTGCAACAGTATCTTGTGGTGGCATCAATGGAGTGTGTTGCTGAAGAGCTTAGTTTTTTTCTGCCAGAGAATTGATAGTTATGACTGTCCATTGACATAGTCATGACTTACTTCACAAAATCGCCTGATCCTTGTGAAGTCAGACACCGAAGGGCACTGGAAATAGAACAGACTTTGCTGAATTATTTTTGTAGATTTAGAGTCAAGAGTAAGCCATCTATGGATCAAAGGAAAATTTTAAATTCAAAGTATTTCACTGAGTCTTTGTGAAGACTGTAGGCTTCCATAAAAGATGCACTATCTCAGTGTACCCACAGTCTGATGGATGTGGTAGAAAGGATCATTATGGACTCATACCTTCAACTGCCTTATTTTATAGACTCAAGGAAATTAGGGCACTATATCCAATTGCCTTTCAGGGACTTAAAACAGGAGTGGATGAGAATATGAATTATACTCCAGAAGTTATTTTGTTTCAATATAAAGCAAATATCTTTATTATAAAGAAATTTTGGGGTGATGTGAACTATGCAGAAGATCAAACATTAGACTGGAAAAGCTAATTCAAGCCTATTTGGTAACATGAACATCTCTTGGACACATTTTTAGCAAAAAATATGTATGGAGTCTAGGGACTGACTGGATGCTAGTGAGACATAATGAATCAAGGCGAATTCAGTCTCAACTGCACTTTGTGCCTCCTTTTTGTATGTAGTTGAGATACATGTGTTATAATAGTCTAGCTTGTAGTGACAAGTGCATGGACTAAAGAGACCAAGTTCATGTCTAGATCAAAGAATGAAGATTGCCAGCAAACTGGCGTGAAAGAAAGCATTTTTTCAGTAGCTGCTTTTCATCTATTATCTTGCTTTAGCAGAGGTCATAGAAGAACTAGAGGTGTTTTATCACTTTAGCCCAAAAGGACTGAAAATACCTTGTCAGCTCTTCTTTCCAATCACTTCAGTGCTCTAAGGATACCAAAGATATTGTATTCCCAGACTTGGCCGAGTGATGAAATGTCTTCAAGTATCTTCAAATCCTGCACTAGCAATCCTCTGCACCTTCGCTGTGGGTATCTAGGTTGGTGGCTGATGTTACCTGTTGAAGGAGTTCTAGAATTTCTATGTTCTGTCTGTTTTTGCTCAAGAACAGGATGTTTTTATGGGATGGTAGTTTGAGGGATCAGATCTGAGTGCTTGTTTTCTAAGGATTGGTGAAGGCACTCATTATTTCTGTTAAAAACAGGTATAGTTTTTTCTCCCTGACTTTTGCAGCCAAAAGTATAGATGTGTTTTGTAAGCTGGACCTTAAATATTTTCAGGTTCTTGGTGGTTCTACGTATAAAATGGGACTGAATTCTTCTGAGTGAAATGATGTAGGTTATTTAGTCTAGTTGAAGAGGGGCAGGGGGAGGATGGTTTTCTTATGCATTCAGTGAAGGACGTTGATAGCTCTTTCCTTGTGGTGTTTGCTGTGGGTCTCTGGGCTATGCAGTCTGAGGTGGTTCACTGTGGTCCCCTGTTTCTAGCATTTAATCTACTGTATCAGTTGGGGAGGAACAGGAAGCCCATTTTGTGCCCATTACTGAGCTTTGGCATCGTGAAAGAACAGTTTGTGCTGGTAATGGCATGCTTCAGGGTATTTTTTGCACGACTGATGCTGCTTCTGCTACAGCACTTGCAGTTTGTGTGGTTGGTGAGAGGATGTTGAAGGGAAAATTTGAGCAGTAAGGGGTCCACACAACCCAAACAGTAGATAATGTGATTATCTGTTATCACTAAAGCGTCAATCTTATTATGCACAGTTTCTCCTTCTAGGATAGTTTGAAAAATTAAGTGAGCCTGAGTCTCAGGATGCTAATGAGCTTTGATTTCCCCGTAGTTTGCAGGAAGGAGGAGGTGCGCTGGTCTTTGTCCAGATTAGGGATTTATCTCAGGAGGCTGATGACTCCACCACTACCCAGTCCCTAGATTGAAGGTAGGATCTTTCGGGATAGACAGTGCCTGTGAAGGGACTGAGGATTGCCTGGAAGAAGCTGACAGGTTCTCTTTAATGGTATAGATGTAAATTACTTGAGATCCTTTCTGTAAAGGCTGAACTCCCCGAGGAGAGGCAATGGACAGGACTTCAACACTGCCCCAGCTGGCTGGTGGCTCTTTGTGTTCTGGAGATGATGGATTTCCTTTTTTGGAGGCTGGTGTTCCCACCTTAAACTGGCACCTGAGTGACCAGATGAATTTCTGTGTGTCTGGATTTCTGATTCATATTAGCCCTAATGCAGAAGCAACTGCTTTCAAGTGGGTCTTGGCCAGAGGGGATTGCTGGGGCGTGCTAGGAAGTCTAATTTTACTTCTGACATCTTTGCTACCATGTGCTGACAGGAGAGGAAGTGGGATGTTTGTGCCATTCCTTGCAGGTGGTGAATTGAGCGCTTGCCGGTCAGGTGTTTTCTGGGCACTGTGTTGCCAAAGTCAGCAGAGAACCTGATCCAAATGCCAGTTGAAAGTCTGCTCCACGGCCATGACAAGATCTGTACAAAGTTAGTTGGCGGGTAACTTACAGACAACTTTGATGAATGTAAGTGCTGTGATACTTTTTTCTAATTTCAGGATTACAAGTTAGATACAAACTTTTTTTTTTTGTATAAACACAGAGCGTTATATACAAACAAATACTTATTTTTGGTGCTTATTTCCTAGGAAAAAAATTAAACCTGAAATGTAAAAATAAACAAAAATATGTTCTAAAACCTCTTCAGATTGAAGATTAGAAAAAAAAATAACAAAGGCTCAAGCTCACTTCCAATTCAAATAATTGGTAACACAAAGCTGCAGACCAACCAGATGAACTGTGCATTGCAAGGTGCAGGAACAATTTGTACTCCTTTTAAGTTGCCAGAGTAGCAAGCAGTACATATATCAGTGGAATAAATCATTGTCTCCGCTTTCTGTTTTTCCAAGAAAGATTATTTAGGTTTAACCAATATCTGTTTATATCTTAATGGATCACAGGAGAGCAGTTAACTTCTGATGTCTTATTTAGGGCACTGTGCTGATGGAAGAATTTACGTGTGAGTAAACTGTGGTATCAGAGATTATCGTGCCTTTTGACTTGGTGAATAGTTTTTCAGACTACTGAGGTTGTGGATATACATTTACTCTGCAAGCTATTTTTTTATCAGTGGCGGCACATCACTGTTCACCATCAATAAAAACAGTTTATATGAGTGCTTCTTAGGTCTCTTTAAGCAATATGACTTCATACACTTAAACGATTTAGTAGGTGATTTGTGTGAACAGAGTTGACTGTTGCCTAGAGACAGTCAGGCTCTGAAAGGTTGTAACATGAAATGAATGAACTAACTTAATGTTTACTTTTGCCCTTTACTGCGTTTGGCTCAGTTTACTCCTTTTATTCAATGTTGTGATCTATGAGTCTTGTAACTCAAAAAAGTGTCACCTAAATGCATGCTGGTTTATTTCCATGTGTCAAATCAGAAAATAATAGGGAGTTCTGCTTCAGAGAGGTACTTGCGGCAAGGCTGGCAGCTATGATTTCCAGTCAGAGAAAAAGCTTGAGAAGAGCATGTCTGTTTTAGCAGGAGGCTAGACCTTCAGCCACTCAGGCTGAAGCATCTCAATGTCCTCTTAAACAGAAGTGTTAATCAAAATATAGCAGACTAATTGTTTATGTGAGTGGATGAGATTATCCCAGACAATGTGGTGCTCTTTGACTTGGAGAAAGAACTGTGTAACCATCCACAAAGCTGCACCACAGAGATAGTCAATTGGCTTCTTGATTACGTAGTAAAATCTGGAAAGGTGATAAAAATGGAGCTGATTTTTGGGTGGGGTGCTGTACTATCTTTTCAGATCAGCTTATAGCTGAGTAGTATTATTTGCTATGCACAAATGAATAGGGAATCGTAGCTAAGGCAGTGAGCGAGTTTTTAATCTTAATGTGCCAGGCGGTGGGTTAACTTCTTGTGATAGTGTGTCCAAGAGGGTTGTGGAGTGATAAGGAAAAGGTTAGAATAATTTTACTGTGCTGAATATAATTGCACAATATTAGATTGACTTTAGCAGGACTTTTTAAATGGGGGCTGTGTACACCAATTAGTTTAACTTGAAACTAGATGTGAACTTTCGTATGACTTTTTTTTTGTGTCCAGATTCCCCTTGCAGGGAAACTGTCCAGTAGCAGGGCAGCCTTGCTGCTACAGTCAAAGTCACTATGGGAACCAGGGTGGCATGGATGTAAACCTCAGGATCTCAGGCTTGCCTGTAATTGCGTTTAAGACCATACACTGACACAGAGAGATGGAATACACAAAGTAACCTGAAAGGTAGAACGCGTTCTTCCTGGGAAGGGCTGCTAAAATGTATCCCACTTATTTATTTTTTTTTTCGATTAAGAAAATAAAAAAAGAGTAGCCTGAGAGAGCTGATGTCTCTGGAAAGGGAAACATGCCTCCATGGTCCCCACCACACTGGTCAAGAGTTGGTCATGCAGGAGTAAGTAATGGTGACTACTTCCTCCATCACTCACCACGTTCTCACCTTGGTCCAGCTCCTTGTGGTAGCTGCATGGTCTTCTTCAAACCGGGTCCTTTCTTTTCTCCTGTCACCCCTCATACTGTTTTTCCTGCCCTCACTCCTGCCTCCTCGCGCCTCATCTCCCAGAGGCCTTGGAGCGTTCTCGGTGTGCTGTCCCAATACCTGCCTTTCTCACGTGTCGGATTTTGCCCCTTTCCCACCCACATGTTGGTCGAGGGCATGTGTTGGGCACCCAGGGTCATCGAAAACAGCTTGCTGTATCAGGGCAAGCTAAAAAAATCCCAGCAGTTCCTCGGAGGCTGCAGTTGGGGCTCTGCTCTGGGAGGTCCTCCCTCCGCCATGCCTCCCGCCGGCCAGCACTATGCAGCTGCTTGCCCAGCAGCGCGACAGGTCCGGCCCTGGTGGTGAGTGGAGAAGGGGAAATGATTTTTTGTTTCCCCATGTATACAATGAAAGGAAGCACTGTAATAAACCGAGTGAGGTAAAAAAGCTTTCCCGGCGTGTTACCTTCTAACACTTCTTCATCCTGTTTCTCTGCTCCAAGGCCCACTCGGCGGGACTGCCCTGCGGGGAGGCGCTGGGGGGGGTGTCATGTCCAGCACCCGGCCTTCCGACGGCCGGCTTCTGCCCCTGCCAGCCCCCAGAGCTCGGCCTTCCTTGGGCGGAGCGGCCGGGGAGGCCTCGCTCGCTGCGGGGAGGCGGCTGCCAACGCGATGCCGTGGGCTGCGGTGGCAGCAGTGGAGTGAAGCGTGGCGGAGCGGCTTCGCTTTCTCAGCTGCCGCAGGAGGGGGCTGCTGTGAAAGCCTCGCGTCGTCCTGTTGAGGGGACGAAGGGCACCCTTCCCTTTGGTGTGGGCGAAAGAAGGCCTCGTGTACCTTAGCACACTGGAGTCGGCGTAGAGCAGCGCTGTGTCGTTGCTAACATAGCAAAAGGAATAGTAAAGCGTCCAGAAGTTAAGTAAAAGACAAGAGGGGTGGGTGGGAGGGTGGAGGGAGGAAATACTTGGAGATGTCTGCAGTGCTTCCTGTTTGTTTCTGAAAATTATGACTCAGATCCCCCACAAACAAAAGAGAGGGGTTTGAAAAATTGTGAGATTTTTAAAAAGTACTTGTGCACGGATTCGTTCTTTTGGTCTTCTGGTTTTTGAGCTTTCAGAGCTGGAGGCCATTTTTCACATTTCTCTGGGCACTGGTGACAGCAAGGAACACATGCTCTTTTCCTATTCAGTGAAAATAGGGGTTTTTTAAATATATAATCCTACAGCATCAGGAAGTAGACCAATAGAAAAGATACCAAAAATCACAAGATTTGGAATAAAATGCGTGACCATCACAGTTCTTCTGGAGTTGATTGCTTTGCCTTGAAAACTTTTGCAACACAAATTAGTTGTAGCCCTCAACCTGGTTTGCCTTTGCTTTATGAGGTATATACTTTGGCACAGGAGGGAGAAGGTGCATTGTGTGTGCCTGGATTGTGTTTGAGAGTAACAATGCTTTCCACTCACTGATCCAGAAGGAGGAACCATGTTCCTTTTTCCCAGGTAAAACATAGTCCACCTCTTCAAAACCCATGGTTTTTATGGAATTGTAACATAAGCACTAATAAGTGTCTGTACAGCAGTAATGCACTTAAAAGGAAAAATGAAGTAGATGCCATTCTTCCACTTACTGTATCACTGAAGTGCAGGCTTTTCTAGAAGACGTGATTTCTTTGTTTCTCTGCCAGTTAATACCCAGTAAGTGTACGGAGTGATAAAGGGCTCCAGTTCTCCAAATAGAAAGTGATTATTTGCAGGCATTTTTGCTCTCTTGTAGTGTCAGGACAAACTGTATGAGGAGACCTGGAAGCATTTCCTTCAGCTGAAAAGAATGCTGCAGAACAGGAGGGCCTCAATGTAAAAGGCCAAACTCATTTCTTTGTAACAGAGCTTGTTGTTAAGACACACCTTAGTAGGTGATACAACATTTGGACAAGTGACAGCACAGCCTGGGAATAAGTGTTCTTCTGTGTTCAGCAGAGTCGTTGCTCTGATACTCATGTCGTGATACAAATCCCATCCTGTCCCAGCTCAGCTTAATGTCAGTACTGAGAGCGCAGGTGGAAGCACTGGGTCAAGGATGAGACCATTTTCAAAAAATTTTCTGCTGTGTCTGTATTAATAAACACATGCTCACATGTGCTCTGGGGTGCCGGGACACAATAGTCTGTACTAGCTAACTGCTAAGAGTGTTTCCTGGTGTGATTTTGGCACTAATGCTGTCCCCGGACCCTGTGTAGGGATGGGGCTGGAGGGTTCCTGGAAGCTCCTCCTGGAGTGCACAGCCATCCTGGCTTGAACGCTGAGGTCTGCTGAGGTAGATGCGGGGTCTTCCATGCTGCTTGGCCTCAGACCCTGGGAGCGTTCTCGGGCGGTTAAATTTGCTGTTGTGTGTATAGCCTCACTGCGTTAAAAACAGAGGGGACGCCAACCTGCATGGTGGTCAATTTGAGAAAGGTCTGAAGCAGTTTTGAGATTTGAACCTGCTTATTATAGCATTTTCCCATTTTAAAATGCCAGTTATGAAAGATGCACACAAGTAGCACAGCAATGCATTGGCTCTTTTTCTACCTTTACCTTCACGCCTGTAGACCTGCACAGAAGCTTCTATTTTGCCATCTTGCTTACGGCTGCTGTTTCTTGACTCTCCTGCTTCCCAACTCCTTCTCCCGTGGAAGGAGCATTCCCGAGCATTTCCTCTTCAGGTTGCTGCTTAGCGCTGGTATGTGTAACTCTCTTAAGCGAGCGTGTACAGGTTGGGTGTAGGTGTGGCAAAAGGCTCCGAGAGCTGCTCCCAGCAACTGGGAAAGCAGCTCTGAGAGAATCTGGAACAGCTCCCAAAATGATCTCTCCCAGTAGGAAGTTGGCTCTGCTCAGTTTAAAAAGAAGTAAATAGAGTCACTGTAATTTTTCAGCTGGTTTTTGTTTGGAAGGTATCTTTTTAACTTGCTGCAGAAGAAACAAAAGCAAAGAGAATATGCAAAAATACTTGGCCTAGGTGCAAAAATTTGTAAGTGTTTATCATTGCAAAAGGAAAATAAAAAAACCAAAATCTTTTGTTGAGAGAATTGGAACACGTGTTGATGTGAAGTGCTGTCTTATCCTTTAATAACTGTGCATAATTCTCATTACCATCAGTGAGAGCTGGACAGATATCAAAGGGCGAGCAGACCTTGTTCAGTGAATTCCTGCAAACCAAGTCATTGTCCCTGGAGGCAGAAGTAAACGCTGAAACCAGCAACAGGATTTTGGGAGCTGAACTACATGTTGGGTACAAACTCGATGGTGGTTACGCTGTTAAACTGAGAGCTGTCTCCTTTTATCTGAAAGCAAGACCAGGTAGCACCGTACTTCCAGAGTGCTGCCTCGGCGAGAAGGTGGTTGGGAAAAGTTCATGTTCCTAGTGTAAAGCCCAGGTTTGTCCCGGTGCCAGGATATAGCATGCTACGTGGAAGGGGGCCGCGGCTGGTGGGGGCCCACGCTGTGTTGCATGGTTGTGGTGGTACAAGAGTGCTGGTCGGCCTTGAAGACAGCCTCTGGGACAGCTAAAGGAAGATACGCTAAAGAAAGAATATGAAAAGCACTAGGCCAGATGCTTAGTTGCTGTGGAAAAGTGCTGTTTGACTAACATCAGTGGAATTACACGGGTTTACACTAGTTCAGGACTTGTCACCATTTGAAGGCCTCTGAAATGAGGCTACTCCTTTCTTCATTTGGTATCCTGACATATAACAAAGTTTGTAATATGGAGTATTTTGGTATCTATTACCTAAAAAAGGAGATTTTTTTTTTTCAACTTTTTGCTAAAGTTAGGCACATAAGATTTGCCATTGCTGTGTGAAATAAAACACTGCAAAATGGATAAAATGTCAGTATTTTGATTAAGAAGTGTTTTCCACGCATATTATTACGTTAGTGTGACATCAGTTGGTCTGCTGGATTATTACTGTTTATGTTACAAAATGGAGAAGGAACTCGGCTTGATTTCCAGGATCTACATTCCAAGTTGTGTTTGCAGGATTGATGGTTTGTGTGTATCTATTTGTGTATGTATATATTTGTGTATGCGGATGTTTGTCTCTATATATGTTATTGTCCCAGAAATTGTCGGGGTTCGTTAGAGACCTTCCAGTAGCATTTGAGGCTGGTTTGTTGGCTTAAACAACAATGTTTTTACACTATGCTCTTTCAGGCAGATGTACATTTCCTAATTCTCTCCTTTTGCTTATGCTTTCTTTATACAATAAGTGTTGCTGTTTTGATGTGTAGGTGTGAATGCCTTCATTACCGTTTTCGGTGATGAAGTCACTTTTTGATCACTGGGCAGGTATTGGCATTTCGCACTAGTATTTTTCTGGGTAAACCTTTCTCTCTGTTTTCATTAAATGGTGTTAACAGTGGCAAATTCAGCCTTGCCGAACCCTTTCATTATCACGCAATTCTTCAAAACAGTCCTTTCAAGTGGATGTTCACAAATATGTGCAATGTAGCTATAGACAAAGCTGAGCAAAAAGCACAAATTCTTCTGGTGCAAGCTGAATGTAGAATTTCTTTTGATTGTGGTTATTTTCTCTCTACTGCTGGCTTTGCTTTGCTGCCTCTGGCTCAGTAGGTAACCCTGCAGTGAGTTTTGCGTGTCTACTTGATTTTGAGACCCGTGGTGCTATTAATAGGATCTCTTTTCTGAGGTCATTATGTACCATAGAAATTTAAGCTACTCAGTCTGATAGGGACTAATTAGTGAACCACATGCCTAAAATTCATGTAAAGATGCAGGCTTGCAATAGTCCTGAAAATCCCATTTTTAGTTAACAGTGGTCACAGTGTCAGTGTTTCAAATGTATGTTATGTCAATATACCTAGTAATTCTACTTCATCCGTGCTTTCTTACGTTGGGAGAGCTGAGTGGCAGACCTGTTACAGGTAGTTGTAAGGTGTAAGCAAGCAGAGTTAAAGTCGCGTCTTTAATCATGATTTTCTGATTTACTTCTAAGTAAGCATTGTGTTTGTGTTGGGCCAAATCCTAGACTTATTACAGTATTTGCATTCAGTATGTAGCTAGTTGGAGTAAGGATTAAGTAGAAGAGCTGCAGAAGTTAGATTGTATCTAAAAACTTTGATGAAAGACGCCTCAGATGCTCCTAAAATAAATAAAGAGAATATTTGGAGATTATCACGGACGTTTGTGGTATGTGGCCTCTGCCCTGAAGAACATGAATATAAAGCCTCAGTTGAATATCGTATGTGGGATAATACGAGCAGCTGATGACATTTTTGGATTTTAATATATGATAATATGCTCAAAGAACTACAGTATTTTAATATGGATGTTCATTTCTACAATGTCCCACAAGACAAGTCTTGTCTTGACACGATTAAATTTCCAGTTTTAACAAAGTTTTAATCATTAATTCAGCTTTCTTTGCCTTCTTCATTTTGTGTACAGTTAACTAAAATGGTCCATCACAACTGTCCTCGTGAGCAATAGTTGAGTGAGCTTAATTGAACCTGAAGGAAGGTTTTTCTCTTTTGTTCCACCACACTTCAGTGGCTGGAATCTTTTGAGACAAACTGCATCAGCATAAAGATCTTCGCCCTTGAATATATACTGCGGGTCGCGCTGTCTATCTTTTAAATGAAAGACTTTGCAGGCTTCGAAAGATGCTTATTCTTTGTACCCTGTGTGTAGGCACTTTAATGTAACATTTTTCTCTGTTTTGTTGGAAACCCCGCAGTGACTGTGCACCTCCGAGAGTGCAGTGTTACCAGTTGTTTTGCTGAGGGGTGCACAGAAGGAGGGAGGATGGGGGCAGGAGGAATATCTCAACCAGGTCCACCTGGGTTTCTCATCTGTGTCTCAGCCAGGGACAAGAAAACTTGCCAGGTCTTCAGGTTGAACTAGGAGGCAAGGCTTGCAGAACGCTAGTACCTCCGTCCTGAGATGGCTGGGTGTCTGTCATGATGTTTCACCCTCCTATTTCACACATCTGCCCTAGAGTAGGTTATTATTGCCCTCTGGAGGTGCCTGTCTCAATCTTGACTGAAAAAGGATCTCAGATGATGGATTTGAGCTAGACACCTTACACTTACATAGCTGAACTGAGGCCACCATTATGCTGTTTGCCACCCCGTCTCCAGGCGAGCTTGGTTTGGCAGCGGTGAGCTCGCTGGTGGTGGTGGTGGTGGGCTCCCTCCTGTTGAAGAGTGTCCAGTATAGCCGTGCACTGGGTGCTGATGCTGCTTCTTATTGAAACAACGCTTCACATGCATCGCCCCCCGCCCCCGGGCACTTTTGGGTGAGGTAGGATCATTGGGGTGAAATCTTGGCCTCACAGACATCAGTGGAAATTTTGCCAGTAAGTTCAAAGAGAGCCAAGATTTCACCCAACGAAGAAAATGTTAGTAATGGAAAAATTGTCCCATCTCCCAGGTAATGCATATTGGTAGTGGGTCTGTGTTCTGCAAGCCACTACTGCTTTCAGAAAGCTTTCCTAATACTCATTTTATCCTTTCTGTTTCTTAGCTTTAAAAGAATGTCTTAATATAAATTTCATCCAAAAGAGTATGTTTTCCTGTGCAAGATTTTCTTCTATTGAATGCCTTTAGGCTATCACAACATCTTTGTATGATAAGAGTTTTACTTTTCATATTTAAAAAAACCCCAAAACAAACCCAACCAAAAACAAAAGGAAGAAATCAGACATTTCCTTGGTTTTATGGGAATGTAACTTGTTTTTCAAAGGTACTGTGACAGACTGAAGCCAAAGCAAGCCTGGGAGCAGAGCACCAGCGTTTCGGAGAAGTGTAGTAGGACTTTGTGTGACTGGGGAATGAGCTGGGTGGGGTGGGCTGGCACACCTCCTCCCAAGTCCCCTTTTGAGAGCAGAAAATAGGTATGCTTGGCACCAGTGAAAAGTGCCTTAATATATGTTTTATTGATGTCAGGATCTTGAAATACTGTGTGAATGTTTATTTACTTGGCAAAAATTAGTATGCCTGAGGTAAGCTCAGTACCATTTTCCTTGTGCATAAATGATTTACCTATTATGTAGGCAAGAAAATTGCAAAACTGAGACTAAAAACTTAGAATCGTGTTTTCTCCCCTCCACTGTAATCTCCAAATAACACTTTATTCTGTTGTAATCATTTATTTTAACTCTGTTCTTACAATTTATTTTAATTTGCACAATGTTTTAAATGTAAATGTAACTATAAAAAGGGATAAATAAATTCTACTGAACAGGTTTCTGAAGCTTTTACAAGCTAAAAGCATGACTGGATGTAATATAATACAAAAGAATAACAAAGTGACATTCAGGATTTATAGCTGGATTACTTAATTGAACAGGCAAAACTGCTTTTTTTTTTTCTTTTTTTTTTCCCCCCCTCTGACATGCAAACCTGCAGGTATGGTTACAAGAATATAATGCACTGTCAGATAAGGAAAAAAACTTTAGGGCTGATTATTAGTGTAATTGTTAGTGCAAATGTGGAGCTGCCTACTTGCATGCTGTTGTTTTGTTTCCCAGTATATGCTTGGTATCTTGCTTTCTGTCCTTCTGTCTCTATGGCATTTGGTAATACAACTCCAAGCAACCTGCGCAAGCATTTTTCATCATGATGAGAATGGCTGAGTGTTCCTGATTCGTGTAGCTGAGAAAAAATGCATCCACATTCTTATTTTACACTGAGGATGGTTTATGGTGAAATTTGTCTGCTGTTTAAGATGTTTTGAGAAGTTTGGAATATTTTAGATGCATAGAAGTTTGTTTTCCCAGAGTAGGGGTTTCATTTAATAGCTTCTTTCAACTTGTGTTAAGCTTTGTGTTTGTAGCAGTTAAAATTTGTTCAGAAAGGAAAGGATAAAATTGCTAAAGTTTGAGGCAGGTGGGAGTCAGACTTTCTAGTCTCCCTCTGTGCTGCTGCACCTCATTAGCATGTAGTGCAGTTCTTGTTTAAATACTGTCTACTGCAATCCTCCCATTTATCAAAAGGGATTTTTAACATGGAATCTTCCTAAATGGTACAGTGGCTTAATAGCCCTGCTATAAGTGCAAGGAAGATCCTTTTTATTTTCTGTGCAAGCTGGGGTTAATATAGGAGACCCTGAAAGATTGCAGATGTGAAAAGATGATAATGAAAAATTTGGCTTTGGAAAGGAAGGAGACAGGAAAAAGGACATATGTCATACAGTGGAGCTAAATCATAAAGCTGTAAATCATTTGGATTGGGACTAGTAGTCAAAAAGGAGTATGAACTGACATTTTGGGAAGGGTGAGGTATGTTGACTGTAGATTTTTGGCAGGAGACCGCTTGAAGCAAGCAAGAAGTGGGCTGACCTAGATGCCTGATAAGAGGTTCAATGAAATGAAAAGTGGGTGGACGTGGAGAAGAACTGGGTGGACCTGATTGTTTTGGCACTTAGGTGTTTGATGCTTGATTTCCAGGGCAACAACATTTTAATAACCTATTGTTCATTATTGGTTGGCTTCTTAGTGATATGACTAGCACCTCTCTTCCTGAGCGGTTACTGTGTGGATGTGTGGAGCGCAGGAGAGGCTTTGTAGGTGAGAGCTGCAGTTAGGAAGGGAAGAAGTGTGTTGGGTGGAAGGTGCTCTGGAAGAGTATTTCTGATAAGGAGGTTGTGTATGCAAAGGGATGTCTGAGGGGCAAAGGAAGGGAGGCTTTGAGGGCTGGTCGTCTGTTCACGGGGGGGTGTTGAGGTTATGTGTCTTTGGTATGTAACCTCAGCATGATCTGTGAACTGATATTGAACTAAGATATTGCTTGGCTCCACTGGCAATTAAAATGTCCAGCTCCTCTTGCTGGTGTCAACACTGCCCCCTCTTCCTGTTGCTGTCAGGCCTTATGCTGCTCAGAAAAATCAATGAAATGATGATACCATTACGAGAGTAAAAGCTGAGCAACTGAATGTCTTAGATTGAAGACATTGCCTCTAGCTTAGTTTATTCAGCTTTTTGAGGAGTAGAGTACTCTACATAAGTGTGAAGAGTACCAAGGTGAGTTCTGCTTATCCCTGTGTATTATAATAGTTAGACATCAGTAGCTGGGTCTTGTATTGTTTTAACAAGTTACGCACACACACATACATGTGTAGGTACATGTATAAGAGAGTCTGTGTGCTTGTGTGTTTTGTCTTGTGTGTTTGTTTAGGTGTTGTTTTGCTTAATATTGGCTATGAAAAGTGGAAGTCTCTGTTGGTAGGAAGAGACAAAATACTTTTCAGGATGATTTTTTTTTTTTTAAATAGAAGACACAGAGCTAGGATAAATGAATATGTGTCTGCTTTCTTGGACAATCTAAAAAGCATCTTAGGTTATGCGAGAGCCCTAAAATTAATGAAATCCGTCATCATTCCTCTTCTATTTTTTTTCTTACAGTGGTTTTTGTTCTTCCAGAATGCAACTGTATCTCAGTAGTAAATTTAAAACAACTCATCATTGTGAACAATTTTTCTAGGATTATCACTGTACAGCTATTCCTTGACCTTTGCTCTATGTCTGCAAGTTCCTAGAAACCTTTGGTGTCTTTACCTTTAGCCTGTGTTGGGTAATTAGAGGAGTTTGTAGGACATGAAGGCTCATCCAGCATATATGATTCATAAAACCCAGGTACCATTAGTCTTTTCTGCCAACATACCTTCCTTATCAGTTATACAGGTACTGTTTAATCCTGTTCCTCCCATTGGTGCATCCTTCCTCCTGTTTCCCCAAATACACAGTGAGTCCCCACTGGTTCTTCACAGAGTAATTCTGTTTTTTCTTTCAGTGAAAGTCCCTACAAAGGCTGCTGCTCTACCCAGTAGAAAGATGTAGTAGGAATTATTGCAAGTTATTGTTCTCTGCTTCTGCTCAGTGCCTAGGGAGTGGAACGATATTAGAAACTGTATGGAAAGTTTGAAGTTGTGTTGTTTATATTAGGCAAGTTCTGAATGCAAATTATTAATAGTATTGGGAGAAGCTGATCCTGTCCTTTTGTTGCTGAAACAACAAAAATGAGAGGCACTATATTTGAAATTGCTTGTAAATACATTTACACAGGTGCCACCTTGTACATGGAATCCATTGCTGCGAGATACTGCTAAATCGAATGCTTATACACATCTGTCTTTGCATATGGTGAGAAAGGACAGATTTAACCCCACCAAAGGATGGGGGAAAATGAATGGAGAGGAAGATAGGTGCAGGACTCTGTACAGGTTCGTGCTTTGACCACTTCATGTGATGTGGTGTACTATCCTGGCTAATGCTAACAGAGTTGAAAACTGCCTTTCCTTACTTTTTTCCCCCTGCCTCTGCTGGGAGCACACCTTAACTCCTAGGCATTGCTTTAGGTAGTTTAAATTCTTGTTTAATGTGGCTTTGTGTGCTGTGTGTGAGGTCTTAATGGCTTAAATACCTGCTAGTTTGTGAGGTTGGCTGCATGCAGCAGCATGGTGAGGAACTACCCTGCAGCGAGTAGGAAAAACTTCCATTGGCTTCAGTGGGAGAATGACTGGGCATCTAAGACAAGCCATCCCATGAACGTCGTTACTTTCAGACCCTAATTCTGCAATTACTGAATACAAAGGGGCATGCATAAAGTCCAGGGCCATAATTATTATTTTGACTTCTCTGATGATTTATCTTAGCCACCAGTGAACTACTGTACAACTTAATTACTACAGCAGTGCATCAGTTATGTGGAGGCATTGTGCATAAACCAGATATTTATTGTGTTCAGGGAAGAACTTGCACAAATAACAATCATATCATACATGTGCAGGGAACTCCTTTGTCATTTATATGCTGCCAACATATGAAAAACTTAAATGCAGTCATGTAGTATCTGCCAGGCACTGAATGACAACGGAGGGTACAAAGCAGTATTGTCTGCAGTCCAGCTGAAGAATTAAACCCTTTGAAGTTTGCCAAAGCTTCTTTGATGATACAGTGGCTTGAATATTGGCATAATGATTTAGATCGGTATTTAAATAGCTAGCAAATTCAATGGTATAATATAGTAAATTCTGCCTTTATCAGAAAAGTCTTGTCTGGTGCGGTTTGGTCTCCTATACAAACCAGCAAGTGAGTGATCTTAAAACATGCTGTGGTGTGGTCTGACAGAAGCTGCAGGTGCCCAGTGCCTTTTGTAGTGAAGCCTCTTGTTTGGTTTCACACATCTCAAATGGATTGTTTGCAGGTTACAGAGGTCATGAATTACTGTATTTTTTACGCAGCCACCTAGCAGGCTACAGTAACAAACCAAAAGCTGCCTTTTGGCTCGGTATAAAAAGTGGGATTTGAATATTTTGTGTTGTGTATCAGAGGAAGTGGTCTGTGTTTGAAAAGCCTCTTCTGGTCCTGTCTGCAGAACAGGCTGAAGTCTTACACCATGTGCAACATGCAACTCGACTTTCACTGCTGCAACAAGCACCTTCACAGTAAACAAGTAGCTACTGAACTCTTCGAAGGACATACTGCTGTGATACAGGATGACTGTCATTATATGGGAATTTGGGGGATTAAATTGTTGGAAGACTGCTATATAGACAAAGCAGTACTTTATTCAGATTTTTGTCCTGTGTTGTAAGATACTTTGTAAGAAACAAAGGTGTCAGAAGCTGAGGCACTGAGAAAGCCTCAGGAGATGATGTTTCTGGTCTGTCATGCCACTGTCCTGCCACATGTCAGTTAACTTTTCTGTGCTGTCGTTCAGTGTCTGTAGGATGGGAGCAGCAGCGGTTCCCTTTTCCTTTCTCTTGTCTGATGTCTTTGGTTCCTAATGACTGCAGAACTCATTTATGGTCCTTACCTTTGTGCCTTTGGAGAATGCTTAAATGGAAGTGATTGATAGATATTGTTTAATATCTATTTTCTGAGCCTTGGAAGTCTAACATGTTTGAACACTGCAGCTAACTGGCTCAGAGAGTGTGCACGATCTTGTTTGTTTTTCTCAGCACCAACACCTTGTTTTCTATATGGCTTTTGTTACAGTGATGTGGTGTCATGATGGAAGTTTTGCATTTCATCCACAGTTATAGTTGTCAGGTGCACAAGTTGTCGCCAAGGAACACAAGATGTTCCTTGTGAATTACGCTCAGCTTCCAACGTACTGTCCTCCATCCTGACAGTGCTTAAGGGCCAAACCTTATGGGTTCGTTCATAAAGCCTTTGAGGGATTTTGTTGAGGAGGAGTACTTCTTGGTGTTAAAATCCTTTGGCAAAGCTTCTGTTTAAGGTAGTCCTTTCCAGCCCTGTTTCTTCCGTGAGTCCAGGTTTTAGGTGCTGTTTATCGGAGGCTTTGGCCCATTAGATCATAGACAAAGGGCATCTTGCAGGACTGTCTCTTCCTAAGTCCTGCTTTCTAAACCTCACTTTGTTCTTGTTAAGCCTGGCCTAACCCGGACTTTGAAAAACACAACTCCATAAGGCCATGGCAGGTGCCCTGTCTGCTCCTGAAACCGTGACTTAATTATTCTTCCTCACTGACCCCTCACATTTACATCCAAGTATGTTATGAGGTCTGAGCTGCTGACTTCCAAAATTCTTGATCGTTTTCGCTTCTGCTTCGGGGAGCTGCAACCACAGTGGGCAGCTTGTCAGCAGTCAGCTTGCTAGAGGTAGAAAATTCATGGGCGTGCTGGGGGATTGGTCTTGCTGCGCTCATGGCTAGATGCAAAGCCTTCACCAGCTTGAGTGAAAACTGAACACATCTATTGTGTAATTTGGCTGAACTCAAATTGTGCTTTTTCTGGCAATTTCCCCATAGAAAATGCTGCTAAGACTGTTGGTGTGAAGTGGCACGGCAGTAGTGTGTCCTTAAACATGATTTTCCTGAATAATTGTTTGAAACAGGCAGATTATTTACAGGATGCTTCCTGAAGGGAAGCTGAATTTATGTTTAGGAAATTCTGTGATAAGATTAACAATTTATATTTTTGAATTTTCTTGTTTATTTAACTTCTAAAATATTGTAAGAAATATATTTGATTTGTTATTTAATTTTATGCTGTGGATTAAATAAATGCTTATTCATTTTAGCAAAGGAAAATGTGGTCCTGTGAGTTTTGGTCAGAGCTGAATCTTAATTCCACACGCCTCCTCAGATGAAAAATATTAGAAATGGTGAAGAAGAATAGCAGAATATTTAAAGACTAGAATCCAAGGTGCTTTATCAGATTCCAGATTCAAATTCTAGATAAAACAGTGATATACTCCTGCACCCACATGTGAAGGCTGCTTACTGTGCATCCCCTTAGAAGTCCTCAGTGGAGATGCAGGAATCTGCAAGCATGGGACAGCTTGCAAGTATAGGGCCAAGCTAACCTGGAGTGCTTTAAATGTCCTTTCTCGTGTCAGATACAATTGTGCCTTCCCAATGTTTTTATGTGAGGTCTTTTCCAGGGCTCATTTAAGTGGCTCAGAGTCTCTCTGTTGGTTTTGATAAATTTTGGATTATGCCCTAAGGTAATGGCTGTGAAAATCTGACAGCTGCAGAAAAACAAACTGTTTCTGATTCAGGGTTAATGGGCTCTAACAAAAGAAAACAAGAATTTTACATGTAACATGAATGTACACAGTGTAATAAAAGGGACTTCAGCCAGATTTAAATGAAGTGGGATCTGAAACATAGGCCATAATTTAGTGCAATAGAAGAAATCCTCTTTCTTGAAGGAAAATGTAAAGTTTTCTTTTTTTGGTTATGCTTAGTAACGGAATGATAGAGTTTCTAAGGTTGTTTTTTTAAACTAAGTTGGAGAAATGAGTAAGCTTCTGTATCTGTGGTATGACAGGTATGTTTCTGCATTTATATACACTGATGTCAAATGCATGTTTTAGTAAGTGTAATAACTTTTGTTTTTCTAGGTTAGTGGATGACCGGTGTGTGGTTCAGCCAGAGGCAGGTGACCTTGCTAATCCTCCAAAGAAGTTCAGAGGTCAGTAACTGGGGATAATTTTTTTTTTTTTTTTTAATAAACCAATGGAGGCATGTTCTAACTCCTTTGGCACTTTGCCTTGCCAGACATGTAACTTCCCAGATGCCTTCATGGTTTGTGAACACATTGCTGAAGTTTCAAACTGGAATGTGATTTTGAGAACTAAATATCAAATCAGCAAAGGCATGAGGGGTAGGTGGCAAACATGGGGAAAGGGACTAATGTTTTTGTAGTACAAGAGTTGGTTGCTCTGTTCTGTATGCTGAATGTTGATCCCCTGCTGGGTGAGCAACTCCTTGCTCCAGCTCTGCTCTTACTGTAAATAGGGAACAAGCTCGTGAGGTTCAGAACTACTTGAGCTGCTGGTTTGTTTATTTTTTTTTTTAAAAAGATAAGACAATATTTTAAGGAATATCCCCAAATACTTTGTCAGCTTTTTGTTTTGCCTAAAATTGTATCTGATTTTTCTCAACTTTCTTAGGCATGACCTTGTGGATTTGGATAATTCTGCTGGTTTGCTTATTGGAAAAAACAGCAATGCACTGACAACATGGAGTTTCTATGTCTTGAATGCTAAAAAATACTCCTGTGGTATCAGAAGTACTGTGTGCTTATATGCAGGGAAGGAAGTAAAACCTCTCACTCTTGTCTGTACTTGATTTAAGCCATTGGCTCTAGCTGTGCCGAAGTAGAGCCTTACTAGCCTGATTCAGACCTCTTTTGGCTTAAATGGGCTTGGATTCAGACCTGCTACGAGACACAGTTAGGGCTTGCCTGGTTTAGAGCGAGGGAAACACATTTCATGGCTGCTTACATCTTTCTCAAGGAGTTGAACTGACATTCTTAACCTTATTTTGTTTCCAGTGTTTGTTATACTGTAGCACATACATGCTATTATTGCGAAAATAATTACATTTAAAACATTGAGAGACTGAAGTTCTGCTTTCCCAGAGTATTCAAGATTTTTTTCCATTATATATTCAGGAAACATCAGCAGTTGGTTCCAGTTCCAGCTGTGAGCATTCAGCACATTGGCAGATCTTGGAAATTGAGAAAGTGAAGATATATACTTAGAAACTAATAGTAATAAATTTCAGTCACTTGCGTGATGTCATGGAATAACTTTACAGCAGAGACGGGGATAGCATCAAGTTCTCCAGTGTGGCTTTTAGGCTACATAACTGTGATTTCATCCTCTTGCTGCCTGCAAATACATGTTTAATTCACAGCTTCCAGGCTGCACAAAATTTCAGGTGAGGATTCTTTGGACAGTATTTCTGTCACTTCACCACCCTGATGTGTTCCCAAATTAGAACATATCCAAGTTTCTAGATGAGACGGGGTCACTGGAAAAGATTTGCATGTAATAGTATAATTGCAGAATACATCCAAATGCCTGCAATCAAGGAACTGAATGTTGGAGGGCTTGATTTTATAACTTCAGTACAGTAGAGTTCTTCTATTGCAGTTCTGTGATGTTCTTTCCTAACCTGAAAAGGCAAAGAAGGAAAACGTTGATAGTGTTGTGTGTTGAGTTTTCCCCCCCCCAAACCCAACCTGATTTCAACAGCATCAGGAAAGTCTGGGCACTTTGATCCATGGTGCAAGGTTATTGAACTCTCAGCGCTAATGGCATGCCATCAGTGGTCGCAGTAGTACATGTGTACATAGATAAGATGTCAGAAGGGGATGAGACACAGACAAGACGTACAGCAGTTTTCTGCTGCTGGGGGAACGCAAGGACTGTACTCCTGAGTTGCCTTCCAGCTTCTGCAGGGGAATGTTTTCTATTAGTTGTAGACAGTTTTGGCTCTGTTCCCTATTGCAACCTCTGCCTGTTGCTTGCATAACACATCCCTTTATCTCTAGTTGCCTCTGCTCCTTCTTCCCCACAGCATCTAACCTTTCCTTTCCTCTAACTCAGATACTCCACTTCTTGGGGATCCCCTCTTCTCCCTTTCCCTCCCTGCCCTAAAACTTGTTACTAGCTACTTTCCTCCTCCTCACTGCTGCCTCTTAGCTCCCTTTGGCTCCAGCAACCTTTCTTCTGTCACTCCTTACCTCGGTTCTGGTTTATGGTGCACCCGTATCTGACTTAATTTTGAAGTGGATTGCTTAGCTATTGCTAGCATTGTGGTAGCATGCAAATTTGTATGAACTGCAACAGCTGTAGGAGAAGCTAAATTAGTGAAAAAGTGAGTTTTGTCACCTTAATTGATGCAACCCACCGTGCTTCAACATCATGGCTATATTGTTAGGGGCCTCATCTAGTAGCATTTTCATGCTGCTTTAGGTATGTGTAATCAGGTGGCATTCAGGAGAATGGCTGCAGCAAAGATAAAGCCATTGCTTAGTTGTTTTCTCCTTCATCTTACAAGCCAAGTTCTAAGTGTGTGAATAGCAAATGGTTTGCTGAGAACACAGCAGAAACTTGCTGTCTAATTTGGATTTAGTGCCTGGTACCAGACAGATGTCTGTATTACAAGAGCAAGCGAAAGCACATCTCTGCCATGCTTTGTTACATTTCGTAGCTCTGCTCAAGAGCACTGAGGCAGAAGACTTGCTAAATATTGTTCTTATAACCAAGAAATGTAAACAGAAACTATATTTTCCCCCCCAAGAATCTTCTGGGAAATAGCATTCAATTAAAACTGCAAAGTTAATAAAACAAACAAGTTTTGTTTTAAGTAGGTTCCTGACATAAAAAGACTTAGGCATGAATGATTAATCGAATGATTAGACATAAGCAACTAAAAATAGCATCTAACAGCAGGAAGAGTAGGGCCTCTTTAGTAATAGGAACTGCTCTCCGTATGGTTTACAATGTTTTTATCACTGGTGGCTGAACTGGTGTTGATTTGAGGTTGGAGCACGACCTAAGAGTCAAAGAAGTATGAGAGGCATATTTCTAACAAGATGTTTAGATTCCAAGGACTGACACTGAAAATTAACATCAGAGGACTGTGTTTGCTCTTTTTTGGTAATATTTTGTCAACCCTTTCCCCAACAGAAAAAAAAAAGAAAAAAAGAAAAAAAGATTGTGTTTTCTAACTACTTGTATCCCTCCTACAGAGTTCACTTGGAGATCAAATTTAGGTACTGAGGTGTTGGCCTGAACTGAAAGCCTACGTAAGGAGGTGTCTCAAAATAGCACTTTCGTTTTTGTTATGTGTTTACTTTCTTTTTTTTTTTTTTTTATTTTTTGAGTGGGTGGTAGCTATTCTAGTTGTTTCAGAACATCCTACAAAATGGAGTATATTAAGCTAAGGAAAGCTGTGGTTGGTTTTCATTTTGTATCCATACAAAGAAGCTGTGGTCCAGATTTCCCCTTCAGTCACACTGAAACGAACCTGGAGTGGCTCTGTGTTCATCAATGTGCATATCCAGATCTGCATCAGTGCAAAGGAAGGCAGAATTGGTCCTACACGTGTTTCCCGAAGTCTGTTTAAAAAAAAAAAAAAAAGGCATTTACTATTTTGCAGTTGAATTTGAGGGACTGATCAAGCCAGGTGCTTCTTGTTCTAATTCTAACTGAAGCTAGTGAGAGCTAAAGCCCTTGGTGTTGTGATGGAAGTGCTCACCCTGCTGCAGGGCCACGTTCGCAGAGGTTGGGAAGAACAACGTGTGCCACAAGTCCTGTAGCTCTGAAGAAAAGTCACATCATGAGCAACAGAACTGCAAGTTTCCTTAGACTGTGACCTTAAACACACTTCAGCTTGATGCTATTATCTCCAGTGGGAAACACTTGCAGCTTCCAAGGTGTAAAATAGCGCGGATAAGACGTGCTTGTTTGTCAAATTTAGCAACTCTGAAAAAGGAGCACAAGTCTCTCTTCTATTTTAAATGTAAAATTACCTAAGTTCTTAAACTGATTTAAACTTCCCTACATTTTATACCCCTTTTTCTTGAGGCATCTGGAATTAAAGTGATGTTTGAATTCCTAGATATCCTCCTCTTGCCTTTCTCTCAATTTTTAGTCTGTTCTAAGCTTTTTCTGACACTGTTCTTTCCTGGTCTCTCCCTGCCACTATGTTCCTCTGCGCTCTCTCCTTTCCTCATCCTCCCCTTTCCTCTGTTGTCTGCCGTTTTCCTTTTTCCTTGCCTTGTCCTACATTGGTTTTTTTTGTCCTTGTGTTTTCTTCTTGTTTCTCTCAGTTCCATAATTGCCTTCATTTTCTTCTCAGACTCCTGATGGCTTTTTCTGTTGTCCTCCTTAGGACTCTTCATTGCCCCACTCCTTGCTCCTTCACATTGCTCCCTTTCCATTCTCACTTCAGCTATTTTTTACCTTTCTGTATTTGTTTCAGAACACATAGATATATACACACTGTGATTTAATAGCCCTATCACTTCCACTTACCCATTTGTCAGCCTCCTGGCTTAAGTAAAGCCATGTGATAATTTCCGTAGTTCTGCAAATCACAGAAATCTTCCGTAATGGGCAAGAGTTGAATTTCTAACACTCCAAAAAAAAAAAAAAAAAAAAAAAAGTAAGTGTGTGTGTATGTGTGGAGCGGGTTGGGGAGAAAAAGCATCTGACAAATATTGTTCTAAGCCATCTTTATCCAGTATCAAGAAACATTTAAAAGGTGTAATATGAGTTATTTTCCTTTTCAGACTTCCTTTTTGCTCAGAGAATATGCTGTGTGTGATTGTTCCACCCACTATTGCCTTTTGAAGACTGGCATTTTGTGCACGTTTGCAGGCTCAGGCCGATGGTCAGTTCAGTGCTGAGTGCATCCTCTGTGGGTTGTCTCCCACACTCTGAGAGTTGCTGCTTTCCGCCTTTTTGATTATTCTGATTAATGAATGTAATTTTTTTCCCCATAAAATAAGTAATAGATATGTGTCTCAGCACTGATAATTTGTCATATTTTCTTACTTTCTAATAAGCCAATGTGTAGTATAGGAGGTTAAGCCTGTAGTGTGACGAGGGAGAGCTTCCCCTTTTTTCCATTTTGTAAAGAAAACTTGAAGTGACTTTTATTGTTTAAAAAATGCGTGTGTGCACTGAGGTGAGCAATGTTTCTCATTTTCTCCATCCTCACTTTATGAACAACTAATTGAAATTTTGCCTGGAAGATTTTTTAGGTATGAGAAAATTTATGAAACTGCAGAAGATGAATGGTTGAAAGTTTAGTAAGTGAAACTGGCTGATACTTTTAAGTGATTTGCTTTAAAGCTATTTGTTTACCTTTGATAGTACCTACTTAATTAGTGTCCTCAGGAAAAGAAGCATTTATGTAAAACTCTGTAAAGTAATGAGTTAGGAACTAGGACTATCTGAGAATGTCTGGAGAAGTTGGAAGAGACTGTCTGTCTCATGAGTGGGTTGCTAGACTGACCTCCAGGAGGGCTGAGCTTTTGATCTACTGCATGTGTTGTGAAGTTGCTTTATAATCTTATGCCTCAGTTTCTCTTTTTTCCTGTTTATTTAAACTATAGCTTCTCTAGGGCAGGCACTGCTTTTTTCCCTGTCCTGATGTTTAGGACCACAAACCTTGAATTTATATAGTATCCTATTGTTACTCTAATAAAAGTAAGTAGAAAAAAACAGAGAAAAATAATGAGATGACCTATTTTTTATGTATCTGGAATCTTAAAAAAAAGGCAAGGGGCAGGGGAGAAGCTTGTCTGGAAACAAAGAATTTGAATTTTTTTAGTCTATAAATTGGGGGAAATACAATTGAAGTAATACTGATTTTAAAAAAAAAGTTCTTGGTAGTTCAACTCCTAAAGCACTAGATTGGAAGTCAGAGGAGCTGTGTTGTGCAGCCTGGCTACAGATGGAGCTGTGGGGTGGCTGAGGTTATCTAGCAACTGCTCTACATTTCCTTTTCTTTGAGAACTGTCGTTAGGAAAAATTCACGCACCTTTGGGAGGCAGACCCACACAGTAGTGACTGCAGATCCGTGTATGTCTTGGATTTCTCTGCAGTGTGGTAGCGCTGCGCTTGAGACTCTGCTTGAGGATGGGAAGTGGTGTGTTTACTCAAGTAGCAGGATGTGTGGGGAGTAACTGAGAAATGAAGACTGGTCTTATAAAAAGAAGGTATTTTTACTTCAGAGAAATAAGTGTTTCAAGAATTCTTTTGAGAAGGCACATTAATTAAAGATTTTTGCAGAAAATAATAGTGGACTTTTTGTCTTATGAGCTGAAATCCCGATGCTCAAAGTAAAATCTCCTACAACATAACAGTATGATTTAACAATACACAGCATTTTGTAGGGTTTTTTTTTTTTTCCCTTCTCGGTGTCCAGGATATTGTATTAGTTACTTGGGAGTTATGTACTCTAGGTTGTATGATAACTGTTCTCATTGTAAATGTTCCCCTTTGAAATGAAAGTAAACGCCTTTGCAAGGTGGCTACGTTTGCTTTGATAAAGATTTATAACGCCTTCTCCTAGGAACAGCAGCTCAGGGCTGTGATTAGGGAGCGAATCGGTGAGAGCTTTGGGTCAGTGCCAAGGAAAGTTCTACCACTGGTGGTGTGTTTGTGTGAACAGTCTTCGCTGCTACGAATAGTAGAGGAAGATCAATTGCTATGAAGGGAAGAGGCAATGCAGTGAAAAGCTTGGTATAATGATGCCCAATATATGAGAGGCCAAATAGTGCATTTGCAGAACTAAAAGCGTTGCAGCTTAGTTTGTGGCTTGAGAGCCAGCACCGTTGCAAACTGCTGGCTCTGGGGGGCATGGGCAATGGGAGGAACATGTGGCATGGTCTTACTCCAGTGGTTTTGGCAGCACCAACATCAGATAGCTGTGCTTAGCTGGGCCTGATTGTAGTTGAGAGTGCTGCCTATTTTATTTTAAGTAATGAGAGTTTGTTTTTACTTAGGAAAGGCAAGGCCAGTCTTCACACTAGATTTCCCTTTCCTCTGCTGTTGTGTTAGAGGAGGTGTTCCTACTGTAACATGGTTTCAGTAACTCCTTACAGGCTGTGAAGAGATAGGTATGTTGGAGTATATGTGTGAAGGATATATCTCAGAGGAGCTAAATCTCCTCTTCCCCCCTGTGTGAAAGAGTAATTCCATTGGCTTGACAGGGCTGAAAATGAGAACAGGATCTGCCTCGGTATCTAGCATCTTCTACAGAGAGGTTGTGAGTTTAACACTTGAATTTCCACTTATAATGGTAGAATAGTTAGGAAACTTTTCTCATCACATGTATGATAAATGGGACTTCCCGCATGTTCTGTTGTAGAATGCAGAGCTGGAACAAGTCCTAGGTAGTTAGCGACTGCAGATGTTACACTTGCTCTGGGAATCAGTAGGACAGCACCGTAAATTAGAAACTATCTGCTGCTGACCTGACTCTGGTCAAAAACCCAGACCATGACTTCAGGATAGTTGCCTAGAGCTTCCCCTGCTGTCGTTTTTGTGACGGTAATGGGTTAATGATGAGATTATGCTGTATTTAAAAATGACATGCAATGCTGGTGAATTCAACAGGATCACCTACACGTTGATCCAGTGTGTAACTGGAACGTGTGCTTAGTGTTGATATTGTGGTTGCTGTTTCATATTGCAGCACCTTTGGTAACAGAGGTAAGGGTGACTATATAGTGTTTTTGGAAAGGGACTGTCTTCGGAGAAGGCAGCAGGAGAACTGAGGGTAGAGAGGATTGTTTTCAAATTATTGTGTGCTTTGTGATGTGTATGCCATTAACTGTGGTGAGTGTGGTAGTGAATAAGCATTTCATGTTCCTTGCATGGAGCTAGCATGTTTGTTCTCTTTTTCCTTTCTGTATTTTTGTGAGGAGCACTGTCTGTGCCATACTCTGTGCAATGTGGCTTTCCAGTGGTGTTGCAGAGTCTCTTTGTGGGTAAGTTGCCTGATGACCAGCAGAGAAGTGATGCTGCTGATTCTGGCCAAACTGGGGTGTCAGCGCTTGCAAGATGTGCTTGTGGGATTAGAAGAGGAACTTTTTTATTCTTAATCCAGCTGTGGTGCAAACCCTCTTCTAAGTAGGATACATTGCTGCTATTACCTGGCTCTAGCTTGTGCCATGGTTGGGTGGCTGGGAGTCAGGTAGGAAAAGTTGCTTCCCTCCCATCTCTACCTTCCTGAGACCCTGACGTGGAGCAGGGAAGAAATTCTTCAGAGGTTGTTCTCTGGGGGTGGATTAGTCCTCAGAGAGTGCTTAGCTGTCTGTGACAGTTAAATACGGAGGGCTAATAGTTTGGGACAGACCTTACTTTGACATCTATAAATTGCAACCCATGTTCAGGAAGAGTTTCACACTATAATACACATGCGGTCCTGTATGTTCTTACTAGTCTCACAGCAAAACTCTGGCTGCTAAATAATATTTTCCTGTCCCTTCCTCTTGCCAGTGGATACATGTGGGGTGTGAAAGTACCATTACCAACGTTTGCTGGGTAAAATGTCTTTCAAGCCTAGCTTTTAGAGCAGTTGATGATTGGGACCATGCAAGACTAGGTATCATTTATCACTCTGCAAGTAGTTGGATTTGAATGAATCATGAGCCTCTGTTTTCAATCTATAGGACTGTCACTTGCCCCAAAAAGTCTTGAGTCAGGGAATTTAACAAAATTTAGTTTATTGCCAATTAACATTAACTTTCAATTATTGATTCCGATATTGGGAAATAAAGATGAGCAGTTGAACAAGCACTTAGGGAGCACCCCTTGCCTTCTCTCGAGACACATCCCTCCACCTTCTGAGTCCCCAGCTCCCCCGCTGCATGTGGTCCCTGTGGGGAGAAGAGGGGGGTTGGTGTGTTGCAACTCACTTTCCTTTGCTGCTCCTCATTCCTTACTCCGTGGCTCCCCGATAGCCGCAGTCTCCTCAGGGTGTACCTCCTCCTCTGTCACCGTTGGCACAGCCACCCGGCTCGGGCGATTCCTCTCGGGTGGCTTTCCCTCCCTCCTTACCCATTTTTCACCTGGTCTGTTGGATGGTGGTGGTGTTCGGTTTGTCTCGCTTTGTTGTTTTTACTGTTAGCTTTTTTAAATCAATCTTAGTGAAGGTGCACGTAGACCCGAACACTGTGTTAACCTCCTTGGTGGCTTGCAGATGAATGCCCATGCAATCCTTTGTTTCAGCAGCACCAGAAGGAGCAGGGCAGCCAGAGGTATGGTGTACAGAAAGCAGGACTGTTTATTCAGGGTTTCACGCGCCTTCAAACAGTGCATCTGTAACGTGCCGCAGCAAAGAGCGCAAATAAAGCAGCAGACAGTTTTGCATGTGGCAGGCTCACAGCCTTGGGACTCTTACAGAGGTTGCACGGGGTGGGCATGTGTGGGGCACTGAAGGCTTTAGGTTCAACTCACATGTTCTGTCACCCTGTTTATGGTATCATTGCCATCAAGCTGCTTGGTCATTGTGTTTAAACACTGGTATCTAGGCATTTCTGGAAAAAGAAAAGCAAGCAAAGCATACTTACAAACGAAGGAAGTGTCTTTCAGCATTACTTATGAGTATTTCTTTCAATCTTCCCCAGACTGCCTTTTCAAGGTGTGTCCTATGAACCGATACTCAGCCCAGAAGCAGTACTGGAAAGCCAAGCAAGCCAAACAAGGAAACCATACAGAAGCAGCACTGCTGAAGAAACTTCAAGTAAGAGACATCTGTATTTGTAATCTTATCTCAATCCGCAGGCTGTAGAATTACAATAGAATGAGAAAGAATAATAACAAGTGCCTTGGGAACCTCTGTGATGGGTATTATTATGCCACTGTAGCAACTTTATATTCTCCTTAGCTCTCTTACCTCCTGACTGACATTTATTGCCCCTGCCCTGGTTTTTCTCTTTGGGCTGGGGGTTGTGCCCTTGCTACAAGCAAAATATTGCTTTCAGAAGTCTGACAAAGTAAAAATGGAGTTGTTAAAATCAGGAGTGGGTCCTGGTTTAAATCATGCTATTATGTTAGAAGTCCTTTCTAGGAGTTAGGCATAGGGGTGGACAAAGAGACGTTTTCAGCTCTTTAGTCTGGAAATTCCTCAGAATTGCAGTTGTCTTTGCTTTCAGTCTAGGTGACTATTCTCTGAAGCATTGGGCAGATTTTATTTTGCATCAAATACAGTGTGGATGGAGCAACTCCTTTGTCTCTGAAAAAGAGCTGGCCTGATTTTATAATTGAATGCATAAGACTAAGTGAAAACAAGGTCATATCAAACATGGTTGATAGTTTCATGTGCAGTGGAGAGGCTGCCAGTGCTTCCAGTTACAACCAGCAAGGAAGGCACATGGTGTGTGGCTAGCACTAGCTGTACAGCAAATTAGAGCTAGGATCTGAGAGTTTGTTCTGTGGCTATGTTTGACCCAGACTATTGAGCTCAGCCTTGATTTTGCAATGTGTGACTTATAGTTTTGTTTTGTTATATATAAAGTAAATGTATTTGTATGCAATTAAATACCCAACAAGTAAAAGGAATGGTGACAGAGACAAGGTAATCATAGGCCCTTCTTTTTCCTCTTTCAGGGTGAAATAAAGCAGATAGAATTGTTTTTTGTGCTTGAAAATGTTTAAAATAGCATGCATCTCAGGTGTGATACATAAATTGACCGAGTTTCTATTCTGGGTAATAAAACCCAAGAATCATTACACAGGATTTGGGTGATTATAATTCAGAAAATTATGCTGCAGCAGGATTCAGGGGCTAATATTTTCAGTGCAGTAATGCTTACAGGTTGGAGGAAGTGTTTTAAATGTGATGCCATTTCCTTTTTACACTATTTGTTCCAGTAGCTGAATACAGGTACTGATTTTGTAGAGTTTAAAGAAATAATCATTCTCTTGCAGCATGCAGCAGAACTGGAGCAAAAGCAGAATGAAAGTGAGAACAGAAAGCTGTTGGGCGAAATTGTGAAATATAGCAATGTCATACAGGTAAACCTATTGAAATCCATCTGCCTTCTCTCAGGGCTGGAAAGGAAACAGTTGTTTCATTTCAAGGTTACAGTGAAAATGAAACTAACCACTGTAATCTGGATTGTCAAGGGTCGGGTAAACAGAACTTGGTGAAGTTTACAATATTGTGTTTTTCTGTCTGTTTTAAAGCCTACCAGAAGTACTGCATATTCATTTTTAAATAATATGTCATAATATAAATTTCATGTGTAATTTTCGCTGCTGCGATTTGAATCTTAATGTAAATATGTATCTCTTATTTTCAAGATTTATTTCAAAATCATATTGTAGAGGTGCTGTGCAGCTTCTTTTAAATCACTGGAGTAATTTTTACTTCATGACATATAGATGAGACAGAAGTTATGTTCTTAAGTGCAGTACAACTTTCCTGTAATGGATGAAATAGACCCTTGCCCTACCTGTGTAGTATATGCTGTAAAATTGATAGCTGACACAGTTCTCAATCTGAGATAAAGCATCTGTTTTTAAACTGCAGTTTACTTTGATAACTCTCTTCAAAATAAAAAAAAAAGTTTTATTTTGTCTTTATGTATGTTATGAAAAATCACTACAGTGTGAAAGCCTGCACCTCCTCTTTTGACTGAAGGGAGAAAAAGCAACAGCTGTACTAATTCTTTTAAATTATTTGTTCACAGCTACTGCACATAAAAAGTAACAAGTACCTCACAGTCAATAAGAGATTACCAGCTCTGCTGGAGAAGAATGCTATGCGGGTGTCTCTGGATGCTGCAGGGAACGAGGGATCCTGGTTTTATATCCAGCCGTTCTGGAAACTGAGGAGTGAAGGTGACAATGTAAGTGGAAACACTGAATGTATAAGAGGGAGAAGGTAGAAAGTTTCCAGAAGACACATGATTTCTTTGCTACTGACATAAATCATAATGGATTAAGTTCAGGAAAAAAATATTTTAAACAGTGCTTGGGATTATTAGCGCTTGGGATTATTAGCTTTTATGTGTAATTAGAAAGCATTCCCTAATTATATGTCTGGAATCTGAAATGTTGCAACATTCATCTGAGGCTCTGCTGACCTGTTTTGGGGCATCTTTGCTAAGTCCACCTGTTGTGTG
Organism: Aviceda cuculoides; assembly: GCA_035590195.1. Classification (NCBI taxonomy): domain Eukaryota; kingdom Metazoa; phylum Chordata; class Aves; order Accipitriformes; family Accipitridae; genus Aviceda; species Aviceda cuculoides. The sequence goes on from JAVJGG010000024.1 coordinate 8,913,785, forward strand.
CAGATTTATAAAGCTGTTAATAAGTCATAGGTTACACTGGAATAAAAATTTTTTTTGTAGAAGGTTTTTTTTTTAAGTGTTCTGGGCAACATTTTTTTCAAGAGGTCAGCAGAGAAAGTCTCTAGGAAATACATCAGGTTTCTTTAAATCTGTAACCCCCCTCAATGTGACAGTGGCATCTATGATTGAAATCAGATTGGATAGTAGGTGGATTTCAGTAGGAGTCTTGCGTACTGGTAAAAGGAAGAATGTATAGGAGAGCGCTCTGCGACAGATCTGAGAGTTGTTCCATGAGATCAAAACTCGGTTCTTCATTCAGTTCGGCTGTGGCTTGGTTAAGTGCCTGCTGTGGAAAATTCAGATCAGCCTCTGGGAAGGCCACGTGATGAACTTGTGTGGTTTTATGTTGTAGACCTGGCTGGGAATGTTTGGCCACTCTCCCTGTGAAGTAATCAGTGAAAGAGCCCTCTCAGGATCGCAGACAGGAATGCCTATTTTCTCGCGTATTTTCTCTCATTAACTTTGTGGTTACCCAGCTCTTGGGATGCTATCCAGGATGAGTGTGGTTGCTTGCAGCCCCTTTTGGCAATCTGTTGTGGGGAGGGGAAGGACTTTGTGCCTGGGAAATAAGTGCATGTCATGCTCTCCAGAGTGATGACCTGGGGTTCCCAGACTGTGATGTGCAAAGCCATCGTGAGCCCTTACAGCTGAGAGCAGCTGAATGATCTTAAGCCTTGTAAGTCATCCTCAGTACGACAGAGTTTTTGATTCAATTTTACACTATTGTGGGCACATGTGAGTTTGGAAGCAGCTTTGCTGGTCTGAAAAGTTTGCAGATCATTGCAGTGATTGCTGTGACGTCCCACTCCGCAGACCTTTCTCCTCGTTTGTTCCCTGTGGGGGACTGTGGGGGTGTATTTGACAGGCTCTGAGCTACAAGGGCCATGTGGGAAACTGTCACGTAATGTAACTTAATGGCCTCCTTTGGAACCTGCCTTCTGCTCGTTTTTTGTCACCATGTGTTGCCTTTCAGAGCAGAGAGCTTGCCTTTATGTTTTACAGAGGGAAATCTCAAGATCCAAGTTTTTCCTCCTTTCTACCAGGCCCAAACAGATCTGATACTTTTCTTTGCAAATTTCCAGTGCTAAACATTAGTCTTTCGGTAGCTTTCTCGTAACTGTTCTGGGATATTTCCACCACTTCAACACTTACAGAAACTAGGCAGCGGTTGTAAGGGGGACAGGGGTAGCAAGCAATGGGGGAAATCCTTCGTTTGCTTCTCACAGTCGGAGAGAGGCTCCAGCCTTGTACCCACTCCTACCTTCTCATTTACTTCCAGACATGTGCCTGTTAAAAAGCTAGTTTCTGGGCAACTCATCTAAAAAGCACCTAATACCACATAAGCTGGGGCCACTTTATCCACTCACTAGGTTAGCTTTTAAAGGACTGTATTTTTTTTTTTTTTTTTGTATACTGCTGTTCTTCTGACCTTTCAGTGCGTGGAATTAGCTTGGTATATGAGGCCCTTACTCTGTTTGGAAACTTTGGGGTTTTTTTTATTTTCAGTTTCTGAGCTATAATGAGGAAATTCCCTAAGAAAACACCATTTAGAAAGTCTTTAAAACAGTAGAAGTGAGTATTGAATTACTGCTTGGATGACTGCTACTGTGTCAGATAACCCAGGCAAGGTAGATCCAAATAGGCCATATATCCTAAAAGAAAAGAATGTGGTTTAGTCTGGGGGAAGCTGTGATGTGGCATAACTGCAATATTTTATGCAGACTTTTATTAAGCATATACCAGCTTTCCTTCAGTGGAAGATGTGACTGATTAAGGCTAGAGCTGGTTCCAGTTAGACTGAATAGAAAAATGTGCACTGATAGCAGAATTGGCTCTGTGTGAATTGCATTTTCAGTTGTCTGCCATTTTAGTGGTTTGAAAGCTTGATCTTGCAGCATGCTGAGGGAGGTGGTCTTGGACATGGGGAATGCCCAGCCATCTGTGGGAAAGTTCTGTTAATCCTCCCGATCTTTGAAGTGCGTCAGCAGTGCCGCTGGCAGACGTGGTTATAACATAAAAGCAATGGAGATAGAGTAGCAGAGCCTTCGGTGAGCCTGGTAACCTATTTGGATAGTTAGTCCAAACTGAAATCACTGCTACTGCATCTTCACAGCTAGTACAACCTTTTGTAACTGTCAGTCTTTGTGATATACTACACCTCTACTAAAGTATTTGCTCCTGCTTCTTGATTGCGGTGTAGATGTAGCCGTCAGGTGTGCTGACTGAGTTTATGTGAATGACAGAATCACTCGAAGTGACGCCAGCGCTGGCCTGCCGCCTGGAAGACAGAATGCAGGCAGCTTTGACTGTGGCTCTTCCCACCTTCAATGTACCCTCTCCACCAAGACATGGACAAGTAGGGTTGCATGAATTTAGAAATTATCTTGGGCGGGAAGAACACTGCGTCCAAGACTGAAGGACCTTGTAGGTTTATCTTGAATTTAAAAGCTGAATTATCGTTGGCTTCACTATGAATTTAGTAATTCTTTGGAAGTTTCTTATCTAGACCAGAAAGGGTAAGAGTTTTGTCAAAGGAATCGGGAATGAAATCCTCAAAAGCTGTGTGTCTGATGCAACTTTAACAAATTCATGTCTATGTGTAAGGAAGAAGTCCCAGAGACCTGTCAAACTGTTACCCGCTGCTGGTGTACAGCATACTGTGGCTGGTTGTGCCCAAGGGTAGCTAAGGAAGACAAGAAAGAGCTGGTGTCAGTTTTAATTTTGCAGAGCAAAACCTTTGGAATACATTGCTCTGTCTTCTGTAATCTCCATGTAGTACAATTCTACAGACAGGGCTATGGGCACGTGCACATGCGAGTGCTCTGCCTCCAGTGTTCTGGGCATGCTGGGTCATTATTTGGAGCCAGAAATCAACTGGGTAGAGGACAGGAGGAACTCAAAAGAGCAGACTTGCATCTTGGCCAAGGCAGCCATGTATAAGAGAACAGGATTCCCTCTTCACTTTGCTTTCGTTTTCTGCATCACTGGTGGAGGGTGTATCGCAAACAAGCACTGTGAAATTGCCTCTATCCCTTCCTTCCCAACCACCTATGGAGGTTTGAAGCAAGAAGAAAAAGAAGGAAGGAGAAGAACATAGGATATCTCGCTGCTTCTGTGAGCAGCTGGCAGAGCTGGCCAGCATTGAGGGCAGGTTACTGATGTGGACTTGGACAGGGGAGGAGACTGAGACAGAAACCGTGAGCCCACGTAACAGTTCTTCCTCAGATGTGTGCCTATGGCAGAGTAGCTCTGTACGTCTCCTTTCCTCTGGTTATTTCCATGGTAGTCACAAGCTTGCATTCAAAGATACCTTCCCCCTGCCCCTCCTTTTTTTTTTTTTTTTCTTTTTAAATAAGGTGCTCAATGATGTGCTGTCTTACTACTTAAGTTGTTATAGTCCTGGTGTACTTGCAATAATTTTGAAGTCCTCATTCCACTTTGCAGGATGCAAGCCTGATGGTTTTTTGATTAATGAATTGTCTGGTCATAACTTCTTAAAATGGGCTGTAAGTAATGTCTGTGTGAAGCATGGCATGCAGGAATGTATTGCATAAGTAATGTATGTTAAAGGCATCTTGTTATTATTTTGGTTCCATTAGTGAACAACTTCTCATTACTTGGATCAAATAGGTTTTGTATGTGTAGCCTGAGCATGATGACACTGTCTTTTGCTACTGTTTATTTCAGCTGTGTTGGTAAAGAACAGGCAACCTTCTTTTTCACCTCTGCAATAAGTGGGCCAAATTTACCTGTGTTGAAGTTACATGAGGCTGAATTGGGCTCTGCTTTTTCATAGGAAATGTGCTGATGAATGCAGAAAGCATTTTTGTTTATTTGTGTTCCAAAAGAAAGCATGGCTTGCACAGCATTTCATATAGCAAAAATCACATGTAGCCACTTGTCTTCATGTGTGTGTGTGCTTAAAATTGCTGTGAACAACAGGACCCAGTGCCAACCAATATATGTGGATTGAATTTTTTTTTTTTTTTTTCCCCCTCCCAGGTATGAATTGAATTCTTCATATGCATGTCTCAAGCACTTTTTAGGTCAAAGGCATTTTCATATATTGTTTTTCCCTATCTGTATAGGTAAAGAATTGCAAGGGTATGGGAATTTGCTTGCAGGGAGTCAGCTAGGAATTCCTCTCATAGAGAGATGTCTCTCAGCTGATGTACCTGCTACGCGTGCTGAGCTCCAAACACCGCTTAGGGAATAACAGCAGAGTAGGTGGAGTCTGTTCACCTCTCTCTGAATTTCCAGTCATTTATGTTCCTTTCCAGATTGCAGTCATAGTCTAAATCGCAGAAGTCCTGAGCCTGTCATGACATTTGCCAGAAGATGGTCCACAGGGTTGGGGACTTGCTGGGCTGAAGAATTCTTGTTACAGGCAAATTTTTAAGGCTGTTGTGAAATGAAAGACACATTGATCAGAGAAGATTGTCTGACAGCAAGGGAGGGAAAAGAGTCTTGCTGCCTAACTACAGATTTTTTTTTAAGCTTTCTCTGCCTTTTGGCTGGCAGTATATATAGATAAAGAGTAGTTAGTGTAACTTTTAGATGAACTGAACTCTCTTGGAATTCATAAGTTCGTATCTATTTAATGATCTCAAGTTTCTGTACTGAGAGTGAGAGGATTCATTAGTGTGAAATCTTGAACCCAAGCAATTGCAGAGGCACGGGCGAACAGAGGTGGTGTGTGAATTGTCTCTAAATAAATTCACTGAGTGCTGTTCCTAGAGCATGCATTTGAGTAATTTTCTAAAAATGTAACATTACTTCATTTTATTGGATAATTACGTAGGACTGAATTGCATTTTATTTCTGACTTCCAGGTGGTTGTGGGAGATAAAGTTGTTCTCATGCCAGTCAATGCAGGGCAGCCTCTACACGCCAGCAACATTGAGCTTCTAGATAACCCTGGCTGCAAAGAGGTGAGTTCAGTGGAGGGAGGGGGGTAACTGCTGATCTGAGATGTATTAAATGTTGTTCTTTACTGATTACTGGAGCGCACCATGGGCTAGATGCCAGTATTAAACATCAGTTCCAGCTTGGCCTCAAAAAACCAAGACGAAATATTCTTGGTGCAGTTCTTCCTGGCACTGAAAGCTTCGTAAGGTTTGCTTGAGTATCTGAAACTCTCTCTGATGTAAGAGTAAGTCCTCTTCCAACAGCACTTTAGGTCATCTTTTCTAGGCTGTCAACAGACAGAGTAGCATTTTGCCCACTGAATCTTCTCCAGCATCAACGTCATTCTTACTAACACTTGAGAGCGTCAGGACCCATGTTAGGAACTGTACAAATATGTAGCTAAGCCATGTCCCCTGCCACCCTAGATGTAGTGTGGTCTTTTAGAAGAACAGAATGTCTCAGAAAAAAACCCAGAACACCCCTTAAGACTATAATTGTGTTTTTGTTTTTGTTTTTGTTTTTTCCCAAAGGTAAATGCTGTCAACTGTAACACAAGCTGGAAAATAACGTTGTTCATGAAATTCAGTAGTTATCGAGAAGATGTACTGAAAGGAGTAAGTATGATTTTTTAAATTGGTTTTTGAATCTGAAAAATCATGCCATATTTGGTTGTAGAGAAAAATGTGGTGAATAAAAGAGGAAATGAGAACTTTATGGAACTGTTGAGGATCCCTCCCTACTGTCCTTCAACAGCCACAGTATTTTTTCCTTTGTGTTATTTTCTTACTAAGTGAAATTGTCTGGATTTTGCTAGCTTCCAGCCTCTTTCCACTCCCAGAGACAACTGAGGATCCATGAGAAAAGATGAAGTTCAAGCCCAGAATGATGAGGGCTCTGTACAGAATAGCTATGACACTTCAGTTTATGCCAAGATGCTAAAAGCAGGTATAACAAGCTTGCAGAAGGGAGCGAGGCATGAAAGATAACAATAGCTGTGATAAGACAGTTTAGCTTTAAATGCTGAGGGATTGCACAGGTTCATGCCTCCAGATCACTCCCTAAGATCATTTACATTTTCATTTTAAAGAAATAAATTTCATTTTTCCTCACTTGTACCTTAATAAGTCATTACCAACTGGCTGTTTTTCAGTAGGCGTCAAGGTACCAGCAGTTTTTGAGGAAGAGTTTGAAAGGGAAAATGATATATCTGTGTAGACTCATTTGGGGATAGTGTTTCAAGCCTTGGGGAGAGGCAAAAGGAAGCAAAATGATGCCAGCAGAAGAAATAGAGAGGGGTCTTTGGTTTTGGTTGCAGAGTAGAAGAGATGAGATAATATGATGTTAGAAAAATCTGGTCACTTTCCCTACATATTAAGAGAGATTAGAAATAAAAAACCCATTTTATAAAGTTAACTAGAATTAAAAATCACCTTTAGGTTAATTGTAGCCCACTATTCATTGCAGTGCTCTGAAAGAAGTTGTGCTTTCACAAAAGTGCATGCATCTCCTGCAGGACTGAATTATCTCATTTGATTTCTAGACTCAGTGCCAAGATTGTATGCTCTGCACTTGGTACCTGCTCCAGCAATAGGAAACTAATAAATGCTTTCTTCACATCAGCTATGTTGACATCACTGAGGCTAGTACAGATATAGAGGATGATTTTAGTGGCTTTGCCTACCACTTAATAATGCCTCTTTTTCATATTGTTTTAGGGAGATGTTGTTAGGCTGTTTCATGCAGAGCAAGAGAAGTTTCTAACCTGTGACGAGTATGAGAAGAAACAACATATTTTCCTTCGTACTACATTACGTCAGTCAGCCACTTCTGCAACAAGTTCTAAAGCACTGTGGGAAATAGAGGTATTTTTTTCTTTTTATAAATACTTCAGGACCTGAAGGCCAGGGTTCAATAAAAATACCACAACATGAATCATTCATAGCCTCTTGATACCGTCATACACTCCCCGTAACTATTATTATTTTATGAAGCAGTTGGTGTAGGATGAACACGGAAAAGATGCTTTATTGCTGTGCATGTGTGGAGAGAGGATGTTTTCTTACTGTATTTACTTGCACTAAAATGATGAAGAGTCAAATTCAGACTTGACGTAAATGGTGCGGTTTTATCGAAGCCAATCGAATGACACTTATGCATCCTGAGTCCTGAGTGTTTATATTTGACTGCGTGTGCAATATAGAAGACTGAAATTCATGACTGACAAGAAATCTTACAAATGTGATAGAGTCCATTCTTCTGCAACAGGGCACATCAACATCTCTTTAAAGTTAGGCTTAATAAAGGTGGTGTTGCTGAATGGGGGTGATTTTGAGAAGATTACTTGCAAATGTATTTTTATTTAACGGAGGAACATTGGACACTGGTATGTCTCAAACCCTTGCTATCACTGTAATGTAACTCCTATACCCAAAAGTTCTTATGTGCTGAATAAACTTAATGCATTTAAAACAGAGCTCCTCACTCAGGCAAATGGTTGATTTTTGTCTGAGTAAAGACTGTATAGAATAGAGTATATTGCACTCATAGCTATTTGAGATTACTTCTTAAGGGAGACAGGCACTGCTAGATTTGAAGGTAGCAAATGACCTACAGCTCAGTCAAGGGGAAAAAGAAATAAGCTGGGATGTTTCAAACGATTTGGTGATATTTTATCACTTGAAAAAAAAATTATCAGAAGCCCCTAGTGTTGTCAAAGACAGAGCTGGTATAAGTGGCGAAACAATGTAAGAGAGTTTGAGTTTTGCTTTTGAATAGTGCTTATTTAAGTGTAGAGCACTTTCTTGAGCTCCAGATTCACACCATGTCACTTAAAAGCAAAATTTGGATCATCATGTTTGCAGGGAGTAGATTAATGAAAACATGGAAAGTAATAGGAAGAGTATTTCCCGGCATCTGGCAAAAAAATAAATGTAAGTAGTTGTTATCTATGGTGGGCTTAGTGTAAGCACAGAATTCCTCTCTGGGGTAGACTGTTTGTAATTATGTAGTTTATAAGTTTTTATTTGGAATGAGCTTTAAGAAATGTCAGTGATCTAACTATGATTTTGAGGAACATGATTAAAATATGTACTTTTTCTTTTAGGTTGTCCATCATGACCCTTGCCGGGGAGGGGCAGGACAGTGGAATAGCTTGTTTAGATTTAAGCATTTGGCAACTGGAAACTACTTAGCTGCAGAGGTAAGAATGTCAATTAAACAAGTGGTCGCATGCTGCCTAACCAAGTACTATATGTGTCCTGCTAATTCAGAACTGCCATAGTAGGTAAGGTCCACGATGTAGGTCTCTGAAAAGATCTCACACCACCTCTGAATGGGGAGAACTGGACGTGCACTGCTGTGTCATGGTGTATTGCTGTAGCCAAGGGTTGCAAGGAAAATTTTCTGAGCTATAGGACACTAGTAGGTGAGTTCAAGACAGCATATAACCTTAATTTTAACTGTGCTGTTGGATCTTGAATCTGCTGTTGTCATGGCAGTCAGGGCAAACACCGCTGTTAAATATCCACCATATTTACACTGAAAATCTTGGGATTCGTTTATCTCTCCGCTCTTGATTGCCCTTGATTTTTGGAGTACTGTTGTGATCAGTCAAATATTCTTCTTTGGTGGGTTGGGCAGCCATATACAGAGTGAAGCTTTTGGAGTGGAACCGAATGCAAGGTAATCATTGAGCTCGATAGAGAAGTCTGTGTGCAAGCACTAGGACAGATACTCTAAACAGCTCTAATTCAGGAGTTGTCATTCCTTTTTTTCCCACAGGCTCTAGACTTCTTAAAAAAATGTTTCTATGGTGCTGATTTCAGTGTATGGATCTCTGCCAGCCAGCATGTGGTCCAAGGTATCTCTGTGTTCTGTTGAAACTTTAGGAAGGACAAACTTGTATATTGGAGTCATAATTATTGGTGTCACGCTAGTGCATTGTGATTATAAGCAGGTTGCAGTGTTCTGCTATTGCACTCTTGTATTTTGACTGAAATTTGAGTAAAGAAAGGTCTGAGGAGATCTTTGCCCCTTTTGGTGGAACAGAAGGTCCAAGAGGAGAAGGAAGATCTTGCAACTTGTCTGATTATTATCTGGTACTTTATGTTAAGGCAAAATAGTGTTGTTACTCCCCGAAAGATCAGCTTAATATCTTTTAAGACCCATAATTGTCCTTAAAAATAAAATAGGGCTCTTGACAAGCTGGAATAGAACAGATAATACCAAGTTTATGAAATGGGACAGCCTTGGATTTTTGACTGGTTGCAAGCAGCTGTGAAGTTTTAAAGTCGTATCTAATCCATATTAGAGCTGGTCTGTGTCCAAGTTATATAAATGGAATGAAAAGTAGGGTGTGTTTTTTTTTTTTCACCAATTTAGTTAAGTCTGTGCAGGATTGCTTCTTTTGACTTATGCTTGGAAGTATGAGTGTGAAAATTTACAAGAGCCAGTTATAAATCACTGTATGTTAGGGAATCCCTGAAAAAAGACTTGCTTTAGCTGGATGGAGTTACGTTTACAGCAGTGCCACTTCTGTATGCAGACAACTCCTTAGTATTCCCAGGGTGCTGCTTTCACTTTCCAGCTGCTGCCACAGCCTGCACTGATTTCAGAGTAAGAGCAAACAGGAGCTATCAAACATTTACTTATTTCTAATTATGTCAAAACCAGTGTCAAAACATAAACAATGGACCACCAAGACAGGTGCTGATGCTATTTTCCATCTAAGACTGAATGTAATTTGGATCTTTTCTTTTTTTTTTAGCAGTAGTTCACAGTGTAAGTTAGAAACCTGATAGGCCTGAGTGGCAAAGAGCGTCATCCCTTTAAAGGCAGTGGCCCAGCATGCTTTAACTGCTCTGCTCTACACTGCTGCCTCCATACTGCAGCAATACTTTGGCTTGGCTGAAGCCAGCTGGCTAATAACAGCTAATTTTCAAGAGGCAACCAGTACTCCCACCTGCGAGGTCATTCCATTTTCCTCTTTGCTTACAATGAGAGATGCTCCTAGTAGGAAGATTTTATTCAGACTAGCTAGGCTGATGGAGAGTCAGGAAGGTCATTGAGCACTGACTGATGGGCTTCCTTCTCCCACCATACCTCATCTGCTCAGGGATTTTCAGGAGAAAAATCTTCAGGTGAAGAGGTGTTGCACTACACTGAATGTCAAATCTGAGCTTAGATCCTTTCTACCTCTGGAAAGGAAATCCCCATCAGGAAGACTCATGATATGGAGAGTACAATTGGTACCGTAGAGTGAGAGCTGGAACACCACTTGGGTTGAACAGAGGTAAGATGCTGTGAGTGGAGAGCAGCATTAGCTACTGTACCTATGAAGTGTAAAATACCTGCTGGTGGAGATCTTAAAGGTACTGCTGTAATAAAAACCTGTGAACTGTATTTTACACAGTTCACATGTCAGGCACAACACACTAGCCAGACATACATGTCAAAGATTTATGAACAGGCGGGCAGACACCTACTGTGCATGAGCTAACTTTAAATCAATTGGGCAAAGCTTATTGAACATTTATCTGTGCTCTTCTAGCACACAAAGATTACTCATGGTATGGATTATCAACAGCGTCACACATTTCCATGACCTGATTTTGTTTAAGCTTCCATGATAAAGATATCTAGAGTGGAATAATGAGCACGAACACATGAACAAAATTCACAAATCTTTTAAGCATTGTGTTGTTGGTTAATGATACCATTTCTGTCACAGTTTGAGCTAGTGTAAATCGGAATTGATCACTGTTTATAACCATCTTTTTCTTACTTCATCTTTCCGTAAATCAGCTTGATGTGTACCATGGAGACTTCTGCAGTGGAATCTTGCGTGGGTCAAGTCTCAGACAATGAGCAGAAGTGTTCTTCACCTGGGTGTCTCCTTTTGCTCCTCTGCAGTTAGGCTTGTACCTTGTGTGAGCAGTGCTGCCTTTTTCTTTGAGGCTTCCTGTGACAGATGTAACTGGTCAGTCTGATTTGTGACTCAGTGGGTCACTACTGAGGCATGTAGTGAAGAGATGCCACACTGCAGCTTGTTAAGGCCAGATGATCTGGGGACTAAGAAAATTCAAGACACTTGCCCCAGAGAATTCCAGAATTTAAAGCTAATGAACTTAAAGGTGCTTCAATACTACAGTAATTGAGTTTAAAAAAAAAAAGTAAGGCAGTATAGTTGTTCAGTAAACGAAACATATAGGTGGGTACTTGCAAATCTAATTCTTGTAAACCTAAGAGAATGAAGTCAGGATGTGTAAGTCCTAAATTCCCTGTTCCTAAGAATCACAATCAGTTGTCCAGCTTTTGTTACCTTTCAAAGGCTAAGGGTCCTCTGATACCTCTGACTTCCGACACAGTCTCAAGTAGTACCATTTCCTTTAATCCTCTTTCCATTTGGCATTACTTAGGCTAATTTTCTTTAATATGCTTTGAAGTTCTCTAAGACCTACTAATACCATAAAGCAACCTAGACCCTACTGCCAGACTATGGGGTAAAGGTGAGCCACCCTGAAAGACCCACTGCTAAAGGAGACCCAGTGGAAGACATTTGCTAATTGCACACAGCTGCATTGTCATTCCCCTGCTACTATGCATGTCCTGGAGGCACGGTCTGGCACATCAGGTGCATGTACGCTCTCACACAATTACTTAAGGCACAGGAGGAGGGATATGCTGAAGAAAGGGTTTCATGTTTGGTGGTAAGACTTGGGATGCCGGAAATCTGGATAGGTGGTAATGTCTCCTATGTGTCTGGCATTTGGAAACCTGAAGCCACTGCCTCAGACATTCCCAAAACATTGAAATCATAAAAAAGTGGAACCAAATACTCAGCTGAAAAATTGGAAAGAGAAATTGTCTTCTTTGGAGACAGTGGGAGTTCTGCTCTTAGTGTCAGAAAGGCTTGATTTCACCCAAAAGAGCTGAGCCAGATCCTTACCAGGACATTTAGATACTAAGCCACCAGCTAAAATCCAGGCTGCTGAGTTTTATTCTCACGTTCACAGAGTCAGCAGTCTTTTAGAAAAAGTTCTGTAGAAGATTCTTTTTTGGTCCTGGATACAGCAAAATGACCCAAGTTATTCTGAAGTTTTATATTTATAAAAAGAGGCTGTAAGGTTAGGTGAAAATTGAATGCTTCAAAGTAACAAAGTCTTTCACAATTTTTTTTTTAAAGTCTTTTCAGTACATGTACCACATGTAGAACACTCCCAAATCTATCTGTCTGTGTACAGGAGCGAGCTGCAATTTTCTTGAACAGCCTTTCAAATCCTGCAGGTTGGGACCACACAGCTGTACCTTTCTCATGAACACACCTAATGTTTTCAATATTCTAATCACCAGGATAAAAGTCTCTTTGAACTGAGTATCAGCTTATCGATAGTGCTGAACCAAAACATGCACCTTTAATATTGTTCTCCAGGTGTATAGCAGTTCCAGTTCTGTGCTTTCTAAACAGGATAATGTGTACTGAAACTATTAACACTTGCTGTATGAGGATGTTAAACAGAAATATGTGTGCCCATGCATACATATATGCACACATAAGAAATGCAGGATAAGTCTGTCATTTCATATTAAACTGCTCAGGTGAGATGGATGTTGCTAAAATAATCACAAAATATATATGCAAATATCAAATCACATGCTAGTCTCAGATATTACAATAGACAATAGATAAACCACAATGTGAAACATTGTGAGCAGTGCAGAATTTTGAGGAAAAATCTGTGATAATTCTGTTTTACTTAGTTGAATAGACTAAACTGGAGTTACTAGATACCTTTGCCAAGATATGGCAGTAAATCTGGTGAGGTAATTGTCTTTAACACTGAATTAATTATACTATACTAAATGAATTAAGGTAATGCGGGTAAGAGGGCAGCCTTAATGTTTACTTCTGTGGTTCTATAAAATTGTGGCCATAAACAGTGGTTCAGATTATTACTGTGTCTTCCAAGGAAGTGTGGAGGGTACTGATGTTGCTCCAAAAGGTAATCTGTGCTCTGAAGTTCTTCGAGATGAAAGAGAAGAGTGAGAACAGGCTGGCCAATGCAATAGGTTGAAGCAATGAGCTCAGAGGTAATGGCAGGACCAAACATACTTTTTCTGACTTGTAGTGTGCTTCATTCATTAAACCAAATTGTTGCTCATATAAAGGCCCTCATTCAGTAGAGCTCTCAGGATTAGCCTTGTCTTTGAAATCTGCGGAAAGTGAGCATTTATGTGCTCGGAGGTCAAGGGTGTCTCAGATGCTGACCTGATGGGTTTGGACTTCCTTTAACAGTTTTCACTTGTGCAGCCACCCCCTGGAATTCTTTGACTGTTGTAGGACTGAAGCCACCACAACAGCCACTTTTAACTTCTACATATGAATATACTTCATAAATGGCTCATACAGGATGATTGGTACAGTGAGCTCTTTAGCACATATTCTGGTGATGGACAACTCCAGAGATAAAGCTGTCCACTAGCTAGCTGCTTTGGGCAGAAATAGCAATCTGATGCGCATCCCCGATGCATGTCCTACTGGAAAACTCCTCTGGCTTTCTTACAGGGTTCGCTTTCTTTTTTCTCCAAGAGCGAAAGTGCAGGGTTTAAGCTGTGAAGTGGATCAACTCTGATCAGAGTTTTGTTCTAAACTCTTGTTAAAATCCCACATGAAACATACTTCCAGCTTTGGGGTTATTGTGGCGCTAGATGCTCAGTGGAGTTTCTTATAAAGGTAGGAATGATTGAAGCCAGTTGGCCTGAGCCGCACAGGGTTACATGCACACGAGATGAAAATGACAATTGCATGAATACTCTAAACTGAACAGGAAGCCCAGTCCCACTCCCCCAGGCTGTAGTTCAGTGGTAAGAGTGCTTCAGTGGCAACGTAGGCTTGCAGAAGCGTCGTGTGTCCACAGGTGTTTGGCTGCGGTCCTGTGACGCAGTGCGCCGTCCCCGAGGTGGTGTCGGCACGCACTCGGGAAGAGCGGGCGTTCTGCGCTGTGCGCAGGGGCGCTGAGCTGAGGCACCAGTGGCACAAGCGGCTGGGGCGGGTTAACGGGAGCTGCTGAAGCCAGCTTCAGAGGCCTTGCCTTGTGGGACCGACAGCTGAATTTCACCTTGTGGTGGTGCAAACCACTTGCTGAGAATTCTTGACTCAATGGCCAATAAGAGTTACTCACATCTCTCTTGTCTTTCTTGAATAATTTCTTCCCATGTTATCTCACTATTTTTCTGTCAAAATTGCCCAAGTTTGTTTTCAGAGAAGCTTATGTACATCATTCGCTTAAAATTGAGAACTGCTGTTGATCTTGTTTTACATTCTTTTGAATGGATTTCTGTTATGTCTCGGTATTAAAAATATTAGCCTGCCATGATATATATTAAAATATATGTATATCTGTGTAGACAGAGCCATACTGTTCATACTAAATGTAATCCTCTTGTAATAATCACTTGATTTGGATCATAGTGAAGATAGCTGAGTGCATGTTCAAGTTAATATTGATAGAAAATAATCCTCTCCTGCCTTCTGAATAGGACGTAGTAAAGAAGTGGAACTCACTGCCACAAGAATAGAAAACAAAGCATTTAATGAGATTTTAAGAAAGATTACATATTTGTATGAATAATAGTATCCTCAGAATTAGCTATGATTAAAAAAAAGGTAAAAGGGAAATCAGTTCTTAAACTTGAGGCTATAAACCAGGATTAACCCCTTGGAGCCCTGGAGAAACTGTCTGTAGTTTTATGGATTTGTTTTTTCTTTCACCTTCTTAAACTGATGTGGAAAATGGAGTACTGCATAGGATGTTTTATTAAGGCAACTGAGACTGAATATTTGAAGGCCATAATTTAGGCCTTTTGATATCCAGTTTTTGGAAAGTGGACTACTGACAGAGATCTTTTGTGTTCAGGAAGCAAAAAGGGCCTGCTGTTTGCCAGCGTTATATTTTGGGGTGACATGGAAGCAAGCTTTTGCAGAAAAATGTATTCATCCACTGGTCAGAAGGCTCATGCAGAGGTGGAGAGCACAGTGGTAAA
This sequence comes from Aviceda cuculoides, assembly GCA_035590195.1. Taxonomy (NCBI): domain Eukaryota; kingdom Metazoa; phylum Chordata; class Aves; order Accipitriformes; family Accipitridae; genus Aviceda; species Aviceda cuculoides. The sequence goes on from JAVJGG010000024.1 coordinate 8,928,794, forward strand.
TGCGCTGTGGTTCCTTCTGCCTTTAGAAACGGTATGGCAAATAACTGGCCTTGTTTAACCCAGATGTGCAGGTACCTTTTGCTCAAGGATAACGGTTTGCAAACTGGAGAAGGTACCAGGAGGTGGCAGCATCCACCAAGGCCTTGACACATTTAATTTGTTGGTACTGCGGGACCTCCTTGCCTGGAGATTGCTTCATAATCTTCTGTTTGAGTAGTTTTTTTCCCAGTCTCTTTGTTAAATGTTAATACAGCATTCTGATTAGTTTCTATCTGTTGGGCTCAGTGATTAAAGGTAAGAAAAAAGGCTTGCCAAGGTGACATGGTGAACTCAGCACCATAAGCCCTATTTCTATTTTTCACTGTCTCACAGGAGGAGTGTGGTTTTGTTTTAAAGCTCTATAAAGAGTGAAGGATAATTTACAGCTATGCGTGAAGAGATGGAAGAGATCCAGAGACTAGAGGAGGAGGAAGAAGATGGATTACTGATTTACAGAGCCAGTCTGACCTGTTCTGCAGACTTGGATGCGGCTTTTTAAAGTGACAGAGTTAGCAGATGTCCATTTAGCAAAACCCAGGACTAGATTTTCCAAGGTTTTCAAGAATCTGGGGAATGCAGCTAAATTTCTTCACCTCACTTGTCCTGACTTTGGTGGAAGTTAGGAACAACATTTGCATCTGTCGGTGTGCAAATACCTTCAGAAATCTGGATCTCGGAGGAAGGATTTTTTTCCCCCAGCCAGCTACTTTTGCAGTAGTGATCTGTGAGCTTGTGTTCAGCTAGGCTTTTTCAGTCCTGTCTGAAGCTGGCTGCATTTGAGCTGTGTTTGTATACATAGGAGCTTGAGGAGAAAGGGAAGTGCCAAGCCATTAATGCAGCATTTATTGTCATTTAGTCATTATGAGGACTGCTTCTGTTATTAAAAATGCAATGTCTGCTGGTATTGCATTTTGATGTGTTCTGAAACAGCAAATGTAGACATGTGGTCTGTTCTTCAGTGCGTTTTTTTTTTTTCCTTATTATTTCAAGATTACTTAAGTTTTTATTCAATTATATTTGTGCCTCTTTTTCTTTACTTTTGATGCTTGGTGGAGGTTTAGAAGGCTTCCCTCGTTTTTTGTGGTTTTTTTTTAAATTGTTGTTGGGGTTTTTTGTGTGTGTGTTTGGTTTTTTTTGTTTTGTTTTGGTTTTTTAACAGTAGAAATTTCGGTAATGTCTAATTCAATCATCCCTAGTTATTTCTGGGAGGACCACTGGAAGGCATATGGGATATTAATATTTAGAACATAACCTTTGAAGAGATGAGGATGCTTTTTCATAATAGCACACGTTGGCACGGAGCCGCTGAAGCTCATACTGAGGTTATGGCCCAGCATTCAGGTTAGAGTAAAGAATCTCTTAGACATTTTTCTTTCTTTTGACTTCCTCTGCAGAATGGGATATGGCTGTGTGGGACTGAGCACCAGGCGTTGGTGGGTGGTCAGGTTCTCTACCTTTGATCACTGTAGAAGCAAAGGGATTTCTCAGTCACCACTCTCTCCTGCCCTAACATAGAGCTACGTGTTGTGGCAGCTCCAGCTTATGCTGCTGGTGCGAGACCTTTAAATCAGTGGTGATTTAGGCATACCAAAGCACTGGCCTGCCATTGCTTGTATAGCAGCTAAAAATGCCATCAAATAACCTATCCTTTCTTCTTATGAGAAGGGTGAATAATTGGGACAGGAAAGTCTTGGAGCTGATTCTCATTCCTGTTTTTGGCTAGCAGGTAGTTCCCCCAGGCAGGGGTGGCTGTCCCTGTCTGCCTCACGCTGCCTGTGCCGCATGGGGGGGCCTGCAGCAGACAAAAAGATGCAGCTCTCCCAGCGCTCCCTGGAAACTCATCTGGTCTGCTAAGACATGGCTCATAAGCAAAACAGCAGCAAAATACAATCCTGAAATAAAAGGCTTTTTAAGATTTTTAAACTTTCCTCAGATGGCGATTATCAGGAACTTTGTGCCGATGCCGTGGCTGTGTCGGATGGGGTTTATCGAGGTAGAGTTGTAGCCAGTCCTTCTCCGGCAAGTTCATATGATGGCAAAAGTCCTTTGAATAACACTTGAGTCTTGGAAATTGTGCAAAATTCCTTTGGATCTATCGAAAGCTAATCAGTATGACATTAACAAAGAACAAAGCAAGCCTAATGAAGATGCAAGGTTTGAGAAGTGGATTTTTTTTTCTTTTGTGCTGGCTTTTTTTCACTGAAACACTTGTCCTTGTTGATTGGGTAACAGGCTGTGCGTTAACAGGCTGGTTATCAAATGAAATGGGAACTGTTTACGTGTGTTGAATTAGATCCTTTTATTCTTTGTTTGTCAGGGTTTTCTTCATAAATGCGGGTAGTAACCAAGTCATTAAAATGCTCATTTAGCTGAAATTTGGCATTCTAATTCTTTTCCTGACAAGATGGTTTAAATATCCTTTACCTAGTCAACAAAATTTGATTAAAATAAGCATGGGTGTTTCTTGCCCCAAACTCCTCTCTCTCCGTCTTAATTGAGTATCCAAAAATAGCCTGTTTGGATACTTGCCATGCATTCCTCTAAGAAAGCATCATTCAGTATGAATGTGAAATTCCAAACTGTTTGTCCACAGTATGGACTGAGATTTATAATTCAGTTGTTGGACTGTAAAGCATGTCTTATTATGTGAAGATGCAAAAATAAAATTAAAGGCAGGAATAACGTGTTAGTGAGAAGTTGTTCTGCTCAATCGCAGAGCCTCAGGAGATTATGCACTGTGAAGTCTTATGTATTGAAAAATTTAAGATACAACTTTGACTAGCTTTAATCAATAGAGACGTCGTCAGTGGAGATGACAGAGCCTGGAACTTCTGGCACTCAATCTGGCAGAATACCTTTCAGGATTAGCAGGGCACTTGCATTCTCTGAGCCCCAAATACCAGGAGTAACACACATAGACAAAAGTTGTCTTCCTACTATGCAGACTCTACAGGAGGATGATCACTTTGTGAGGATACTAGGCAAAAATTAAAGAATGAGATTCCTTGCCCTTCCAAATAATTGTAACCAGAAAGAGTTAAAGGCTTTGTCTATACCTCAGTTTTCCACCTGTAAAAGCTGACTTCTGTTATGTGTTTGTCACACATACTCTCTACTGGGGGCCTTCTGGTGCTCCCACAGTATGACTATATTAGTATACGTATGCATTCATACATCTATTCTTTTTGCATACCATCACGTGCAAAGGCTGAGCCTGAAATCTGTCGAAGAGACGTCAATTTTTGTACACCCAGGAGGACCACCTGCAATGCTGACCCTGACCTTCAGGCTCTCTCAGATACCCTGTGTAGATTATGAGTTGGGAATTTGGCTTCTTACAAAAGAGTGCAAGTAAATGCTAGTTCTGTTTAGATTTAAAATAATGTATTATCTTCTCTTTAGTTGCAAATCTTTCTTTAAACCCCAATATAGTCAATGATTTTAGTGTTTAAAAATATGATCTTGTGTGGTGGTGGCCTTCTCGTGAAATTGACTGTCCTTGTCTGCTGACAAGTTTGCTAGTCTGCTTCCAAGCTCTCTTCTCCCCAGCAGATTCAGATTCCAAGACAAGTTGAGGGCCCAGGTACTGCCTGTGAACTATATTGTGCAAGTTGCATTTGCAGGTACAGTGGTACTTAACCTGTTGATAGGGCCTTGGCATAGGGAAAAGCTCATGCAGCACCGAAGTCAGTGTGCACTGTTAGCCTGTGTGTGTAAAACCGTAAGGTCTTCCATGGTGTTGTGATGTGAAAGAAAAATTGATATGGTAGACCCATTTCCTGGAGTTTAGGAGATTTTATGTAGGCTGGAGAATGTGTAGAATTAGGTCTGGGTTCATATGTATAAGCAACTGAAAAAGATGAAGTGTCTGTGGTGTCATAAATCATTGTCACTGGAGCTGTGAGAGCTGATTACCTTAGCCTTGCCCAACTGCAAAATTCCCACAGTAGAGCTGGCCTTCTGCATGGTGGTGGAGTGAAGGATGAGCGCGACTACTATCAGGTGGCCAGTTCACCACTTCACTTATGTGAATTCTTCTTTGTCCTTCCCTAGTTGTTCTCTACTAATGCAGTTTGTCTTATTTGATGTAGATTGCACCTCCCTTACCACCATATAGCGATTGCCATTTACTCAGGTGGTTAGATTGTGTGGCCTTACGTAACGGGTGAGTGTTGGGATATTATGGTGAGTCTCATGAGCTTGCCATAACATGAAATGAGTTTCAAGGTCTTTGATATTGTTTAGTTTTCAGCTGCAAGGAAGCTGAACTTTCATTTTGTGATACCTTTTTGTCTTACATCCATGGAAAGGTAAAAAATGGCTTTACCCAAGTTTGTTGAAAAACAAGCAGTGGAGGATTAGGATTTCTGGATTATTCTGCATTGGAAAAGAAACTCTTGGAGTTATACCGTAAAAAAATAACATATAATGAAGCTATTACGATAATGATTCATACAATCACAGTTGCTTGAGCTCTGCAGTTTACAATGCATTGTGTTCTTGCTGCATATTGACTGTGTGCACCTTCCAGTGGTGTTTTACAGAAATATACAGTACTGTATTTCAGCTACACTTCAGTACCATTGCAACTTCAACACATCCAGTGACACAAAAAATCTTAAAAACTATTGAGCTTTAATGGGGCCCATTTTAACATAGTATTCTGACTTTCTAAACACCTGCAAAGAATTTTACTTGACTTCATTAGCAACAAGGAAAAAAATTATTAATGCTGTTATTTTCAAGGATTCTTTTGTTTTGGAAGCTTATTGAAGAGCATGGAGTTTATTTTGCATAAATCAGAAAAAGCAATAGAGTTTGGAGTGTTAAGACTGTCACTGTGTCCTTAGCTCATTCTGCTGTACTTGGATATTGAAAAGGAGTCAGAACAGGTCCAATATGACATAAAACACTACATGATTTATGCCCCTCTACCTGGAGAATACAGTATAGGATAATAGCTAATAGTCTGATTTTCAGAGACGCTCAGCACCAACAACCTCAGCTGAAATGAAAATGAAAGTGGCAGCTGCTCAGCACAGCTGAAAATGGGGCTGTGAACATCAGCCCTAAATCTGCATTCTATCATGTTTACGGTTTAATGTCAGCATCTCAAAACTTTCTCTAAACAACATCATTTGAGTTTTATTATTTCTGTTACAGTGGGTCAAGAAAAACCATCATTAAGGATGTACTTAATTTTTCAGCTGAGCCTTCTGTCTCCCTCAGCCTTAGTCCACAAGTGAACTATTTTGGAAATTTGAGGGCAATCTGTTTAGTCATTTTTAAAGTAGGCAAGAAGTGGCGTGGGAGAGAGATTTTCCTAGTTTCTCCTGTTGTTGCTATTTTTTTTTTTTAAAGCATCATTATGTTGAAAGCAAACAGCTGAAGAATAGCAGAAATCAAGGCCCAATTCATACTGGGTAGACAAGTGTATTCACTCGGGCGCTTCAATGAAAAGTTATAGATTTATTCCATTTGAAGATCTAGTCCTCAGTACGTGGTTCTCTGTGCTGAGTCTAGTGACAAACCTGAGATGACCCAGACTTTTTCTTGCTTGCTCACAACCAGCAGAATCTGAAGGTAGGATATCTGAAGGTGGGTGGCTGTGGCTAAGGAGCACTGCTCGATTTCTCCGTCCTTGATGCAGGACCAAAAGTAGAGAGCTCAGCTTCGCTGTTAGAATGGGCAACTAGAATTTTTTAAGGTGTCAAGTGAACAAATGGAATGCTGAAAGAAGTGTGAGAACTTAAAAAGAAACCAAAACTATATGAAAACAGTTACATATACATGTATACATACATGTATGTATGTATGTATAACTTCTAGTTGTCTGTTGTTCAGTGTTCATCTCCCATTCCTATTGCTGTATAACAGAAGTAGGTGGGAGTCGGAGCTCATGATGTGGAGAGGAGCTGGCTTGTTTGGGTAAAGGGATATAAATGATATAGTATTAATAAGAACCTTATAGACTTAATAAAAACTCTTCACAGTAGTTGCCTGGGTAATGTTAGATGTATGATGATGTGATATTGAAAAGTTTTACTGGGATTCGTTCAGCTTGCCCTGTGCAATTCGTTTCTGGCTCTTCCACACTGGTAATGCCAAATTCAAGCCAAGAAAATGACTGTACTTATCTGAAAGATATATACATGCTGTCATTGCTTAAGAACTAAATTACCTTATATAACTAATAATTTCACTTCAGCATTTTCAATGCTTTGACAGCATATCCCATGTCAGGATATATGGTAAATACTGAGGCAAAATAGTTTCATCATATAAGTCAAATCTTGAAAGGTTTCATGTGCAGCCAGTGTGTAGGTGTATGTGTGTTTGTTTACTTGAGTATGTATCTGCCTACATGATCCCTCATCTTCTAGTCTACATATTTCCCTTGTCAAAAGTAAAATCACATTAAACGCTGTTAAATAGTACTACTTCACACTTGCTATTATACATTGTCTTTCATCCAAGCTTCTCATACTACTTTAGTTATAAATTAATGCTTGATAATCCTGGTACGACATAGAAAATATTAGCCCCATTAGTAATGGTTAAATAGAATCACAAGGTAATTAAGCACTTGTCTATAGTGGCCTTGCCATTCCTGTTTCAAAGATGTGTTTATTCTGAGTTCAGTGTCTTCCTGTAAAATCTCAGCAGACACGAAGCACGTTAGTTTTTGTCTCAATATATCTGCTCAAGGTCAATCCTGGAAGTGGTTGCGTGTACATGTGTGTGGGTGACTGTAACTTGCTGTGTTTAGATTAGTAACTATCTGTGCTTTCTTTATCATTCTTTGTGGTTTTGGTTATTTGAGATTCCTCTCTTCAGTTAACAACTTGATTGCAAGATGCAGTTAAGTCAGAAATGTAATTGGTAATTCTTATACTCTTATTCTCATACTGCTTCTAAACACTCCACTGTCCTTTTGCAGGGTGAATACATAATACAGAACTGAACCAAACCTTCTCCCCCCAGTTCTGAAATGTCTAAAAGCTATCAAGATAGTATTTGACTTCTTTTCTTTTCCAGCTTAACCCACACTATCCAGAAGGTAATAATGAAGGAAAAGCTTTGGTAAGTGGAATTTATATGTTGCATATAATCTGGGAAATACTGTATCCTTAACCCAATACAGCCCAACATATGAAAGTCCTTCATAGCTTTCCTTTTACTTAAATGTTATGGCTGCTGGGATTATCTTCTGTATTCTGTGTAAGCTAGGGTGCAACTCAGAGCTGGTGTTACAGGAAGTTTTCCCTCACGTAAGGAAAATGGTAGGAAACTCACTCAAATTCTGCATCACATTGACATTAGTTGGAAGCTGTTCTACTTGGTGACTGCAGATATGAAATGTATTAATACTTTTCAAATCAGATGTAGTACTTCATGGCAAAACCCACCACCCTCTTTAGCAAGAAAACCAGGGACAAGCAAGTCTGGTTACTTATGTGCCAATACCAATTCCGAGGCTCTGCTAGTGGAGACAAGCCCCCTTGGGGCATGTTTGTCAGTCAAGCGTGGCTCTAAATCTAAGAACATGCTGAGACTCTTTTTATTGCTTGTATTGAATACATGCAAGTAGATATTCAGGCACAAGCTTAGCCTGAGCCTTGCCACACTTCAGGCAACTCTATCATGATATCTTTGTAAGGATCCAAGTTGTCCTTGCTGCAGGTTGGACAAACCCTTGATGGGTTGGACAAAGGCCTTATGCCCTTTGCCAAAGAGGCAACAGCCTTTGCCTTGTACAATGTCAAGAGCATGCTCACTAATTTTAAGTAATGAGGCAAGGCCAGACAAGTTGTAGTTTGTAACGTGTGAAGGAAGTGGAGTTAAAATCCGGGGGGAACCTTACTGTTACTGAGACAAAAAATAGTCCAAAAAAGAGTCATTCCTCCATCAAATTCATGAGATTGCCTTGAAAATGCTGAAGTCTTCAGAAAAATTCAGTTTAATTTCTTGTTGTTTGTCTTCTGGCTTTTGTTCTTTTAGAGGACACATTTTCAAGTTTTTCTCTGCATGGGGAAGAATCTTTTAGTTTTTGTAAAATGAAAGTCAAGATTCTTACATAATCACATGCCTTCAGGACTGCAATTCTAATAAAAATGGAGATTTTTGTAGGAGTTGGCAACATCGGTTTTCCATCTGCCCTAGTATTTGGTATTAATGGCAATATAGCAATAACAGCTAAGCTGTCCAGAGAAATGAGAATTCTTTCTCATGAAAATATGGAAGATCCACCAGTTGTTTCTCTTTTGTATTGGAATGACACTTGAATTCCTTGGAACTTTCAAATGGAAATCGAGATAAGTTCTAGAATACCCCAGTGAATAGGGTGCTTACTTGGAAGTGCTTTGGTTCGTGCTCTTGCTCTGTGAACAGTAGAGCTCATCTCCCGAGACATGCATCTGCATTAACGTTGCAGTTCACATCATGATGGCACTTCTGAATCAAATCTCCAAATTATTCCCTATTTAAGACACTCTACTTTGCAGAGCAGTCTCAGAGCATGTAAACTTGTATTCTGTTGGATGGAAGTAAAAAGATACACACCCCCCTGGAATGTATGTACTGTGCTCCAACCTTTCACAAACCAGACTACAGCTAGTCTGGAGTAAGACCTGTGAAAACTTGCATAGGGTAGATGTTAGGCCCTCGTTACCAAGGATCCAGTGCTATTGTACCACGTTATACTAATTTAGATATAGTATAGGGTCTCCAGTTGTAGCAATTCCAGTTCATCTAAATAGTTAAATATTTCCTGGACTGGGTGATGAAGAAGGCACAAGAGTAATCTGAATGTGAATGTTAAAGGTGACTTCTCTAACAGTTTGGCTTAATCCTCCTGGGTATTGGTTTCAACTAAAAACCTAGACCACATAAATCAGATTAGACAAATACTTTCAATGAAAATTTAATCAAAACTGATTGACGATCAAAACTGATGGAAATTTTAGTTTATGCAGTCAGCACTTTCTTGTGAAAAATGTTTTGTGAAGAACTCCTAACAACATTTGGTAACATCTCCATGTAAATCCAAGCCTACAGGCCCTTTTAGCATGGTAGAAATGCATTTGGATTCTTCACCCCTTTATAGTCTTGTTGGTAATAGCGTGAGTCAGCAATGGCTATTTTAAGCCTTCATTCTGGCCTTGAGCAACTGAGCAGAAAAGCTTCACATCCCTGTGCAGAAATTTCTTTTATGTTACAATGATGCAGTGTTTTGAATTATCCCTTAAAAGTACAAGAATCTTACAATAATTGGAGTTTTTTAAGGGCTGGCTATGTCACTGTTGTATCCAATACGCATATAACCTAAGGCACACATGCTTTCTTTGCTTTGTGGTTCTCATCTAGTGTTTCTTCTGCCAGGTGACTGCCTGATTCACTGCAAAGCCATCTTCTTTTTCATCTTTTGAAGCAATTAATTTTGAAATACTGGCCATGAAGTAATCTGGTCTAGAGGGGGAGGTGGAAGTGGAAGTGGACCTACCCCAGGCAAAATTTGAAGTCTGAGTAGCAGGGAAATGGGAGATGCATACCTGAATCCTTTCAACTGAAGGAAGAAACTGAGCCTGCACCCTGTGTTTTTCTTTTCTCTGCTACTCTGTGGGATAAAAGGGTACCAACTCCTTCTCCGTCGTCTGGGATTTAAAGGTGGCACAGCCATCTGTGCATTTCATGTCAACCCTTAACTCCTAAATGTGTGAAAGGGCTTCTTATGCATGTTCGCTGCCTGGTTTACAAGTCCTGATCACAGTTGCTTAGGCAACTGAATTTTAGGAAGCAGCAATGGAGAAGGATTTTCTGTGGTGCGGCAGTGGGCATAGGCATCTAGGTTCTGCCTAAGTGCATCTTTTCTGCCTTGCCTTAAGTGACTCAAAAGTCTGAAAGGGTTTTGGCTCCGGAGAATATAAATATTACTGGAAGTCACTAGGACTTTTGTTCCCAAGCATTAAAGCTACATTTGGACTATGGTTCATTGCTCATTTATGGGCTGCTTCTTGAGAATCCAGCCAAATTGTCTTGTGAAACACTGCTTTTATTTCTGGTAAAATTTGGCCTTACAATGAATTGATTAATATTCTTTATACATATTTTTCTCACATCTAGACTCCAGAGAATTTTTTTTTTAAATGGGAAGACCTTTCTGTGATTTAAAGGCCTTATCAAAAAAAGCCTTCTTCATCTTTTGAAGTCTAGCAGATTGTAGTGTATCATGCATCAAAATGCAGTGCTCTGTTACAACTCCCATTAAATCCCAAATTGGTGTATTTTATGCTGCAAAGTAGTCTATTATTTCTAATCACAGAAATGTACAGCATCCAGAAGAATGCTATAAACATTGAGGAAGTGTCAAAAACAGCTGGCAACCTGGCATTTGTTAGTGCCTTTGTATTAAAGGCTGTCTTTGGGTAGGTACCTTAGCCCCATTTGCCTGCATTTTCGTGAGAGTGCTAATCCTAACCAGTTATAAACTGGCTTTTATTGTTCAGATTTTTCATAGGATTAAGACTGGTATGCATTTACTTTTCTTGTAAAGAAGTTGCACAGTTCTACCATGGACTTCTAGGTGCAATTTGATGTATCTCCTTTGACTTCTGTTTGTCTATATTTATGAATTCCAAACAACTCCGCAATTTGAAGTTTTCTTTCTTGCTTCCAACCCAGCTGATTTTTTTTCTGGTAAACACTGTAAATATTTTTTAATTAATTTTATTTTACCTTCCAGCAACTAAGTTTGTTTAATTAAAATTTTATAATGTGGGACACAGGTGGTGCAGTTTAAAGAAGTAGAATAGGCTTGGGGAATGTATTGGGTTTTTTTTAAAGGCTTGGTTAGGAATTAACCTGGCAATAAACAATCTGAAAAACATCTAAAAAAAGAAAAGAAAAATCATCAGCTTTAAAATGGCAGTGTCTCTGCTTATATAAAGCCAGTAGTCAGACCACTTGAGAGGCTGGGGGGAGAAGGGGAGACACAGATGCCGGCACATTATTATTATTATTCTGCTGCTGCACACAGGTCTGAATCAGCTCTGAAAACGCATACATTGTTTCTTACAGAATGTCTCTGGCTCCTAACAACAGAATTGCAACGTGATGTCTCTGCTAAAAATGCGATGACTCACAAATGAGTCAACAGTGAAGGTGTTATAGGAGGCTAACTGCTGTGCTGTCTGCCAGGGCCCCCTAACATGCAGGAGCAAGGCTGGCCATTAATATACTCGACTTTCTTTTCATAGGGGATTTTTTAAATCGTCTAACCTATGGAGTTCTGCTCACATTACTGCTCTCTGAAAACGCTGGTTTTGTAAGAGCCTCCTAAACTGGGTTAACATTGAGATACCACATAGTACTGGATTTAACAGGCATTTTCAGAAGTCTGGCTGCTATTAAATTTAATTTCTGCTGAAATCTGTAGTGCAGCTTAATGTATTCATTCAGGAGCAGGGCATTATCCTTGTCTGTCTCTGTGGCACAAGAGGTGTCTTTACCAATTGGAATTGTAGATTGGGTTTCTAAAAGAAAAGGTATTTCAGGTCTGTCATGTTTTTGTATTGCTTTTTGCAGTTGAAAGGAAGGCCCCCTCCATAAGCAAAACTCCATGTAAATCTCCTGAATTTTAGGTATGATACCCAGTTGAAGTGAATAATGGGGATTTGGGATAGGTCACAATTACTAGCACATTATATTAAGAGCTGTAAAGAAGGGTTATCTACTGGGCTACAAGTCTTAAAAAAGACAAATCTGATTGTACCTGATTGTTTTGCCTGTAATTACAATATGGGATTTGTCTCCAGTTGCATTTGCCCTTCAAATTTCAAATACCACGTTGTGTCTGCATTGGTTTTTTCAAGCTTCTTTTTAAATCAGTGTGATGCACTGCAGATCCGAGGTGGTAGCCTGGGAGCTATGGACTTTGCTGTGAGCCTGGATCAGTATTTCCACTCCTCAGCAAAATGGCTGTTTGTTTTCACTAAATAGGACTCCTTTTTTGAACTCTCAGCCTTTGCTTTCCTAGAGAAGTCCCTCGTGGAAGTTCGCTGGCTGTCTGGCAGGGGTATGTTCAGTTCCCCCTCCTGGCAAAGTCCTGTCCTGCATGTGAGTAGTGTGTCTTGCTTCGCCGCTGCAGAATGAGGCTGGTGACGGGCTTGACGGCCCCTCGTCGAGTGGGCACTTAGGGTTTGTTAGGCAGAGCAGGCTGACTCTGCTCTTTGCACCACCTGGTATTTGGACCGGGTCATTCTTTCGGGAGGTCTAGGGCCAACTCCTGCCAGGCAGAAGAGGAGCTCAGTGTGCGTTTCCTTCATCCTTGTGAGCGATTTAACCAGTGCACGACAGAGTGAGGTGATTCCACCTTCTTCGCCTTGGACATGGATCTGATTTGACTTGCAACAGCCTGTCACTAGTTTGCCAGTAGTATCCGACAATGAAAACTATTTTTTTTCTCAGTGAATTTGCTGTTTGCTAATGTTGTTTTATCCACGGTTCTTGCACTTCTCTATACTCCTAGCATGTAATTCACCTGGTAGGTTTTTTTTTAAAGAAGTCTTGGAAGTGCTTTCCTTGGCTGTCACTGACCACATCACCAACATCTCTGGAACTGTTCATTGGCTTCCTCTTCATACTGGTTTAAATGGAATTTTCTCCTCTCTGCATTTGACTCCCTTTACAGTTCTTTTCCTCCCTTCTCTTCTTTGAATCTGGTTTTGCTGGCTGCATCTGCTTGTATGCCAGTTTCTTACCTGAGCGAATGTCATCTTGTTTTCATCTGCTTAGGAATGCAGTGCTTCTCCTGAGCTGATCATATTGTCTAATTAATTTGAAATAGTCTAGTACTTTCACTTCTTTCCACATTCTCATGTAGACTCATCTGCTGATTCAATAATGGCTAGATTAAGTGCAGATTCTGATGACTGCTTACTAAGTTTAATTAATCATAAGAAACTTTCTGTGTGCAAGTGTATGCATTCTCTCTCTCTCTCTCTCACACAGAGGCATGTGCACATGCACTCAGACATAAATATAAATCCATGTATGTTCATATGTAACAACAGTATTGCTCTCTCATGCACTTCATGTATGTAAGTTGTTTTCAGAGCTGTCAAGCTGAGGGTCACTTCTTGTTGCATGTTTTTTTCCATGACTAGTGCTTAACACTCATAATCCAGGTTGGGTTGTGAGGTGTGTCAGAGATACTAAAATAACATTACAAGGAAAGTTCTGAGGTTAGTGCTGGAGTCCAGTCTGGAACTACTGTACAGCTCTTGTGCAGGTCTGACTTTGCTCAGCTAAGCTTTGCGTTGCAGTTAGCAGGGTTGCAGACACTGTCTTGCCCTCTGTTGATGTGGTCTTTCTTTTTAGACTAAAAACCAGCTCTTGTTCATATGCCAGGTCTGACTTGACAGCCGCTAAGCCTGGTTGGTGGGATTTAGGCCTCATGAGCCAACTCCATTGCTCAACTGCATCTGTACGATTGCTGGGGAGACTGGTGAATGGGTGGAGTCAGCCCCAAACTGCAGGATTGGCTTCTCCACAGAGCTAATGGTTAGCGTGAACTGCTAAAGCACGGGAGACCTGCCTTTGACTTTGCCTCCTGTCGTAGAAACCTGCACACGTGCATAATGACCTACTGGGGATGGTCAGACATTATGTCATGAGTGAGTATAATAGAACTTCATAACACAGAGTAGAATAGGGTTTCATATTTTGGTCTGTATTTTTCCCAGAGCCCCAGGGAAAAAAAGTGTATAAAATTATGAAGTGTCCTGCCTTTTCTATACCAGTCTTTTCAGTTTGGAAATTATAGTAGAGTGAGTAGTTCCTGGGAAACCCTAACTAGATTTGAATGTCAGTTATGGGAAATACCAAGAAGTCTGGATGCTGTTCTAAACTATCCTGTGCTACTCACCCCTTTACAGACCTCTTGAATTTTAAACTGGTTTTCCAGTTTTCCATTTTGATTGGAAATTTAGGAAGTAGATTTTCATTTGATGTTAGATTCTAACTCGCACCTATTAAGCTGTTGAGAGGATTTTCTTATAGTTTGCCAGCCTTTCCAGTCTGGGTCTCATCCTGAGTATTGAAAACAAAATATGTATGGAAATCACAAAAAAATTTTGCTATTTTCCTCAATCCTCACACGAATGTTAAGTTTTTTCGTGCAATTTTGTTTAATATTTTTTGGGTGTGGGATATGGTAGGATGTGAGGACTGCCAGATGAATTTACTCTTGTGCGAGACGGTTGTCCTTCATCTCTGCAAGCCTTCCTCTCAAAAACGAGTGACAATAATGATTAGATGAGCCTAAGAAAAACTTCTGAGAGGATTTCTTCCTGTTTTTTTCCTATTGTCTCTGTCTTTGTTAGAAGTAATGGGATAGAAAGCTGGCATTTTTTAGGCTTAATAATGAAAAAATTGATGTTTTGGAAGGATTCAAAAAGTGCCTTGAAATAAGATGGTTTCTTATGTAGTTTCACTCATCCTTGATTTTGTTGCTTAATCTCAATTGGCAATATGAATAATCAAAGCTTTGACCTTGATTATCCCTTACAGTTTGGTTTTAATCAAGGTACTAGTGTAAACCGAGTACAGCCTAGCCTCTTTATATTGCTTTGTACATCTCTTCCCTAGTGGCGCATTATAAATCATTATAATAGTATTTCAGGTTTCTAGTGTTTGATTTTTCTCTTTTGGCTTTCTTCATTCCTTTCTTCCTCTCCCTCTGTGATATATTTTGTGTACGTGAAGGGCCCTGGGCTGCCAGTCTCTTAATTGGTTATTAGTCTTTTGTAATATGTGTAACTCAATACCCCAGAGGAGCAGCTTTTACTTATGCCAGTAATTCCTTTGGTTGCTGCATGGTTACGGGCACAGACTCCGAATTACTCCTTCAAGCAAAGATATGTGCTTAGGGAAGGTAGCATTTGGAGTCTGTGAAGACAAAGGTACGTAGGTAACTAAAGGTGAAGATGGCTGCTTAGTGGTGCTGGGTCCCAAAATTCCCATGGATTTTTCAGCAGGTGGTGGGTGGAAGATCACCAGCTTAGATTCGCACACCTCTTTTGAGGCACCAACACAACTTTGTAAATCTGTCACTTGAAAGCTAGGCTCCTCGAAGGGAACAAACTTCTCCAGTTGCAGTGGACAAACTCAGACCTATGTTGGATCCAGCTTCCAATGCGTTATCAACCTGTGCTAAGATTTTTAATACAACCTAGCTGGTGCTTTGTGTGTCCCCCTTCCAATGACAAGTTGATCTTAGCGGAGCAGATATTCTGGCTCTTGCTATTTGGAAAGTGGGCTGCTGTGATTCTGACCATATGAGAGGAAAAAGTGTGCAACCAAATAAAACAACAGTGGATTTAGGCAAATTGCTTACTTTTTTAATCCTCTTTCCCCTTTTAAAAAATCCAATTTTCATTAGTTCTCTTCTTTCAACTTTGGCCTTTTCCGAACCAGCACTTTGTAGTTACATCTGTTGGGAGTAAAGGGTCTGCAACTACCGCAGGTTTTTTTGAAGTTGTAGGTGTCAAGTAATAATGTATACAGTACTGCTGTCTCTCTGTAGCTTGTGACCTGCTGTTGTTATAATGACTGTCTGAGACCCCATGTGCCTGGGGCAAAGTGCATCCTTTGTGTTACACACTCCAAAGCCAGTCGTGGTACATTCTTACTAGAATGTAAAAAAAAAAAAAAACAAAAAAAAAAGTACAATTCAGATGTATTACTTGTCCGCAAGGTAATTGGAGAATTTATAATGGGCCCTGATGCAAGCAAATAACCCTTATGCCTAATCAGCAGAGAGACGGCGACCTTCCTGCTTCAAAGAAGAAACGCCAAGCAGGGGAGAAGATTATGTATACTTTGGTCTCTGTGCCACATGGAAATGACATCGCATCTCTCTTTGAACTGGATGCCACCACTCTTCAGAGAGCTGATTGCCTGGTTCCAAGGTAAAAAAAAAAAAAAAAAAAAAAAAAAAA
>JAVJGG010000024.1:8945172-8967865 GCA_035590195.1 Aviceda cuculoides
AGACCTAACTGAATTGTTCCCAACTAAATAACGTGTATGGTGAACTGGGCTTCTGTTTCCCTGACAGATCATGATGCCATTGGAGACAGTTGTTATTCAAATGAATCAGCAGTTGGCTTCTGGGTTTTAATTGTGAATATTTGAAGTTTCGACTGTGTTGCTTAGCTGTGATTGGCTAGATAAGTCAGAGGGTGCTGGTTGTGACTGAATGGGCATGAAGACACTTGGGGCTAGTTGTTACGAGGTTGGATTTTAAAGCTGGGTACCTGCAAATACTGATGTGTGTGGTTTTGAAGTGTATTTGCTATGCTGAGTTTCGCCAAATAATTTGCTTACTTGAATACTCAAAGCTCATCAGTATGAAAGTGACAGTGTGAATGAAGACCACAGTGAATATATTTAAAAAGTAGAATTTGGAGTGAAAATTGTAATTGATTTCTCAGCTCTGCTTTTTGATAATACCACAGATTATCATATGGAAAGAATTTAGAAGAATCTCACATCTGCTCTTTGTTCACTTGATTTTCAGTTGAGAACTGGTACTGTAAATGCTTGCTCCCTGGAACAAGGGTTTGCAGATCATAATGGTGAAGCTGTGAAACCATGGTCCGTTTTACTTTCTGGCTTTTGTCCTGTGACAGCTTGAAGGAGTTTGTTACTCTGCAGAAAAAAATAATAAGAAAAGAATTGGTTTTATTCGTGAAATATATTTCTATTCAAATGGGATTTTATAACACCTTCCTTTTTAATTTTTTTCTTTAAGGAATATTTTGCTCCTAGGCTTACATAAATACTTAAAAACAGCATTCTGCATAATCCCAAGATGCTGTTTTTTCTTTCTGCAGCTCTGTTCTGGGTGAGAAAGGAGGAGACAAGGGAAAAGGGTACTGGAGTATCTTTTAGGTCTCCCTCACCCTTTTATTATGCGTGGCTGGTGTGACTTATGCCCTCAAGTCTCATGTCATGGTCGTGTTCCATTGCATCCCACCTTGCCCACTTTAGCTCAGGACTGATCCATCTAACCTGTTGTTTGCTTTGTTCTCCTTTAGGAACTCATACGTCCGACTGAGGCATTTATGCACTAACACTTGGGTCACTAGTACCAGCATTCCAATAGATACTGATGAAGAGAGGCCTGTGATGTTAAAGGTAAACACATACATCTTGGGGTTGAAATCCCAAACTCATTCCTGAAGTTCTCTACTGATGATCTCACTTTTACCATATAAAATATGCATAATAATTAGGGTAATGCTAAGAGGATTGCTTACCCACATTAAACCAAAAACTATTGCAGATTGGGACGTGCCAAACAAAAGAGGACAAGGAAGCTTTTGCCATTGTATCGGTTCCTCTGTCTGAGGTCAGAGACTTGGACTTTGCCAATGATGCAAACAAGGTTCTAGCATCAACTGTTAAAAAGCTGGAGAATGGAACAATAACCCAGAATGAAAGGAGGTTAGTGAGTTTTATTTTTTTCCTTCCTAAATTGGTGTTTGGTTACTCACGACATCTTGGCATCACAGTAACGGGTAGGTTAGTAATATACATGTGGACATAGAGGCAATCAGGAGAGAACACTTGAGTGCTGAGAGTGCTAGCCTGGAATTAGATTCCATCTCTGTCAGAGCATCCTTGCTGCACCTCAGGCTGGTCTGTGTATCTCATCTGTAAAACGGGGGTAAAGAGTGCTTCCCCAGCTCACCGGCCAGCCACATAAATAAATGGGTAGCTCCCTGGGCAAATGCAAAGTGTTTGTCTTAATTTCCTTTGATAAACCACTTCTGAGCTGTGATATGAAGTCCATTGCATTTGATTCTCATATGCAAGAAAGCCATCTATACAGTGGGCAGCACGGCAGGACTCTGATTCGCGTGGAGTTCACTGTACCGTGCATTCATGCTGAGAGCAGTAGAAGGAGGTCTCAGAGTCACCGAGAAGCTGCCCCAATAGTTCCTTTCCTTTCTTATTTCTATTTTTCCCCATTCTATTTTCCTATTTCACATCATTTTGGTGTTTACCCTTTGTATTCATCCATGCTTCAGCTATAGCGCTATTAGAATGTCTGTTCTTCACACCCACCCCTAAATTAGGGGATTTTGTTGTACGCTGTAGCCAAATATATCCCATTGCCAGTGATGTAGTTGGCTATTTGTTTTCAGCTCTCTGTGGTTAAACTAAATACTAAACAGCATCTCTGGCAGTGTTAATTTGTAGCTTCTGTTCCACCATGCATTATAGACAGATTTTTGGTCAAAATGTTAATTTTTGATGATGAAACAGAATTTTTTGCTGTTGGTTGTCAGTAACAATTAGACCACATGGTTTAATATCAGATGGAGGTTTCATCATAACAGGCAGACCTGTAATGGCTTTGGGTGTTGATACTCAGCCTTGAAAAGCTGATGGGCCATTTCATGACTGAGTTGAACCAGAGAAGGAAACAATATAATCAAGATGTGACATCCCTATGTTAACCTTGCATCGCTGTGTTGTTGCAACCCAGTATTGTCAAATCATAATGTTGAGAGATTGGTACAACACACATGTAAAACATTTCAGAGTGGTTTCAGAATAGTGCCATTATTTGTTTGTTCCTCTGATTTCCTTTGGGAAAAAAAGACTCTTTTCCCTGTCTTATCACCTTCCTGCTTAGGTAAGTAGGGGTCCCAACAGTTTATTCCTGGTTGCTCCATCCTACATCTACCTTTTCTACTTTTTCTGTTGGGGGGGACCTTGCTGTTCTCCACCAGTGGGCTGAGACTTTTAAAGCTGAAGCTCACTCAGAGGGTTTAGTTAAACAGCCCAGCCCTTTTGTGGGTAATGGAAGCTTTGTGTCTGGCTCCCAGAGATGACTTTGAAAATCTACTGGGCGTCTTCCTGCCACTTTCATAGCATGCCTCCAGGTTTGGTAATTATAGACTGGATGTTTTCCAAATTCAGATGATGCTTCCCCAGGGTAGGAGACATGCTGGATTTTGTTTGTAAAAGATTGCTAGTTCTTTTAAGGGAGATTCATTGAAACCTGTGGGCATCCGTACTTCTGTCTGTGCGTGCCTGGTGAGGTGTGTTAGTAAAAACGAGGCAATGACCACTTTCTTTTTGCATTTGTATTCTTTCTTTTTGCATTTTCTGAAGGTAGGAGAGAAGGAATTACTACTGTCTCTGTCCTTTTTAGCACTTGCTTCTGCCAAATCTTTTGTATAGCGAAGAGTGAAACAAATATAGCCATTTTTCAATAGTTTCTTGGGTCAGTAGCGAAATAGTCTAGTGGCAGGATGTTTTTATTCCTCTAGTGAGTCCATCATCTTGTTTTACAGATCTATGTCCGTGATAAAGTAAAAAAAATCCTTACTAGGCTTCGTAAGAGTGTCTTTCTGCTGTTCCTGGGCCTGGAGGCCAGTTGGTATAGATTTTGGACTTCTGAATACTCTGCACCAATCCAGCATCTTGTATTTTTTCTCCCTTTTCCCCTCTGGTTGTTGTTTAATGCCTTGGTAAACATGCCTGTGATGGATTTAAGCCTCTGCTGAACTAAGGTCTGGAATCCTTAAGTACATGTCAAACTTAACTTTGCAGTGATTGAAGCTCCATTATGCTAGATAAAGCTTGTTCTAAATGGTCATTTTCTTTCTTAATGAATCCTAGCAAGTGTTGAATGACTGTATATAATAATGATTTGTCTATTCATTCTAGGTTTGTAACCAAGTTACTGGAAGATCTCATTTTCTTTGTTGCTGATGTGCCTAATAATGGGCAGGAAGTTTTGGATGTAGTCATTACCAAGCCAAACCGTGAACGACAAAAATTAATGAGGGAACAAAATATATTGGCTCAGGTATGTCCTGTATTAATAATTGTATTAATAACTTGCTTGTATTTACAAATAGATTGTAGGAGAGAGTGATTTGAGAAAATGTTATTTTTAGGTAACTTGGCTTATGCCATGTTGGGTTTGTGTCTAGTTGGATTGGATAGATAGGACACTACTTAGTCAAGGCTTACCTCTTGGTCTGTGAATCAGATAGAAGCACAAGGGGCTGTGTCTGATGACTGTTAGTTTCATGTGATTCTGATGACTTTTAAGACTACATTTGATAGCAGATTGTTGATGAAATTTGAAACAAGCTTGCAACATGGTCCCAATCCTGCAAGTGTTCCCCTTATAGGAAAAATCCTAATGCCCTTATGGACCCCTGACTTTGTTTGTATAAGAGCCAACTTACATGTAAATCAAAATTAATATTCTCCTTAAGTAGCCTAGTGAAATAAAAAAAAAAAAGGTGAAAAGGATGAAATTGGACAGTAGCCAGTATTATCCTCCTTTTTCATCCTTAATTTATCCAAAGTTAAGGCACATAACTAACAATTTTTAAAATTGGGGATAGCAGTAAAGAGAAAGCAGTGTCAAGCAAGTTGGTGGGAAATGTAAAGCTAAATGCATAAAGCTGTAATGTCTGAGATTGTGCCCCAACTTGTATTTAGTCATATGTAGATAACTGCAGTGATTCACTTCTGACTTTGGTTGATAAGGCCAGTCAGAGAACATTTCCATTGACTGCTGTAAGTTAAGCAAAAATCTGGGTTTGATTTTCATTCTCAGTGCTTTTGATTTTGAACAGATATTCGGCATCCTCAAAGCTCCTTTCAAGGACAAAGGTGAAGGATCAATGCTGAGACTTGAAGACCTGGGTGACCAGAGATACGCCCCATACAAATACATGTTAAGGTTATGTTACAGGGTTCTCAGACATTCCCAACAGGACTATAGGAAGAATCAGGTCAGTGGTGTTCAAGATAATTTTCCTCCTGAATTCTAGAATTATATATCCTGGGTTTGGCATTGCTCTCTGCCTTGCAAGTGGGATTCCGTGGTAGTGGTGAAAGGACTGGGTTTTCTGTAGGTTAGTAGTATGAAGTCACTGTCATATACTGCCTCATGCTGAGGAACAGTGTTTTTGTTTTGTAGGCATTTGTATATGAATTGAATGATCAGCAATGAGTATCACCATGTACTTCACAGGCTCAGACTGAGATTGGCGTCCACTGCTTCATTCATGAGCTTTCTGTTATTAAAATTACGCTCTTGGGCTCTGGATTATAAAGTGGGACGTCTGCAAAACTGTCTGTTTCTATTGCTTCAGTATTTGTAGAGGGATGGCAGTGAATCACACCAGAGGTTATTCTGTCAGGTAGTCTGATTTCCCGCTGCTAGAGACTCCCTGTGAGCAAGAAGTATTTCAGAACATGGTGTTGAGTATTTTGCATATTGCAGTGGGAAAAACGGCACTAACTTCATAGGACTAAAGGGACTAGAGATAAAAGATTGAGCTGCTATGTGTGGCTGCTTTGTTTTCTTTCTAATGCTTTACAGAAGTATTTCTGTCTTGGAGGGAGAGAAAGGGAAGAGGTAAGACTCAGGAAAGAAAGCTTCTTAAATGTTATAAAAACCTTTTGGTTTTTCCTTTTAAAAAAATTGATTGCCATTTCTTGAATTTTGTATATGTTTTCATGGTTTCATTCCTTTGGCTTATGAAAGAATAAGAAGAGTTAGTCATCCCTAATATTGACTCTGTTTCTTGGGGTACATATTTTAGGTGTTCAGATGTTCTTTTGTTCAGGCCAGTTCAGAGAGGAAGGTTTTGAGGGTTATTTTGATTGCTAATTGAGCTGGATGCTTCTGGTTCTAAAGGAAAAACATTACTGCATAACAGGTCATCATGGGAATTTTCATTTTTTCAGGAATATATTGCTAAGAACTTCTGCGTCATGCAGTCCCAGATTGGTTATGATATTCTGGCAGAAGACACCATCACAGCTTTGTTGCACAACAACAGAAAACTGCTAGAGAAACACATCACGGCTAAAGAAATAGAGACGTTTGTTAGTTTACTCAGGAGAAATCGAGAGCCAAGGTTTGAAGTGGTCCACGTAACATTCTTTTTCTGTATTGATAGGCTTTTATATTTGCAGTAGCTGTGAATCTGCCTGCTATTCATTGTTCTGTTGTCTTTCTCCCAGCTTAATTTTTTTTTGACCTGGCAGAAAAAACCCCACATGTACAGTGTCAAGCTAGAAAATATCAACTCCCTGTAATTCTTGGGATTTGATCATATCTGCATTTCAGAACTAGAGCTTACTGAAAAGAGGGTTTATACTTTACAGGACAGTTTTGAAAATGTGAATTTAGTTCAGATTGGGACAAAGAGACACAAACAGAAATTTTAACTTCTCATATCTCTGCAGCTCCTCTGTGAAACTGCCACTTGTGTTGGTTCCCCTGCTAACAATCTTGGTGCAAATTACACAGATGTCAGTTTTTCTAAGCTTTTATTAATATCAGTTTTCCTGCAGGTTCTGATTCCAGGTCAGAGCTGAAAGGGAGCTAGGGCAGTGAAGACCACAGTGAATGTGTGTTCTAGACAAGATCTTGTTCCAAATGAAAAATTCTGGCCTTTAACTTCACTCCGTTGGAATTTTTTTGATTAGCTTTAGGTCAGAATATAAAGGAAATGGATATTTTTTCAAATGGAAAACTGTCTTTTTTTTCATTGGATTTTCAGCTGTAAAATTACTTAAGTAATACAAATATAAGACATTAATGTACCGAAGGCCAAATAATGTCCTCTGTAATTGTGAATACCATTTTTCTGTTAGTGTTTAATGATATTGCTCAAGGCCCTGGTGCTTCACTGCTTCAATTATTCTCTGTATGTCTGCAGCTGTTTTGCCTCACTCTGTAATCTCATTGACTGTCCCATGCTAAATTGTGTTGGGTTTGGTCAGTACTAGGAGGAAACCACGTGAGATCAGCTCCTTCTCATTGCAGAAGGGTCCTAGTGTTTATTGACAATCCCATGCCACTTTTTACTAGTAGAGGGTGTCATAGTATTTGTTGCATAACTACTTTGTGCAACTGCTGTGTATTCACTTCTTTAAGGCTGAAGTCCAAGAGCAATAAATGTTTGAAAAATACACCTTGTCAGGACGGTGCAATCTGAACAATAAAGGCCTGGTCTTATGACACTTATTTTCAAGGAGAGTCTCGTAGACTTTTGCAGCACTGCTTGTGTGAGTAAGAATTGTGGCAGTATGCTCTGAAACACGAGCTACAGAATTTAAAATCTTCCTGAGTTTTAGCTCCAACTAGGTAACTCCCCCAGAATTCTATGTAATTATATGTTGTTTACTTAATATTATCTTTGTGATGCAATATTACTGTGCGCTGTTAATTACCTGTTGCCAGAAAGCTTCATTTCAGCAATGGGTAAAATTGTTGCTACGTGTGCCCTAACAATGCTTTCTGTACTCATCCTTTGTAGTTCCCAGACTTCTGTGAGGACTGTGGTCTGTGCTAACGCAGAAATGATTTTCTGATTCCCTCTGGTAGGATGATCACCTATAGAGGTTCAAACTATTGGATCCTTGAGTGGCTGATAGTAGATGGTCAAATTTTTTACCTGGATTTCTAAAGAAATGGAGTATATGATTACTCTGTGTGTGTGCCTGCTCTATCTGCTCCCCCACCAGCTCTTGAGCCTCTTGCCCAGTTTTAGCTACATTTGCTAGAGGAGTGGAGGGCTCAGAGATACTCATTTCCTGCAAATATCATGAAAAGAAGCAGCTACATAAAGGGAGGAGACTCTTTTTATATTCCAGTGAGACAAAGGCTGCAATATGGACTACCGTTAATACACACAGAGGAATCCATGAAAGAGAGACAAGAAGCAGATACCTAATGAATGTCCCAACTGGGAGGAAAGCCTCAGCTTGAACCTTGTTAAACATCAAAAAACCTAAATTTGAGAGACAAATTCATAGGAAACTGATTTCTATGCAAAGCTGTGTTATTTCTGCTTTATGCGGAATGACCTCTTTGAATACAGAGGTCCCGTCTTCAGGTCCTGCCAGATCTTCACTCTTCACTAATTGTTGGCCGTGTCACTTGAGATTTTAAAAGGCATCTTTAAAAGGTGGAGGTGTGGACTCCTCCAGTGGAGTGGAGTCCCTCAGAGGGCACACGGCTATCTCCAGCACAAGTAGCATCTCCTTGCTACTTGGAGACGTGTGCTACCTGATGGGGGAGATGAGTGAGAGTGTGTACTCTTGCTTTTTTGTTTCTGGCAAGGACGAGGGCCTTCAGTGGAGCACCCCTGCCAGCCAAACTGAAGAAAGCCTCAGGCTGCTCTTAAGTTCTGGTACAACTCTTTGGCCTTTGATGTGCTGAGAAGCATCACACTTGGGATAATTTTCTTTTCTCTCCCTGACCGACTGCTCAGCACCATTCACGGTGGCTCTCAAAGCTATTACTCATCTTTTTCTGTTGTGAGTTGCAATAGTATGAATCGGCAAAGATCATATGTTGATAAATCTTGTGATATATGCTCCCTTGAGCATATTAGTGATGGATGCTAGAGGTTTCTACTGCAGTGTTTCTGTGTAGTATTTTAAGTCTCATGTCCTGTTGCATCTGTGGTTTTTTTACGGCAGATTCTTGGATTATCTATCGGACCTGTGTGTATCTAACACCACAGCAATACCAGTAACTCAGGAACTCATCTGCAAGTTTATGCTGAGCCCAGGGAATGCTGACATTCTCATTCAGACCAAGTGAGCATCCATAATCGGAACATACCTTTTTGTTATCTGCTCTGTTTTTATATTCGTAGCAGTTTGCTAGTGGCTCCATTGTGAATGGTTTGTTTTTGCAGGCTGGTTTCGACACAAATGGACAATCCCTTGGAATGCCCAGTCATCTCAGATGACATAGATGAAGAGGAAGTGTGGCTTTACTGGATTGACAGTAACAAGGAGCCTCATGGCAAAGCCATCAGGCATCTGGCTCAGGAAGCGAAAGAGGGCACAAAAGCTGATTTAGAAGTTCTTACCTACTACAGGTAAAAGTGCTTATTCAAATGGAAGAAAATGTAAACTCTTTGAAGACCTTGGTGTTGTTCTTATCCAGTTCATTTGCCAATATCAAAAAAGGAAACCAGATCATGCCAGAAACTGGGATAAAAAGTTTGTTTCAAGTTTTTTTCTGTAGGAAGCATCACAATCTTTGCTGTCTATTCCAGAAAAATCTTGAGTTTCCTTTGCTCATGACAGCTCTTTGTGTCTCTTTATCATTTTGCCTCTTACTTTTTATTTATTGGGCTTTATTTTTAGGTTGCGCTGCCCTGGAAGCAAGGCATGCTTTAAGGAAGGAGTGTCCCAGCCGTCCTGAGGATTAGAGCGGAAATGGGATCATGGAACAGTGTCTTGCACTGATTGAAAACAAATAGTCCAAATGCTTCAACCTTCCATTGAATGGTGCTTCCTTTGAGTTTCAAAGAGAGCCCAGTCTTCATGGGGGCTGGAGCCTGATCTTAGCATTTTTAAGGGCAAGTTGGTCCCTTGCTTAGCAAAGTCACTCTTGCTGTTTTTTAGGATTTGTATCAGAAAGGCTGCCATCAGGCTTGTGAAGTGAGATTCTGAGGTACGTTGTTCCATTTCCAACTGATTTCTTTGACTACCATATGTTATTATCTTTTTTTAAGGTACCAACTGAACCTCTTTGCAAGAATGTGCCTGGACCGCCAATATCTTGCCATCAACCAGATTTCTGCACAGCTGTCAGTAGACTTGATCCTGCGATGTATGTCTGATGAAAGCCTCCCTTATGATCTCCGGGCTTCTTTTTGTCGGCTGATGCTACATATGCACGTGGACAGAGATCCTCAGGAATCTGTGGTACCTGTCAGATATGCCAGATTGTGGACTGAAATTCCCACTAAGATCACAATTCATGAGTGAGTTGAAAGTGTTTCAAACTAAAGTACAAAAATATTTTGTAGGGGTTAGTCTCAAAACAAAATGGTTGTAGATGTCTAATGTCAACACAACATGCACGTGGAAAGGTATTTTGTTGCAGAGCACAGAGCTATTAACTATTGTTGCTCTTGGAAACTTCCATGGGTAGCTTTACATGGAAATACTTCAACTTCATTTTTCACTGTGTTCTTATAGGGAACAAGCTGGGGAAAAATGGAGTGGCCTTTCCTCAGACCAACTGAACTTGAAGCAGTCCAATTGTGTCTAACATTACAGGTTTGCTAGGCTGGAACTCAGTTTTATACTTCAAGCTCAACTGAAAGCCACAGTTGGAAAGCCAGAATTTACAGTTAGGTACAGGTATTGCTCCAGAAACAGTTTGCAGAGGCTTTGGCCTCTATCCAGCAAGGTACTTAAGCATGTGTTAGATTTAAGTATGGGAGAAGGGCCCATTGATTTCGGTGGAAACCCTCTCTGGCTTAATTGATTTGATGGAGCAATGCTGCTGGGCTAGACCCAGTCAGGGAGTATCTGGCTGAAGAGACAAAGAGGAAGAAGTATAGCAGTGCAGCAGACAGTATTGCTTCTGTTTGTTAGTGAGATGAAGGACTGTTTCGACATATATGAAAAATCAGTCCTAACTGGTGGTGCAAAGGAGGAAGCTGACTATCATGAGCTGCTTTCCTGATCCACTGTTTTCCTTGTGGAAATAGTAAACTCTGGCTGATGAGTAGAGAAGACAGCTGAGATTTAGTGGCTTACTGAATTGCCACAGCAAGACTTAAGGGTGCTATCTTCCAGAACCATAGTATTTTCCTGTCTGTTATTCCTGTTCACCACAACCCTTCCTGGTACTGTTGGAGGGAAGGTTTGTGCATCCTGTTTGCATATCTACAAAGAATCAGCTGACCTCTACCCTTCCCCTTAGAGAGAACTGACAGTAATGTCATAGCATCATGATTGGCTTGTTTTTTCTTTAGTGACAGCTGATCCTGATTTTAGAGGTATTTAATTTTCCTTCCTTCTGTTCCCTGTGTTGTAGGTATGATTCTTTCACAGACTCTTCGAGGAATGAAATGAAAAGGAAGTTTGCACTAACTATGGAATTTGTAGAAGAGTACTTGAAAGAGGTTGTAAATCAGCCCTTTCCTTTTGGAGACAAAGAGAAAAATAAACTTACATTTGAGGTACTTCTGAGCTATCTGCATCCTACTTACAGTATTCCTCCTAATTTCAGATAAGTTGACATTGGTTCTTTCAAAATAAAGGTAGCTGTAGAATAAATGTTGGTGTAAAATGTCCTAAAGAAGCACCAGTTCCTAATTGCAGTGTTCTCAGTGATGACTGTTACTGCAGAAAGTAATATTACTGTCTGCTGTCAAACAGCTGTATTTTTCCTGAGATGGTTGCATGGCAGGAGGGATGTGTATGTGTGTGTGTGAATGGCCATATGCCCTTTCTCTCCGCGTTAGTGAATTAGCATGCAGGGATTCTTCAATAGAAGTAAGTACTGTTCTCTGTGTAAGATATGACACTGAAGGAAATACTCTGAATAACCTAATCCTGTGTTTTAAATATTGTTTGAAATTCCTGACAGAAACTTTAGATAGGCCTGAATCTTCTAGATTCAAATAACATTGAATAAAGGTGAAATGCTTACAGCTTTTATAGTTCTTCCTCCAACCTACCTCCGAAGCTTTGTCACTCCTGCCTCTGGTCATCTGAGGTCACCTCTGTTCAAACTTACCACAGTCGTCTTACTCTTCTTCTGACTTCCATCTTCCCCACAGCTGCTGCCTCTTTAAACCATTTCCTGGAGTCTTTCTGCTCAATCTTACGTATTTTCCCAGATGCAATTGTATCCTTTCAAGCCTTCCTAAATCTCATATTGGTTTTGCTCTCTGTTGTAATATGACTGATTGTTTTGTCTTGACTCTGAAAAATATTTAATGTCACTGGCCTTAGTCCAAGGCCCGTTTAAATCAGTGGAAAGACTTGCGCTAGTTAGAATGCACTCTAGATCTGAATCTCTGTGAAAGCTGCTGTGTGAAATGCAACTGTATTGCATAGCCGAATACCACAAAGGTTGCTGATGCTTCCTTCATTTTTAATTTCTTTTTCTCTTAGGTGGTACATCTGGCTCGAAACCTCATATACTTTGGCTTTTATAGTTTTAGTGAGCTTCTCAGGCTGACCCGGACGCTGCTGGCAATTCTAGATATCATTCAAGTTCCTATATCATCATACTTTGAAAGGTTGAGCAAGTTTCAGGATGGAGGTGAGAAAAGCAGCAAAGACTGTTATTCCAGTGTTTAATTCATTATTTAGGTTGGAAATAATTTATGGAATGTCTCATTGATCTTTCAAGGTTTTTTATTCACACAGAAACCCACCTACAGGAATGTATTGCAGGGTACATTAAGATGGTCAGCTAAAAGGGAACCTTTTTTAACAGAGCTGCAGCCTTTATGACTTGTGGTTACTGTCTTGGTTTTGCTGCTCTTTGCTTGTTTGGAACTGAACTTTCAAATCTGGATCTAAGCCTCAGTGTTCCTGAAAATCCCAAGCAAGTGCAGATAGCATTTGCCTGGGCACAGCGATTATGATGGCTCAAATGAGGTGCAAGTGTTTATTAGTCATCTTAGCACTTCACTTAAAAGGAGAATAAGATGTTACTGGTCCTGCAACTGCAGAAACACTAGATGGAAGTCCGGATTAGGCCATCCTCTGCATGTGTTTGTCAGTTTAGAATATTTTTTTTTTAACACAGACCAGAGTGTCTGTCTGACAACCTCAGGACAATACTGTATGTCCTACTGCCTTTTCTACTATGGCTTAAAATTGGGTTGAAGAATGAGCATGCCAGGAAGGTGCTGAAACTTAGCAGTTTAGTTTTCTTGTGTGTGTGTAAGGGAGGTGTGACAGTCATGTGGGCCCAGGAGACTGATGACAAATTCTGTTTTAATATGTGGCTGGTGTAAGTGTCATTGCACTACCAGCTGGCCTACAGTACCAAAAAAAGTATGAGCTGTCTTGTTTGAAACAACAATTATTTTGTATTTTCTCTGGGAGGCCTTTACCCTGGCTTGAGTTTTCCTAATCATCATTTTGCTCAGTCAGTCCTACAGGTGCCCAGCGTGAGCGTGCCATCCTTCATAACTTTTTTCTTCTTTGAGGTTCACACACTCTGGAGGAATGTAGACTGTCACTGTCATCTCTGACCCAAGAAGTCTTATACTGGTTCTCTTGGTCTCTCCTCCGTCACTGCCAGTACATTTTACTGAAAGCCCCTGAAAGTCTTTCCTGCAGTGCTGTGCACACTAAGGCATGCTATAGCTGGCTGCAGTCCCTCTACAGAACCAGAGAAAGACTGTATGTTCAGACAGTTGGAATTATGTTTTCCTTTTTTGTCCCTGAAATACTGCATTGCAGACTTTCTTCTTAAGTGGCTCTGGGCACAGTTTGACTCCAGATACAATCTTGGCATATTGGCAAGATGGAACATGCAGATGTGGTTCTTCCATTTAGTTCTCTCTTTCTGCTCACGTCTCTAATCCTGATTATACATCTCATTCAGTGTTTTTACTCACCTTCATTACCCATAAAATTGTGTTTCATCCTTAATTCCCTTTTATTTCTGTTGAAGAGTTTCCTTTCAGGCTGTATAGGAGAGGAAACACACACCCATTAAGTGCAAACAGACCTGCTTTCAGTTATACTAATTTCCAGAGCAATTCCATGCAAACCAATGAATAATGACTCTGAATGACTCTGAAATAAATGAGTGTTAAGGAATGCAGAAAATGTCACTACTGTGCAAATGGAAGCTCAGTAGCCTTGTTAGTAACACTCAACTGTTGACTGGAGCCTTGTTGGAAACTTCTGTCACATATCTGTTTTTGTCTCATGTTTTTTTCAGCAAAAAAGGCATGGAACAAAGGTGGGATATTTTTGTGTGTCTTTTGATTAGCTTTGGCCTTTGTACAGATTCATTAAACTTCTTTCTTTGCTGTAGTTGTCTCCATGGATGTTTATCTTTTAAACACTGGACCAGTTCAGGTCAGGATGTGACAATCCACTGACGTTCTTTTGGAATTGATCTATGGATTGGTTTGGTTTTTTGTTTTGGTTTTTGGTTTTTTTTTTTTTGAACACTGAAAAGACAGGTATTTAAGGGAGGAAATGAGCAGGGGACTCCGACTCCATAATAAATGCAACGGATTTCCCTTTATCACTCGTCCTGAACGGTGCGGGAAGCAAACAGTCATCTGAAATTACTCACGAAGGTCTAGGGTAATGCATTTCTGGCCAGTGCATCATCAACTGTGAATTTTCCCCTCTCAAACCTGTTTGGTCAGCTACCTACGCTATTTTGTTCTCTTTCTCTGGTCCAGTGAGTTCTTTTATCTAACCCATCCACTGCAAATAATCACACTTACAACCGTCTTCTTAGCTGAGCCCCTTGATTAGAATATTTGCTTTTCTTGTGCTCCATTGGTGAATTACATGAGTCACAGGGTACAGTTGGTGTTTGGGGATTGGATAACTAATGTTTACAATTCAGATGTTCTCAGAACTTGAGCTAGCATGAAAACTCTCAAAAAAACCCCATGGGCTGTTTACCACATCAAAGAGGTTCAGCCCCTTCCAAGCTCAGATTGAAACTCAAACAAAGAATCTTTCATTAAGTTCAGAAATGCTTGGAGAATTCTTTGAAAATTATTATTTTTTAATTTTTTTTTAATGTGATGGGGACCTTCAGGTTTCCACCAAGGACAGGATTTGCAAGTATTAAAATGCATTTTAATGCATTTAATGCATAAGACCTTGCTCTTTGTAGTATTTCCAGTACAAGCAGAAAAAGAGAATGGCAAGAAATTGGTCCCAGTACAGCTGGTCCGAAAACACAGGTACTTATCACTCGTAGGAGAAAAGAATATTATCCATCTGTTATCACGTCTATCATATCTAAGGCAATTTGTTTCATGAATCTGAACCCACCCTGGAGAGGGCAGAGATATGTGGGTACCTACTCACCAGCCAGTTCAGCCCATCGTTTTAATGCTGCCTGTATAACATTATCATTTTCCATTTTGCTGCTCCTCAAGGACAGTTTAGGGAGCTGAACCCAGGGGTGGCTGAATATAGTTAAATGAAAATCCTTCTTGCAATGAATGCAAGGTTTGATGGTGTTTCCTAAAATGTGGAAACGACCCAAGTTTGTTAAATTGAATGGAAAAATTGGGGCATCTCCCCTTCCCAACTGATCATTCAAAATGCTGTCGCTTTAGAGCATAATGTTTCATTCTGAGCGACTTTCAATATTTGGTGGTTTTGTGGTTGTGTCGTGCT
The DNA here is from genome assembly GCA_035590195.1 of Aviceda cuculoides. NCBI lineage: Eukaryota > Metazoa > Chordata > Aves > Accipitriformes > Accipitridae > Aviceda > Aviceda cuculoides. The sequence goes on from JAVJGG010000024.1 coordinate 8,960,338, forward strand.
TTTGGGAGAACTCAAAACCAGTAGCTTGGCTGACCGTTTGACGTTACCTCTGGGACACGACGAGTGTCACAGCCCTTGTGTTTCCTGGGGGCTGGCAAACCCCAGGCTCCAAAATACTCCGGCTGGAGCTTCTCCAGGGCTCGGTGCCTTCTCCACGGGAACTACCGACTACCTGTTACTGGCCTGTGCCGTAATCAGTCTCCCTTAATTACCAGCAACCGGCAATTCATTTCTATACAGGGAAAATATGGGAAGAGAGGGTTTAAGCTGGAGGGAATGGATCTTGAGGACGCTCTTTGAGGCTTTCTGCTCTCAGGCTAACAGAAGGGCTGTCCTAGCAGCAGAGATGCCAGGAAAAACACAGGGTAGCGTGGACGGCAGAAGGGGCTGCAGCAGGCGGACCTGCTCCGGCATCGACCTCGGTCCCTGGTTCTGGCAGTATCTTCTTGGCCTCGTACTGTGCTAGGTGCCGTGCAAGCTTGGAAGAAAGAAGTTGGCCCAAAGACCTACTCGTTCAAACCCAGTGTTTTCACCCGCCTTAGGGTTTGTTTTGTTTTGTTTCGCTAACTGGTTTGGCGAGGAAGCTGAGGGCCACAAGGGCGCTGGGATTTGCTGTCCGTACCTGAAACCCCACCTTGCTTTTCCTAGACGCGCATGGGGTATTGGGTCTGCCTCGCGTGTTGTACTGGGAAGAACAGGCTTTTTGGCCCGTTTTATCGCTTGCTGAATGCCAGGAGGACTTCACAAGCCCCAGCAAGCAGCGGATGACTCGCTCTGCCTTTGTCAGACTCTGCCCTGGGAATGTGCTGCTTTTCTTCTCAGGAGGCGAGGTGGTGAGTGTGAGCTTTTAGATGGTTTGAGCGAGGTGGAATGAATCCCACCCATAACCCAGTTGGGGAAGCTCCCTGAGAGCATTAAGAGCCTCTCCCATGTCACGGTCGGTTCAGGACCCGCGGCACGGATGTGTAACCAGAGGGGAGCTGGAGGTCTCAAGGACAAGCCCAGTGTCCTATGGCTATGCAGTAGTTAGAAACAGGTGGATAAATTTGTCCAGGTCATCCTGGGGAATGGTGACATCTGAGAGCCTCCATCTTCTCAGATTCGGGGGAGAGGGTGTGCTGGAGCAGAGGCTGCAACCAAGAAGGAGAAATGGAGCTGCAGGTGAGCCTGCTTCCAGTTGGTGGTACCAGCAGGGGCTGCATGGCTATCCAAATTCTACTTTTGATTGTATGCATGCATAAACTGGGGGAACGCTTGAGTTCCTGCATGTTTTGGTTGGGGCTGAAGTATCTCCAAGCCTCCTGATCTTCCAGGAATTGAAATAACATTGGATCGTTTCATCTTTCCGGAAAAACCATCCAGATGGCTGTACCAGCTCACGCCAAGATTCTACCCAGCTCAGCCTCCTGCCCCCAACAGCGGGTGCCCACTTAGCTTGACGGAAAGCCTCCAGCTGGCTTTGATGGGCTTGACCCCAGCCTTTGCTGAGCAAGAGCAGCTCAGAAATCAAAAGCTGCCTTAAGTCCTCATGTCCTCCCTTCCCACTCTTAAGGAGAGCTGCCCTCCTGCCAGGGCAGAGCAGGGAGCAATGGGTGAGGAGATTTCCCCACCTGCCTTCGGGCTCCATCCAGTGTCGAGGTTGAGCTTGGCAGTTCTGCAAAAGGGGAAACCAGTGCGGAGCTGCTCTGGTGTCAACCTGGGACCCCCCCCACCCTCATCTAGACCCGTCTGAGGCCAGATGGGCTGAATGGCCACTGTGTTCAGTAAAGCCTAGAGATGGTGCAGCTGGGCCAGAGCTTTCTCCAAGCTCAGTGTCTCCAAGGTCTACCCTGCCAGTTATTTTTCAGTCCATTTATGGCTTTATTTTTTGAAAGGTTTCTGCTTGCTCTCTTAAAGCCCACTGGAGCCCAGCTGCTCCAAACTGCTCCTCTTCCAGGCACTTGACCTTGGAGTTGCATGAGGGTGTTTTTCCTGGTTTCTTTGGCCTTTGGCATTGCTGACTCTAGTGGCATGATTTCTGTGATAAATAACCAAGGTAGATTGCCTTTGAGTGAGTCTTTATCAGTTGTCGGAGGAAAGGAATAGCAAACAGAGTCAGCAAGTCTGCTGGAAATGTCGCTGCCTACTGGCTCAGCCAGAGGCCAGCCAACCTCCCAGCTGCCCACACCGCGTTGGTGGTGACTCTTGGCCTCAAGAAAATTCCTTGTTTCTGAGAGGTGATAATTACTTTGGGTAGTTCAAACACAAGGGCAGAAAACAGTACTAGAATAACCCTCCAGAGCAGTGTGGCTCAGCTCCTGAGCCATCCACGAGCTCCTGGCAGAAACCCAGAGAAAGGGTATATCTTTATCCTGCACCAGGAGCTGCTCTTGTAGGTGGAAAGGTGTGCCAGCTTCAAGATGGAAAGCTGGTGGGATAGATCACCTCTAGAAGCCTTCTCCATGGACTCCAGAGAGAGCTTGCACAGAGACTTCAGCTTAGATGCCCACTTTCCTGGTGGCCAAAGCTAGTGAGGAGGAATCTTGTCCCACTGCATGTAATGCAGACACAGCTGAATGCTTCGAGGGCAGCACTGGTTTCTTGGAGTTGCTCCTAACCTCTTTGAGATAGAGCAAGCACAGGAGTCCATCCGGGGCCTTCTGCAGCCCAGCACCCACCTACATAAGCACAGAGTTTGGCTTTGCTGCCTACAACAGTGCTTTCTTATGTACAGCAGCTAAACATTTGGCCCTGAGTGTACTTGAAAGGAAGAGTCCTGGGGGGGTTTCTTTGCTAATCCCGTTTTGTGGAGAGTTCCAGAAGACTTGAGGAACAAACAGAAAATAACGTCGATCGAGGTCAATATCAAAACCAAATGATCAGAGAAACAAATATTTACTCAGGTCAATATTTAACTAGGAGACAATAAATGCTGATATTGAACCAAATCTGTATATAAATACGGTCTATTTATAATGTGTGCCTTTAAAGGGGTACTGCCAGGTACTTGCCATGGTTTTTGATTGATGATTATCCTCCCCATTGTTTGCCGATTCCCTTGGAGGCTGGAGTTTCATGCAGGTGCATGTATGAGAAAGAGACTGTACTGCGTAATCCCAGGGCCCGGACAACTGGCACAACCGTTGTCCCACGCGTGCCTGTGCTCGGGGAGGGTCCCTCGCCCCAAGGAGGGGCCCCCCCTTGCACCTGGAGCAAGTGCCCTGCCGTCTCCCCATCCCTTGAACCTCCACATCACACGGTTGTGCTGCTGGCTGACCTGCAGGGGCGAAGCTTGCACCCCTCTCCCAAAAACTCTTCGCATCAGTGACCGGCATCATGGCTGGGGCTGGCTCTAAGCAAAAGCCTGAGACCCAGCTGGGAAAGGGGGGAAGAGAGCTTGGTGCCTCCCAGCATGGACGAGGAGGACTGGGGGGAGGGCAAGGGCTAGGGCAGGTCTCGAAGCTGCCAAGTACTGAAGAAATTCTCCCCCGCCGCCTGCCCCGAGCCCTTTCCCCCCCAAGCCGCTCCCTCTGCCAACTTTACAAGCTCATTGCCTGTTTAGCAAACATTGATTTCTCTCCTTGTTCTCCGCTGCTGCCCGTGTGGTGACAACATCTGATGTTTCTATGGCGGTTTGTTATTTATCAACTTCAGATTAGAAAGCGTTTAATCATGGGAAAGACACGTCCCGCCTCCTGCCTCGACAGCCTGCAGTGCCTAGTGCCTTTCTAATGATGCTCGTGGTTAATCGCTGGCGAAATGGCATGGTTGGCTCAAGCGCCGTTTTTTTCTGTGTCCTCCCAAGAAATGTTTGTCTTGGACTCTGCCTGTGTTGATCGATGTCCTGATAATACCTCGCCCTGCCTTTGACAATGTCTGAACGAGGGATAGAGGTCTCCGAGGCAGGAGGTTCCTGCAGGATTTATGAAAATCAGCAGATCGTAGAGGGGAAAGGCTCATGTCAGTGGAGAATCCACTCTGGAGGAAGCAGGGTGTCATTGTCTGCTTTCTTCACTGAGCAACTGGCTTGCAGGGCTGGCTTTTTACTGATTTCACAGTGCTGGGTGCTTCACAACATACATCTCTTTCAGAGGCTGCTGAGGTTATCTTGCCCTCCAGGGAATTTCGTTCGCCAGGTCCCAGGTTCAGATGTGCCAGTGCTGAGTGTAACGCGGTCCTGCTGGTCCAGTGACACAAACTGGTGTCCAATGGCCTTGTCTGGAGTGAACAAAGTGCTTGTTCTAACCCCTTTCCTTTTCCTGCTTGTTTTTTTTTGGCTTGCTTTTCTGGGGAAAATTGAAAAGACCCTCCTCCATGGTCAGAAATAGATACTATGACTTTGAGGGGAAAATACTACAGGAGTTCAGTGCTTTTATTGTATGAAAGGCTATTCTTACTGGCTTTCCCTTCCTGGCCCAATGAAAGATCCCAGTTTGGACACCTCTAAACTCACAGAAGTTTTACTGATGTCTGCTTTGCCTGTATAAAGGGGATATGTATATCCCCTTTGCTCATTTTTTGTCTGAGCTACTGACCTATGACGGCTGCTGAAGCCCTTGTCAGTGCAGTTGGTGGAGTCTAGGGCATGCCCGCCTCTAGACCTCGTATCTCATCCTTGTCTCCAGTGATTGCAATGATGGCATTGCTAGTGACTGTAGGGGAAACTGGGCCACTCATCCCGCTAAAGACCTAGTAGATCTTCAGCTAGAAGGCCCTGGAGGCTTTCTCCATCAAGTCACGGTGAGTATTTCTTGCAGTATTGAGATGAACTGAGCTCCCTGGCTATGTGATAAGTTCAGCCCTTCTCAAAAAGGCAAGAAAGCAGTTAATTCCCTGCCTCTGGCTGGCAGACAGGGAGGAAGGGATGGGCTGATCATTCCAGGTCATTGCTGTCTCATGTGAGCCCACCGCGGTGTCCTCAGCTGCCGTCTCCAGAGCTGCCCCGGGCAGGGCTGCAGCCAAGGAGTCTGCAGAGACCCAGCGACTACGAGGCTTCCTCCTGGTGGGTCCTGCTTTGCCCTCAATTGCTTCCTTTGTGTTTGTGCTGCTTACCGTGGCGGGTCTTGAATGCAGACGGCTGGCAGAGCAGAGGGTTTTATTGGTCTCCCGGTGTGGTTGACCCCCAGATGAGGATCTGCTGATCCAGCAGCTGGACCACCACTTGCAGGCTCAAGCGTTACCTGCGAAGGAGCCTGGCTGAAGTATGCAGGTGTTTCTGAAGCTGTTTATTCCATTTGATGGAGGTGATGGGACACAGCTTTCAACCCCCAAACCCTTGTAACTCTGACCTGGAGATTTCATGTTTAAGCATCTCATGCTTCCAGGCACGAAGACCACGTGGAGACCAGTGGCTCTCCAGGCATGGCAGCTCTCAGCATTCCCAGCCTGTTTGGCACCCGTCCTCTCAAGGCCATGTGGCTCTGTGGTCTATCTTGGCCTCACAGGGAACATCCTCCATTTAGATGCAATTCCCAGAATATGAACACCCCCAAAATGGGAAAACTGAGTCCATTGAGTTGGTTTTGCTGGTTTTCTGTGAGAAAGAGGGAAGCCTGGGCTGGTTTCTAGCCCTTGCTGGCCTGACTGACCAGCCTGATAATGTGTGCATGACCCCAGACTAGGAGGGCAAGAAAAGGCTTTACCACAGTCTTGTTGAACTGGAGAAATAGTAGAGGTTAGGGTGGCTGTGGAGGACAAAATGGACATGCTGGAAGCGAGCAGGCAGCAGCAGCTGCAGAAGGATGTGGAATGAGAATGGGGCACAAGCTGACACTGAACTCAGAGAAGGCAGATAAATACTGTTTTGGGATTTGGAGATAACACTTCCCCTTGACTTGGTCCTGGAGGACTGACCTTGGAGAAAGGATCCAGGTCTAGGTGAGAGATCTGAGAAGAGACCTCAGCCCTCTGTGGAAAGCTGGGGGGAATCGAGGCAGGAGAAGAGGGGCGTGCAGGACATTTGCAAGCACGCTGTAGTGCATATGGGGAATGATAAAGGAGATTTAAGTCCCGGGAAAGTCTTTCCCCCTTGGAGATCGCTAAGCAGGGGAATAGGCTAGCTGAAGGGGACTCCGCTGCCAGGGGTGGCTGGGATACCTGCTCCTGGGCCTGAGGAGGTGGGATTCCCCCGAGTCCTCTGTTTGTAGGAGCCTGGCAGAGGTGCGATGCCGAGAGCTTCACCTCGGAGGGGCTGGAGCTCGCTTGCGGTGCTGCCGCACTTCTGCCAGGAAGCACGGTCCGTCCGAGCCTTGGTGGCTGAGGATCTTCCCGGGAAACCTTCTCGTATCCTTGCTCTTGCAACACCACGGCCTGTGGGACGGGGAGCTTGTTAGCTGTTGGGTGGAGGAGAGGAGTTGTACCCGAGGCCCCGGGCATGCAGCTGAGCGTGGTGTCTCCTGGCTATCACGGTACCTCGTGGTGGGTGCCCGTTCCAGGGTGGGTGTGCTGGGGCTTGGCACAGCCCCAGCCCCAGGTCTGCACCAAAAAAGCCCCCTCATGCGTGACTTGAGTGAGTGACCGTTGCGGGCTTAGCCCTTGATGCCCGCTCCGGCGGTTTCCAGCCTGTTCCCAGGACACAGCACGAATGTTTCTGCCTACCCTAAGGTAGCCTTTGTAGATGGGAGCCCCATGGGAGCTGGGACGACTTACTGGTTTGACTGGGCTGGAAATCTCTGAAGGTCTTTGCGCCGTGCCTCAAAGCCTCCTCTGGAAAGCTCTGTATTTCTCAGCTATCTTTTCTTTCCCCGTGAGAAGCCCAAACCTTGCAGCCAGGCCGAGCTGCTGCCCAGATTCACCAAGGGGCCATCCCTGGGCAAGCTCCGAACGCCGCGCGCGGCAGATCCCGCTCTGCCTCTCGGCGAGGACTAAGACATAAAAGCAGGAGGGACTGGCTGTGTGAGCTGGGAACCGAGCCCCTGCTCACCTCCCTCCGGGACGGGAAAGACGGACCAAAAAACAAACAAGAAAAAAAGAAAACAACCAAAAAACCCCCGTTAGCAAACAGAGAGAAGGTGACGTCAAGGCGCAGCCCAACCTCTGGGCAGGAGGAAAATGGAGGTCATCCCTGCGCCGGCTGGGCGGGCTGAGCCCTCGTCTGCTCTTCCCACGGCCTCCCAACCCCCGTCCCTGTTCCTGGAGGCGAAGCCGGGATTTGGGAGCCTGTGGGAGTGGGTGGTTCCCCCTGTACTATGGCGGGGGGGGGGGCCGAGGGGTTCCCCCCCACCAGGCCGGGGCAGCCAAGGCCCATGGCCGGATCAAACATGGCTCCCGCCCAGCCCTGCCTAGAGTGGGGCTGGCCCCGCCCACAACGGGGCATCGCCCCGCCCACTTCAGGGCTGGCTCCACCCCCTCTACTGCCGGTCCTCCCGGCCAGCAGGGGGTGCCGCAGAGGCGGGCGGCGCTCCGGCCCTGGGGCTGTTGGTCTGCCGCCATGTCGGGGTGCCAGGCGGGAGGAGGAGGTGCTGGTGATGGCGGCGGGGACCTGACCGCTGACAGGGTGGGCGGCTTGAGGCCCTGTGGGGGAATGTGAGGGGCTGGGGAGCCGGGGGGG
>JAVJGG010000024.1:8967965-8994084 GCA_035590195.1 Aviceda cuculoides
TTGTTTTTTTTTTTTGTTTTTGTTTTTTTTTTTTTTTTTTTTTTTTTCCTGCTAACTATATGGTAGAAAGCCCATTGCTATAGAGAGGGGTTTTTGCTAGCTCAGACTGTTGTCAGTTGTGTCTGCCATTTAAGGGGGACCAGAGATAGAGATACTGGCTGTGCTGTCTAGGCTTAAAAATAGGCAGTGAAATTTTGCTGCAGAGACACAGGTGTTCTTATGTTCAAATAGCTGTAAGACTTGCTGGAGAGGCCTTCTACAGTCTTTGACAAAAGAAAAGGATGCCCATCCTTGGATGGTCATATCTTGTCTTCAGCCTCCCTCTTTTCGATTGACAGGTCATAAAACACATAAACTGTGCATTCACTTTGCAGTTGAGACAGAATGGTCCTGAACGTTTAACTGCTATGCCCAAGCTTCTTACCATTCCTCCTTCTTTCTCTGGAGGTGCATACTTACCTACCCATGGTGGGCATTAGGCTATGAAGATGCATATGTTGCAAGGATGCATAATTTAGAAGGAGTTTAAGCAGTTTCATAACTCCTATTCACTATTTTTGACGCCTCAGCTCTTAGAACTTCATGCCTGAAGAACATATTTCATGTCTGAAAAACATACTACTCAATCAAAACTGGGGAGTACTTTTCATTAGGAAAACCCACACAAAACCCAATCAGCATTAACTTTAGTTGCAGATTAAGATTAGAGAGGGTGCTCAAGGAGAAAGCACCAGGTACTGTAGTTGCTGACATTCTGGAGACAAATGCTGTGGCTGAAATTTTGACTGTTTGTAACTTCTGCCTATCTTTGTTTCATGTGGAAGCTTGCTGATGAGGAATGAGTTAGACCATAGGGACAGGAGTTCGGCTGGCGTAAGTTGCTCTAGCTCCTGGGGCTATGCGAGTTTGTGCGAACTGAGTATTTGGCTCCACTCTTCTTCCTTTCCCTCCTGTTTGTTTTTTTTTTTTAAAAAAAAAACTTTTGCCAGGTAGCAGTCCTTTAAAACCAGCCCTGTGGTTGTCTTGCACCCACATCCTGATTGCATCTTTGCTACAAGGTAATGAGAAGGTGTGAACAAAGTCCTAAACACACAGAGCCCTCGATCTGCTTGTGTGCTCTCTGCCTTGCTAGGTGTCACGTAGCTGAGGTGCGGTGTGTCTACACTGAGCTAGGAGGGGTTGAGCTCAGGGGATTTGCTGGCTTCTAGTGTAGTTGGCTGCTTCTGTGTCCAGTCTTTTCAGATTCGTGAACTTGTGGTTGAGCCCACAGTAAGGTACAAAAAGGGCTTATGTTTTTTGTCCGAGTGGTGGTGGTGGGCTGGAACTTCTCTGCATGTGTTGGACTGTAGACGATGCTAAGGATAAGCGAGTCCTGAGTGGAGACTGGTCTTGAGTCTGTGTTTGACAGGAAGGCCTTGCTGTATCGGGGTTGCTGGAACAGGCCTGTGTGTGAGATGATCATGTGTCTTAATGATGTTCTTGTACTTTTTTTATCTTCTGGGAGAATGGGAAAGACCAGGGGTCTGATTCTACAGTGCTTAGAATCTTGTGCAGTCACTTCTACCCAAACAAGTTTGACCCCAGAAGTCCTGATGTTACCTAGGTCCTGTGGCATCTGGATCCACCTTGTCCAGGATCCACTAGGGATCCTGAGGAATGAACAGGCCAACAGAGAAATTGGTCTCAGGAATTTCATCTAGATCCCCCCTCACTCTTGACAGTAAGGATCGTTCACCAGGCAAAGCTATAGGTATACACTGTTTTTTGATTTTAGAGTACTTATGAGATTGTACATCAAAGGTTCTCCTTCCCCTTTTACACAGATATCCTCTCTCTCCGTTATAAAACTGAGTTGTTGAGAACATGTTATTTGTTTTATTGGTTACCTGTCTTGGCTTTTTATTGTAACTTTTAACTTAAAATACTGGTCTCTTAGGCTATTAAGTAAAAAGGATTACAACAGAAAGTAACTCTGTTTTTTTGTGGCTTTTTAAAATGTGTTGGCATTTTCTAATATCAGGATGGTCTGTTGATTTTTTCAGAAAGTGTTTACTTATTCATAACTTCCATATAATACAGACAGACGGATTGCTGCCTGCCCTCGTTCAGAATGGTGGAAGCCCTCCCTCCAGTCAGTTAGGGGTGAGGGTGACTTCTTCCTGTCTTTAGAGGAGGTCAGATTCTGCTTTCCCAGATCCCCAGACTGCGGCACGGCTCTCGCTACACAGCATCCTCTTTGGCAGGTCCAGTACTTAAAACATTCATATTGTACCTTTGAATGCAGCATAGGTGTCTCTCCAACACATTATTGCTCTAGGGATGTGCAGGTTTACACAGCTTCTTTCTTAAGGAAAGTTAGCTTCCCTGATTTGCAAAATTAATTCCATTGATGTTCTTTAAAAAAAAAAAAGTAAGATAGTGTCTGTTGTGATTTTGTGTATGTACTGTGAATGTGTGGAAATAAATTATTAGTTTTGGAGATTATGAAAGCTGTGGGTCTTGTCTTTTTTTTTTTTTTCAATCCATCCAGTCAGTGATCACAAATGTCTAGGCATTAGCTTTAATTCAGTAAGAACATGTATTTCATACTTTGAGCTTAGAGCTTTGAAGTGTAGCTCTAAAACCCAGTTTTGACAAACACTGAAATCCAGTCATGATGCCTGGGACTGATGGTTTAATGGCATAAACAAATGTGTTTAAAGTTTGTCAAGCACTAGGGGCCTGATCCTGTAACTGTGAGATAGGAAAATGCTACTGAATACCAGCTTGAGCTCTGTGTATTTTAATTTTCATTGCTATCTTATTGTAAATTTACATAGATTAATATTAAATGGACATTTAGCAGCAATATTTTGTCAGTAATTATGCCTATTCAGAAATGCAGCTGATTTTCAGGTTCTAGGACAAGTGACTCAAGAAGAGGTTTGACCAAATGGAAAAGTCATGTAATTCCTATTCTGCATCTGTAGTAGATTCAAGGTGGCAACTCTATAGAAGTTAAGAATTTTGGGTAGGATCTGTTTATTTAACATGATAGGTCTTGCATTCTAGTTTTGTTAAGAAGTATTGATTTCTATGGGAAACTCAGTGCTGAATAAATTTGGGGACAGATAGGGTGTACTGCATTTCCATTATTGACATTGATTTGTTCCAGGTCAGTAGGAACTAAAGCTTCCAGCATCTGATTCCTGTAATGTGAAGTTGTAGGGAACTGGTGAGCTTGGCTCTCTACTGGTTTGTCCACTGCTCCACATCGTGAAAACTGTAGTCAGGATTTTGGTAATGGGTAGAAATATATTAATGATGGGTGGAAGAATGAGGTGGGTCTTGGCTGTGGGAAGCCTGCCTGGAGTTGTGCTCCTCAAAATTGAAACAACCAAATTTACAACCAGGAATCTGGAGTCTTCTTCCCTGTTTAATATTTATTTCTTAAAAAGACCCACTTATTTCAGTAAAACAACTTGCTAAGTAAGGAAGTACATATGACAAGTGTTGAACTGTTGAAGCAAATCTGCAAAATGGGATGTATTTTTAGGCTTAGTGGAAGTTGCATGAAGACTTAATTAACCTTTTACCTCAAGATGTCTTTTTCCATCCTTTTCTTAAATTTTGAGTCACCTTGATGGCTGAGGTAGTCCTTGACGTTGTGTGTGAGTTTCTCTATCTTGGTTCTGCAAAGATCCTTAAGTTATTGTAAATGTTATGACTTACTTCCTTTAAAAGGCTTGGGTTTAATGCCGCTGTCAGTTACTTTAACCAGAATTAAATTAGTGTGCATGTAGTTTTCAGGTGTGACCTTGTTTGATGAAGACACATTGGGGAAAGTTGGCTAGAAACATTTGTGAGATAGGATCCTGGAAAAAGAAAAGATGTATATTTTTGGAAATGCTTCTTACCTAGATTGCATCCTAAAAATGAATTAACTTGAAAATGTTGCAGCCAGCTTCTTTTTTTATTTTTTTTCAGTCAGAGTGCCTTAACTTTGAATCATTTTTTGACATTATTTGAAGTTTTTTTTTCTGTTTCTTTTTTTCCCTTTTAGATTCTAAAAAATACAGGGTTTGCAAAATATACTACTTGTATCCTAAAGGGGCATTTTTTTCTTAAGGATAAAGTGAGGACTTCATTTAGTAGTGCTGTCATTCTGGCACCTTTCAAGAACATTATAATCTCTTGCAGTTTTAATTAAAAGGTAAAGTCATTGCTTTCCTAATAAGTGCACCCTGCTGTATCATTCCAGAGTCAGGAGCCAATATGCCTTGTCCAATACTGGTTATTTATTCTCTGTGAATTAAAATGCACATCTTTCTCTAGGTGCGATTTGATCTTTCAAATAGCTGATTTTAGTCAAGCCATACAGCTACAGCATATGTCAGGTCTGAAAGATGAAATGACATGGTAGTATTAGCAGGCAAGCTACACATTTGCCATGCAGCTCAGTGCTATTTAGTTAACGTTGTTTGGGAATGAGAATAACGACATGGAAGGAAATACATCCTTGAATTTAAGCTGCATATGTCTTGGGATGTGATTCACAGTGCTGGGCATCAATTCGAAAAAGCCTGAGGTGCTACAAACCCGGATTATCTGCAGAGTATGTCTTTCCCTCAGGAGCTCTACATAAATGGCTACAATTTGCCTGATACACCGTCCACTGACATTAGTTAGTCTTCCAGTTCCCTTCGCTTCCACAAAGGACGGCTATGTTCAGTTTTTCTGAAAAACAGGCTTTAAAAACTATCTATAATAAGTTCCAATTGCTCCTGCCTCTGTGGTTCTCACATGAAATGTGTTGCTCATGACTGGCTCAACAGATGCCTCCTTTTACCTATTCAAACTAGTAACCAGATATCCCAGCTCCTTCAGGTTATGTCTAGGTCTTTAGCTTGGTAGCATATCCCTCCTGTAGACTGAAGGGACTGAAGATCTGTCCATAGGCATCCTGACACTGTGGGACATGTCTTTGAAATGTATCATGGAAAGTCTGACCCCTCTGTCACGCGGCAAGCTTTGCTGCTTTGTTGTGATGTATCCCAAAGGATTCAACCCTGGCAGCAGTTGGAGTGGGGAAGCCCTCACTCTCTCCTGAAGGCTTCACCACTGGTGAGCTACCATCTCGCGCAAAGGAGTGCTTGAATATCGGTGTGTCAGGGCACTCTCGTCCAGTCTTCTGTCCCTTTGATGCATCCTGCTAGTCTGTTAGTCCCTCAGCTTCAACTGAGCAAGAAGATAGGTATTTTTTTTTCCAGCCCCCTTGGCTGCAAGTAGAGATGCATACTGCTTAGAAGCACCAGTGAGACCACTACTAGAACAGGGTTGAGAACGAGGTTGGACCTGCCATTTCTATTGTGCCCATGGGTCCTTTGTGACCAAGAAGGACCAGATTTCATCCAGGACTATTAGAAACGACTATATTGTTTCTCAGCCTTGCATCCTGTCTGTTAGCTGCTCTTTTGTCTAGTTAACAATTTGAAATATCTTCTTGAGGCATACTTTGATTAGCAGAGCTAATGAGGCAGTGGCTGCCTGGCAGACTGGAGCAATAATTTATGCCAGCAGTTTACAAAAAAAAAAAAAGGGTTACAAGAGAAAAAAGATTTAACCCTTAGGAAAGTTAGCTGTGTTAGTCACGGATGTCTATAGTGAAGCAACTGCTGTTCAGTGCAGAATATTGTCAGACCAAAGGGGAGGTCAGTCTGAGAGTTTAATTCTCTGTCACGGACCATTTCTCTTTCCTCCTTATTCTTTCCCTCATCATGAGACCTGTGCATTAATGTGATTCCAGAGACCATTGCTCTTCTAGGAATCGATATCTGTTTCATAGATGTAACTCGGCTAGAAGGCTTGTTTCCCATGATGCTTTTTACCTTCAAGGCCAGCAGGCTGATTTATGTATTCTTTCCTTCGTCTAATGTCCATGGCATGAAAGCTGTATTTCTGACACTGCTTTGTGGTTTTGGGGATAGGCAACATCCACAGAACCTGCAGAATGTCAGGAGAAGGTGAAGCGTGGTGGTGTTTCACCATAGCTGGGCAGCAGTGAGTTTGTATGCAAAAAGGGAGGGCTTGTGGGTATACTGTGGGTAAGTGGAGGCTGAGCTGGCCAGATTCACTTAGGGGGTGGGTAGCAAATGTATGTGCACTGCATGTTGTGGGTTTTTTTGTTTGTTCTGCCTCGATAGTTCTGAGGGCTGTATAAAATGTAGAAGTGACCTCACCTACTGCCCTTAATGTCATGCGTTAGGTTTTCTGTGAGGCTTACCTGAGGTCGGATAGTTATTGAGCGATGAATGGTTTAATGAAGAAATAAAGTGTGATTCTTGGCCTGTTTATGGTGGGTTCTGCAATCTTTATGAGCAAATTCTGTAGAAAACCGGTAAAAATTAATACCTCTTTCACAAACAGAGCTGTAAGGCTTAATGCTTCAGGCAAAGAATATATAGCTCTAGAGGGTTTGAAATAAAATGTGTTCCTTTAGGTACTGAAGTGTTGTTATTATATGTCTTAAAAATGGCTATAACTTTTCACGCAGAAAAATTAAATTGCATGAAGCAATGTAGCCAAATCAACAAAGGCAAAGAAATGTAGAGCTAAAGCTGCCACTGGGTTTTTAATTTAGCCCTTGGTAACTAGACATTGCTGCGCATACAGTTCCCTGCCAGAGGTTCCCCAAGGATTGGCAGTGTTGCGTGCTTTAAGATGGCACTGAAACTTTAAGAAGCTTATGGTGGAGCAATAGTATAGGTCTCACTGACATCCACAAAGTCAAGGCCATTTGGAGTCAAGGCTCCTGTTTCAGCAGTCATCAGGAAGGTGACTTGCTGTTATAAGTACTGTCTTAAAACCTGGTTGAATGCAGCTACACCGAGGCACAGGTTGAGAAAAGGTCAGCTTTGCTGAAAACTGACTTTGAATGATGGTAAAAGTTATGGACTTTCAACAACATGCCAGATATCTCCTAATGTAACGGTGAGCTTGGAAACCAGCCTAAAGCTTCCCCAGCTCCCTGGCAAAATTCAGTTTTGCTTCACCAGGGCTACAGTTGGTAAAAGTTAATTTCATGGGAAAAATGAGAGTGGCTGAGGCGGACTGAGAAGGCTTTGGGACTTCATTGGGTTGTGGATGGGGAAGGAGGCCTGAAGGGCTGTGGTGAAAGAAGTTGGCATGGCAGGGAGGGGCTAAGTATGTTGGTAGCACGTGCCGTCTGGCTTGTGCCCTGCTACATTGGAAGGGACGTAGTTTCTAGGAGGTGTTTGGAAGAAGTTGAAGTGTCGGGTGTCCTAGTCAAAAGCCATGCTCAGGTTTGATGACATCAGAGAGTTGTCTCTATAACTTAATTACAGAGACAATGCAAGAAATGCCACATTTTTGCAAAACCTTTGATTTGTGTCCCCCCCCCTTATATAAGCAAGATTGAAGAATGTATTGGGCTTTTAAGGACAGGTTGATGAAAGTTGTTGGAGCAGTGGATGCATGTACATTTGTCTTTTCTGGTCATTAAGTACCAGATCTCTTGAAGAACCCAGTGCATGTCAGCTCCTATTTAGGTACTTAGTTTCCAGAAACATTGAGCATCCAGCTTCTCCAGTCCCTAATGAGAGCTGCTAGGTGTTAAAATCCTTTTGAAAATATGGGCACTTTTCACATTCCTGAGTAGGGAGATGAGCACTGTGGAAAACTGTTCAAGCTAAAAATGGCTGAGCAGTTTTGGAAATTGGGTCCTAGAAATCTTTCTTATATCTGCGTTGAGGGAGACAACA
Source organism: Aviceda cuculoides (assembly GCA_035590195.1). Taxonomy (NCBI): domain Eukaryota; kingdom Metazoa; phylum Chordata; class Aves; order Accipitriformes; family Accipitridae; genus Aviceda; species Aviceda cuculoides. The sequence continues at coordinate 8,975,726 of JAVJGG010000024.1, forward strand.
CTGGTGTTAGTGAGAGCAGACTCTGTCCCTCTGTGGCAAATAGGGACCAGAGCAGGTGTGTATAGTTAATTTTTAAATAAATAGGGCTGCAAGTCAGTTCCCTGGTGTCTTGGGGGATATCTATGGAGTAGAAGGCTATTTGCTGTGAGGGTATCTGCCAGCCTTTGAGGCTATCCATTGTGTATTCACATTCAGCTACTGCACAGTTCTCTGCACTGTTTGTGAAGTACCTAAAATGATGTGGGTACTGGAGAGCAAACTGAGGATGCCACATAACAGTTGGTTAGGAATAATTTGAAGAAAAGGCATGAATTGCCAGCTGCCTTTGAGAGTTGTTTTTCTTTCTGGATGTGGTATTTTGTCACTTACCATCTATACTGTATTACAGAGCAGATTGTTGTTTACTTTTATATTCTGCTTTTAGGATTTTTGCAACCAGTAAATGACTTATCAAGAAAATATGTTTATGTAGAAAATGAAGTGTCAATTATCCACTGTTTTGATTACTTGGGTGGTTGTTATTTTTTTCCCATAATTGACTCCTCTGAATATTCTTTCTTCTCAGAGAGGCCGCTGTGTTGTCAATCGTGCCAAATTGTATGAGATTATGTGCTACAGTTTTGTGATAGAAACTGATATTCATTAGGAAGTTGTGATTGTTGTAATAAAAAGTAATGAAAAGGAGATGCACAGTTGTCTTTTCAAAACATGACAAGCATTCTCTTCTTTCCTCTTCTTTCAGTGCCTGTCAATCTGCAGCTCCTTTAAATTACCATTTGTGTGTGCAGTGATTTCACTCTTCCATTGGCTAACCTTGTGAGACTGTACATTCAACAGGAGGCATTTCTAATGGTTCTACTTCTTATGGAAGGTTCTTGGCATCTGCCTTGTCTTGGCAGAGGGAGGAGCAGAGAGGAAGAATTGGGGAGAGGAAGGGAAAATTGGAAAAATGGAAGAAGATTCATGGAGATCGCCTTGCGTTCTTTTTCTCTGTTGGTCAGTCACAACTCTGAGCACTGTTGCAGTGGTTTGTTGGCGAGAGAAGTGTTTGGTCGCACACACTAGCACCTTATAACATTGCCATGACCGTTGTCTCCCTGCCACACTTCTCAGCCATATATAAATGTTAATACCTTGACCTCGAAGAAGACAGCAAATGATGGAGGTCGGTAGGTTAAGGGGAGCAATACCATATGAAGGCACAACTCAGGCTTCTCTTCATCTGTCTCTAGCAAAGTGCACACAAAAGTAATCAGGGTTCACATCTACTTCCTATCTCTCCTGATTTAGCTCAGCCAACTAGCTGAGGCACTAAGTTCATTTTTCCTTGGGCATTGGTATTCAGGAAGCACTTTGGAGCTGTAACTAAGATTGGAGCTCCGTTATTTTAGTCATTGTGTGCATATGTACTAAGAACTTAAATCTCATTTACTGAGCCAGTGTATTTTGTCTTGCATTGTTGCAGGCTTAGCTGACATGCAGTTAGTCACTTTTTAAGCTGCAATAACCTTTCTGCATGCTTTACCTCAGAGACTCATACCCTTCCCTGCTGAGATAATTGTATTAAAGCCAAGAGAACACAAAAGCATAGCAAGAAGAAACAACTCGCTAGCAAGACTGCTGCTGGCCCCTGATGTTTGTGAGTGACAGATTTAAATCCACGCTTAACATGGTCTAGTGTTCCAAGGCTGGACAGATAACACTGAGTACCATGAGTGCTGATTACTGTGGGATCTTTTGGAAGAGGAGCTACTGCCCACTCTTCATGTATATGAATGATTCTCATGGCTTCTTTAGAATGGAGCAGTTCCTCCCAGTGTTGAGAGACAGTCAGCTGCTTCATTGCCATACATGAGCTGGTTGACTGCTATCTACTCCTAAGACATAGTTATATTTCATTAGTACCCTACAGAACATAGTTGTGGAAATATCTTTCTGGAAAAGAATGCTGAATTGCTCCAGTTGCTGTATTATTTTCACTCTGGGAACGTTCTCCCCAAGCCTGCTCTGAGTTAATTGAAAATAATCAGTGTCAGGCAGTTAGTTAAAAAGTTTTCAAGATGGGTTTACCCGTGACACCTTGTCTCAATGCTGTTATTGACAGAAATAATGCAGTATTGAGTCACTACTCATTTCAGCTGTAAATACCAAACTGGATTAAGTAGACTTTTCTCTCACTAAAATCCTTTCCTATGCATTAATGAAATAGAATTTGAAATGGCAGTGATAATAAGTACCACCTTAATCCTCCTTTGCTATTTAGATCCTCTAGCTGTTTAGATCAGTTGCATGAAGGTCAATAGTAAAGGAATGTTGTGGACAGAGGGTTTATCCTTGTTACTGATGCTGTTTGGAAGCAGCTTCACAGCTACCGCTTACTGGTTTCTACCATCTTTTACCACTGATGTTCCACGGCTAAGGGGAGAGGACAGCAGTCATCTCATTTCTTTTTATTTCCTGGATGCTTTTATAGGCTCCATCATCACATTAGCTGAGTGCCTCCCAGTCTTTGTCATATCAGGCCTCTCACTGTCCTTTTTAGAGCTGGAGAAAGTAGTCTCCTCATTTGTGGAGGTGGTCCTGAAATGCAGAGAGAGCGACTAATTCGTTGGTCATGGAGGGAGTTGGATCCCATCCCCTGCTGTGCCTGTGCAGCACCCCAGTGATAGCTGAGAAATAAGCAGGATGTATGGCTAGGCAAAATCCCAGCTTTCCTTCTCCAAGAACATGAGGCCCACCCAAGATGTCTGACTCCTTGGCCAAAAGACACTACCTTTTTTGTTAACTTTACGCTGAGTGGACTGCAGTCTTGAAGGGTGGGCAGGAACTTTTCAAGCTACTGTGGAATTCTTCTGCCTCATTTGGGACAAACTGCAGTTGTGTATCTCGTTTTTGAGAAGAATATCTTCTGCACTTGTCTTAGACTTAAGTGCTTTAATTATCAGCTGGTAACTCCATTGACTCAAGTTGTTTTATAAGGGATTCCTGAGCTTTCCAAACAGCAGTGCCTCTGTTTATATTCACCTCTGTATGACTGAGTGAAAGGGATTTTGAAAACATGTTGTGAGAGAGAGAATAATGATGTCTCAACTGAGATGTAGAGCAGTGGTATTGCAGGCCACGAAGCAGCTGCACAACCTCTAAGTCTTGTTGTAGGCTTATCAGTCAGCATTAAGGACAGGATGATATAAAGGACGTCATCTATTTCACAGTCTGAAGATGAAAAACTGACTTTTTGCATATTCAACTGAAATTACTTTAAGGGTTGAAGGTCCTCTACTTAGTAACTTAGCTTTACACAGGTGTACTGAATGATGGTCAATGCAAATAAATGTATAGCACACTGAGAGAAAGGGGGTGGGGAGGGGGAGAGAGAGATTGATGCGTACTATGTTATTCCCCAGCTGTTTTATTTGATTTGAAAGGAAAATGCACCATTTTCGTTTTGCAGCCAGAAGGGTATTTGGAATTATTTTATTTGCTTTATGCTGGTGTAAGCAGTTAGGAGAACTTTCTGTGCCTGCCTAATGTGAGAATCTAGCCCTTAGTTTGACTTCTAGCTTTTTTTCCCTAACATCATGCAAAGTCAGAAATACATTTTTTTTCCTCCTTTGTAGGGACTTGAAGTCTTATTTTCAAAAGACCAATTCAGAGTGATTGCACACCAGACTGGATGCCGAATGGGACCTCAAATGTGACACTAATCTGCCTCATTCACTTTGAAAAAGCAAATTCTTTGTGTGTTTTCCTTTTAAAGTCAGGGCTCAAGGCATCCTCTTTCCCTGCATGCAGTACTTGAGCTCTATGGATTGAAGAAAGAAGGGCATGAGAGGAGGATATTGCTAACAAAATAAGATATAGCTTTGGCTTTTTACAGCAGATTATCTGGGAAGAGGGTCTCTTCAGTGTGGGTAAAACTTGTCAGTTGCATGATGATTAAAGTGTGCTAAAAGACAGACAAGAACTATTCAGGCTTACCTCAGCAAAGCTACGTTTCCTTCATTCTTTTGTTTGCCTTTGGTGTAGTCTAAGTCTTGGCACTCCTTCTGTGAAGAGATGCTAGATGCTATCATTCCTTTCCTTTCCTCCATTCATTCAGATCTGTTCTTTGCACGAAAGGAAACTAATTCATGTAGGTAGGTAGCATGTTACTCTCATTCTTTCTTCTCCCCACCTTTGGAAGAAGATAGTTATTGATTCACTGAGATGCTTTTCATATCAAAATTCACTATAAAGACAGACCAGTATAATCTGTGGGAACAGGTGGTATTTCTTGGTAGATTTTGCTGAACCAGCATCAGTGATAGGTACCATTGCAACTAGACTGGATAAAGTTTTTTGCCATGTGAGTGTAAAATAATTTTTCCCCCCAGGTATAACTTATGAAGGGCACTGTGATTACAGATACTAGTTTGACCTTCAGGACAGCCTTCAGGGCCTGACGTTCTCCTGGGACTTTTTTGAAGGGGGATGGTTGGCTACTTGTGTCAGTTGGCTTTGTTTGTGGCCTGTCATTTGGACCACGTACAGAGATTGATCAGACTTGCACAGCCTCAAATCTTTCCTCGCTCTTGGTGTGATACATAAGATACTGGGATAGTCTCCTTCCAGCTTCTGCAGTGCCAAAAGCGACCTTACTGTCAAGCCCGTAGATTACGTCTAGTCATTATGGCAAAGACATCAGTGGGAGCAGGCATGAAAAATGAACTCCTTCTATGTGTCTACAAAGCAAGGTCATAAATTGCAGCAATAGATGATATAAATGAAATATCAATAAACGTTTTCTAACAATAAACATAGTCAAGTACTGGAATAGCTTGCCTAGGGATGCTGTATAATGTGCAATATGCAGCACTTAAATATTCTTAAAAACAGGTTAAACAAACCTCTTTCAGAAATGGTCTTAGATGTAGATAATATGCCTTCAGACAAGGGAATGGATTAGGTGAACTACTAAGATTTCTTTTGCTCTACTTTTTATGATTTCTTGAACATGTTTACAGAGCTGTGGAAGTATTTGGCATCTTTTCCATCTGTTGATCTGTAAGAAATGATCTCTTGGAAAATCAGCGTAGACAATATGTCTCTAAACCATTGGGTAATTTGAATGAATTCCTTCTCCTGAGTTTTGATCAGGAATTGAGGACTTGTTTTTCAATATGCCTGTTAAGACTGTAAAGGGGTTTGATGACATGGGTGTATATGTGATATATAGCTTTGCAAGCAAGCTTTGCTCATGGCAAATACATACATGTTTTTGTTTAATGCATAGGAAACAATGTCATGAGGACCATCCATGGTGTAGGAGAGATGATGACCCAAATGGTGCTGAGCAGAGGATCTATATTTCCCATCAGTGCCCCTGATATACAGCCAAGCATTCACCCAAGCAAGCAAGCCACCACCTCAGACAGTGAAGATGTGATCGTAATGGACACCAAATTGAAAATCATTGAGATTTTGCAGGTAATAATGATTGGTGGAATATTACATAGCAGTCATTTCATAGTTCTTTACTTATTCACGTAGTGGCAAGTTCTGTTACCTACGTTCTTACCGTTCACTGGGCTGTTTATTATAAAAATAACACTTTGATATGAGGAAGAATACTACTCTGTGTGAACAATTGTACTGTTGTGGTCCTCACTCTGTTACACTTACTTCACTTTTGAAGGAACTAGATGCTGTAGAAACTCTGTCACTATAACTGTGAAAAGGCAGAACGTGTCCTTTAATCTGCCTCGCTAATGTTTTCTGAAGACTGTGTCTGTTCCCAGTCTCATTAACACTCATTTTACAGTGGGGTAGCTTGCTTGGCTTCAGTATTTGACTCTTCTGTTACAGTAGTTTGAAGAAGGGCAGAATTGGACCTAGACCCACTGAAGTCATGCAAGGCCATGCACTTTTGAAGTCTGTTTCAGATTTCCACTGTTGAATTGAGAATAGTCTGTCGGCTGCTATGATTTTTCTCCCAGCTGAACTGACAAGCTATTTGACACTAGCATGCCTCTTGAGATACAATTTTCACTTTGTGCTATTAGTAAGTGAAGTGACACACATTCGTTCTGTATATCAAATCCCAATTTCTGCAATACTTATGCCCTGAAGGAACGTTTCAGTGTTTTCTATAAATTCTGCAAATCTGTTTGGTACCATTGTCACTTTTGAAGGATTCCATTTGTTCTGACTGCTTATAAATGATTTAGGTTATCTTAATTACTCATCATCTGAAAGACTATCAATTGTTAGAGTATCCTCCATACTGCATACTTTGTTTCCAGAGCTCCTTTAGTTTAAGGCTTATGGTGAAGGACAGAGTGTTTTGAACTTGTATCACCTGAATAATACCATTCATGCATATTGCTTCTCATTTTCATTAGTTCTTTGGCTGAGATTTGCTCCATACTGTCTTCATCTACTGGTTGATGCCTAGGAGGATGATTGCAGGACACCAACCTTGTCCTGTCCATTCCCTGGCTGCTCACAAGCAGGAGAATCAGTTTTTGTCTCATCCTTTCCTTTTTCACAGCATGTCCAGTGCAAGAGCACCCAGGATTGGAGCGCATTTAATCCTGATTTGTTACTTAATCTGTGGCTTGTTAGTTATGGTTCAGTCACACGGTCAAATTACTGCAGATTAGCAAGTTGTCATATGTTGGGTGAATCACAGTAAATGTGGATATATATGATCTTAGTTCACAAATGCAAAATAATTCAGTTTCATTTAATATGCAAAGAAGGAGGATTAATTTAAATCATGTTACCTTGCATTACTGTGCTATTACCCTAAAAGGCAAGTAAGAATATTTTAGATTTATTGTATTATCATGCATAGCTAGTACAGTGGTGATTTAAACTATTCTATTCTAAGAAATATTTCAGTTTATAATAATTTAATTCTCAATATATCCTCTTATTCCTTTAAGTAAAGGCTTTTTTAACTTAAGAGTTTCCATTCTGTCATCAGCCAGAATTAAACAGATGGCCTGATAGACTTATTTGACTATGCGTGGACTTGGGAATTTTTTACTTTTGAAACCTTTGCTTGTACAATTATAGGGTAGCTTGATCATGGAACCAAAATAAACCCGCCTTTTTTCTTTTTGTTCTGTAAACTGGCATTTTATTTGCTTTTAGATGGTATAGTCCTAGTAAAATCCTATTACAGTATTCTGGGTCTGAGAGGCTTCTCTGACTTTAGTTAGAGATCAAAGCAACAGGTTGCCGCCATTTGCTAAGTTATCACCTGTCGCCTGAGTCTTGGTAACTTAACATATGTGCTTTCATCCCCACTGATTGTAAAATACGTTAAACGATCTTAAACCTGTGTCATTGTGTGCTTGCATTTACTGTGGGCAAGGAGCATAAGTGTGGGAAACTCTGAAACTCAGTTGATGGGCAGTCAGTTTTGAAGTGTTGGATGTGTATGTGTCAGTCCTTAAATTGGTACTAATGTTTCCAGCCTAGTTACTTTCCTCACTACTCCAATATAAAAGCAGCACTTCAGCTTTGAATTAGGATTTTTCCTGTACGAGTTTCCGATTTCACAGCTGAGGAAGAAAAGCCACTAATAATTAGAAGAAAGCAGAGCGTTGATTGAGGGGGATCTCTGCTACCATTACAGTGGTAGCTTCCAAAGCCAAACTCTTATTTTTGCTGCATGCTGGCAACACTACTAGGAATTCATGAAGGAAGTGCAATTTGCACCTGACACCCTCAGCTGATCATTAGCAACCTAACAAAAGACACCACCAGGCTTGTGTTTCACTCCATGGGAGCCTGGAGTTGCTGCAGCACCGCTGCCCTTGGCTGTCGGGCATCGGAGAGGGTAAGCCTTGAGCCTGTTGTCTTTGCTTTCGACCCCTCTCCACTTCTTATCTTCATCGAGCATTAGAAGTCCCGCTGAAATATGAAATAATTGGTTTCAACATGGGTTTGAACGTACTGGTCTGGCTTGCAGGCAGTGAGGACAAGGCAGTGTGCTGGAGCCCCTGGGCAAATCCAGTCTGCTGCTTAGTATTCAGCAGTCGATAAGGTAGAGTTCAATATGTCACAGGATGGTTGGAGTGAAGAAAGAAATCACAGAAAACTGAAGAATGTAATGGATTCTTTTTTTGGTAGTGGATGTATTTACTTAAAATAATTTACTTAAAATAAGCATGTATCCCTGTATGTTCCACCACAGAAAAATCCTAACCCATGTTACCAAACAGCAGAAGAAAAGTCTTATTTAAAACTTTTTTTTCTTGTAGTTTATTCTCAGTGTTAGACTGGACTATAGAATATCCTACATGCTGTCTATCTATAAGAGAGAGTTTGGGGAAAACAATGAAAACGTTGATTGCTCTACAACATCCCCGCCTGACACACCAGGGATTGCCTCAGGTAAATGTCGCTGTTGTATTGCGATGTAAAATAATTCTGTGTAGGCTACTCCAAACAAAGAACTTGACTGCACTGGAAAGATGCATGCTGCTTAAAGCTGAAAAGCTTGTGGAAAAATGAAAATTGTAAGGAATCCCATAAAAATAAGATTTTTGCTGGCCTGTCCTCCTCCAACAAAAATGTGATTCCTTTTTCCCACGATGACAATTTATTCTCTCATTTGTACTCTTCCCAAAACACTGCACAATGACAAATGTAGTGGAGAGTAGATCATGAAAAAATGGTTGGGGTTGGATGAGGACAGATTTAAGTGAGGAGAACGTGGTATGTGAATGGAGTGGCTTTCCAGGGAGTGTTCCCGTGCACACAGAAGTGCTAAAAAGGCTGACTGCTGTCTGTGTGATCACCTGCAAGTAGGGAAGAATTGCTTTAATTGGAGGTGCTGTGTAATGGGGGCAGCTAAGGAGTACTAAAGTCTTTAGTAGTAAGGTATATTAAAGCTATTCTAAAGCCAAATGATGGTGTGATAAATGATTTGGTTTATGATAAATATTCTAAAGTTCATGTGTCTGCTTTGTGGGGGTTGGCTCATCTAACAAAAAATGTAAAAGTTTCATATTCTGTGTCATTTGTGGGTCACTGGTGGTGGTTTGTCCAGCTCCTAGCACCACGGGGCTCTAGTTCATCACTACAACTTGGCTCTTCCTCAGTAACAGTAATACACAATTTGACTCTACCCCATGTCCTGTTTCTTCCCTACTACTCTTGCACATAGCAAATTTTGCCTAGTTGAGGAATGCATAGTTAGACCTCTACTTGATAACATCTACTTTAAAGAGGAACAGAGTTCCATTTTGCTGTGCAGATTAAACAATAATCACTGGCGTTTTGTTTTGTTTTGTTTTGTTTTTCTTTCCAGCAAATGTTCCTGACATAGATGAAATTGCAGCTCAAGCTGAAACCATGTTTGCTGGCAGGTATATTCTCTGAAGTTTTACCTCTCTATATATATCTGTTTGTTCACATTGATATTTCCCATGGACAATCTGTTTATTCTGTGCTTATTTTCATACCCCTTTCTCTTCCTTTGGCTGCTTCTTATTACATAGCCTATGCATAGACAGAAAAGTGCCAGAAAAGACCTGAATTTCAAACAAGCAAACAGCCCAGTTGGTATGGATGACTGTGGGATTGGAAATGGCCACCTTCTTAGTTGTAAGAGAGTTGCTAGAAAGTTTCTGTCATGTTCCCAAAGGCAGCTGGGGAATGGTGTACAGGTGTATTGGGCTAAAACACACTAATTATTTATCTTACAATGTCTCATGTGGGTGCTTTAAATAAAGACCTTTTTCTGGTGTACCTTATGGCTGTAGCCCCAAATTTCTTGGATCAGTAGGTTACTGTTGACCCTCAGTATTTCTCATAGACTGCATGGCCTGATGTCATTGCACCTTTTGTTGGAACTTATTTAGTAAGTTATGTCAACAATAATCTCTTTCATATGACTCCTCAAATCAACTGTGGACCACTTGCCATGATATTCTGGACCACCAGAGGCCTGCAGATCACAAGCTATGCTTGCAGAGTTTTGGAAGTGATTTCAGCTACACTGTGAAGAAAAAAAAAGCATGGAAAATATCCACACTGGAGAGTTATTACCATTATCACTATATTGGTTTAATTTTATGGGTATAATTATACCAGTAAAAATGAATTCCATTTAGACAAGACCATAGACTTTAAAGTTTTTCTTGGAGCTAGGGAGAAGGATCCACGGTATGGGCACTCTGATCTTTCCTCTCTCAGTCCCTTATGTGTTCGCAATCATTACCAGCACAAGCAATGCCTCCAGTCTCTCCCTGAACTCCTATAATGTATAACAACACACAGCCCTTGGCATCTGCATCTTTAAAATGAACAGAAAGGCTGAATGGTTTCTTGGAAACATTATTTCTGCTTTGATATGTTAAGTGTAAATCTGCTTTCTGCCATTCTAGATTATGAATATGATTCCAGAAATATAATGCTTTTGGCAATTCTTACTATTTCTGAGCTTATTTTTTCTTAAATGAAATTTTAATAGCAGCTGAAATAGGAAGGAGTGAAAAGGAAAGGGCCAAATTAATCTCTGATGAAATGCTGTTTACTTCAATTAATTTGGATTGGAGATGAGCTTAGCACAACTTTTTGAGGATGTAAATGAACATTTTTGCAATATGGATATTAATCACAATATTTGATACCGTTCATACATACATACTTTCATTTCGTAGTGTCTGTTCTGCTACAAGATTGCTGCAACAGCGTATAACTGGAGGACTGAAGTCCTTCTAAAATATGTTAAAATTATGTTTATAGTTTCCATCCTGCAGTGTATTTGATTTGGTGTTAAGAGCTCTGTCAAATGAAGATTGTGTGTACAGGCATATTAATGTCAAAAGTTCTTGTGTTTTCTTATTTTATTTTATTTGGTTCTGTTTCCCTATTTCTTTTGCAGAAAGGAGAAGAATGCGGTTCAGCTTGATGATGAAGGGGGCAGAACTTTCTTACGGGTCCTCATTCACCTCATCATGCATGACTACCCTCCTTTGCTCTCAGGTGCTCTGCACCTGCTATTTAAGCACTTCAGCCAGAGAGCAGAAGTTCTGCAAGCATTTAAACAGGTATGGATGGGCGTGGCATTATTCCAGGAAATTGTCTTTCCAAAGGCTGCTTGACTTACCTAGATTGCCGTTTGTAGCATGACAGTGTTATTTCCTTAGAGGTCCAAATTCAGCAGAGATTCTTTTTTTTTTTTTTTTTTGTTAGAGCTGGCCATATGTGCTAGTGTATATTATAGTTATGTACCCAGAAATAGTTATTTCCATTGCATCCATTACTGAAAATGTAGGTCCGTGGTGACAGCTGGGACACACGCATCTTAGTGAGACATGGTGTAGTGATCCCTCAGAGACAGAGTTAGTAGCGCGCGTTCCGCAAGCAGTGTGCCAGTGTCAGCAAGGAGACTTTCCTGTCTTCAGGGCTGCTTAGGCTGCGTATAAAGCTCTCGTTATTCATGTGGTGTTTCTGGTTCTACTTCAGGTGTCTTTGCATCGTGCTCCACTGCATGATACAGATATGCCCAAATAACAGGAAGAGAGTAATAGAGCCAAGCCTGCTTTCAGCTTTTATTCTTTCTGCTTGATAACGGTGCATGTGCAGGCTCCATGTGTCAGTGGATTAAGGTGGGGAGATCTGATGTCATGGGGCTGGATGACAGAGACATCTCTGTTACATAACCCTATATAGCATATGTTGATAAGACCATCTGATGCTTATTTCAGGAGTTTGATAGCATGTTGTCTCATCCTTATGTAAGATGTAGAGGTTTCTCTTGTTTAAAAACAGATTAATGATAAAGACCTGGAAAGCTTTTGTTTAATGTTTTTGCAGTGTAGCATAATGGCCTCTCACCAGATTGTTCAAGTTAGGCCATGCTGCTTAGTTGCATAAATAGCTGTTATTCCCAGGTGAGCAAGGACTGAGTAGCTTAACATGTTTTGATAAAGGATGGAAAAGGCTGATTGACAAATAAACAAAAAAGACTGTAGAAAACATGGAATATGAACGTCTGCAGCTGAGCAGCATTCATAAATTCTGTAAAATAACAAGGTTTTACCAAGATAAGAGAGAAGATAATGAAAACTTTATATTACAAACATTTGCCTGCGTGTAGTGATTTATTTTTTTTAAAAAGAATGTCCCTGTCACTGTTCTTGTCTGCCATGTGACCTTAATCTTTTACATAAGTGTAATTTCTTAATAGTGCTTATTGATTTACTGTAAAGGTTGTTGTTAGTGTTTTGGAATATTATCGTCATTAATAATGTTGGTAGAGCAAAGAGCATTACAAAGAAGGGAAACGTGTAGATCATGCTAAATCAAGAACTACAAATAACAGTGAAAAAAACCCCAGATAATTTGAGCAGTACAAAAGAAGAAAAAGTGAGATTAATCTTAGTAAGAGGCAACCACTCAGATGGTGGGAAATTACATGAACTTGAAAGTCAGTTTGTGAGCTATATTCCAACAAGTTTTTCTAAGCTGGCCTAACTGTTAAAATCTGTTATTTTTCAATATTTGATTATGGTGATGTAGGTGATCATTAAAGTTGCTGGCCATTCTGAGTTTTATTTGGATGTCCTGAGTTGTTGTCATACCATCCTTTTTTTTTTCTTGTGAAGTACTGTGCTGATGGGATAAGCTATTTCTGACTGTATTGCTTTAATACCATGTAACTGTATTGTTTCAATACTATGAGGATCATAATCGGTGCATAAGAGCTAACTCCGCATAGAACTCAAGAGCTTGTAAATCTGTGCTTGTGCTGAAAATATTTCACAGTGTATTAAAGAAGGCGAGAGAATGTTGTGAATGTTGTAACTATCCCGTTTTGGGCAACTGCAGTCTCTGGCTCTGTTAAAGGTTTTTGATGGATGGGGGCTAAAAAGCCTGTGTGTTCCGTGTTTCAGTTTCATAGAGAAGGTTATATAAAGCACCTGGAAAGAGGGGCTTAGAATGGAAACTGTCAAGCAAATTACCTAGGCATAAGTGCTGGTGCTACTGCTGTAATAGCTTTACAATTTTCTGTATTTCCAGGTTCAGTTGCTGGTGTCTAATCAAGATGTTGATAACTACAAGCAAATCAAGGCTGATCTTGATCAGCTACGTCTGACTGTAGAAAAATCAGAATTGTGGGTTGAGAAGAGCAGCAATTATGAGAGTGGAGAGGTGGGCGACAATCAAACCAAAGGGGGAGAAGAGCCAATAGAGGTGGGTTTAAAGCCTTTGCTGTTAGAATTTTTTCAAAATTATAGGTAGTTTAATGAACAACTGCAAATTTGTGGTCTGGTTAATCAAAGCGAGAATGTGCAGTATTCTGTCTGAGCTTTAGGAATAGACAGAACAGGAAATAAAATCTCTTTTATTAATGTGTTCGGTATTCTTTCCCACTGATTTCAGTAACTGCGTTCTTATGTCACAGAGCTGCCTTCCTTTCTGGCTAGCAGGCAAGCCACAGTGTACGGCATCACTCTGTGGCCAAGTAATCTAGGGATTACATGTTGGCAGTTGTGTTGACTTGCTGGAAGAAAGAAGGAGTAGACAGTATCTGTTCCTGCAACTAGGGGAGAGGAGCACAATCAAACCCATGTTTTCAAACATCACAAGTAATTCCACTCTCCATTAAACATAAGACTGACCTAAGAATATTGAGATTTTGTAGGTGAACTAACTTTTTTTTTTCTGACCCCTGTCATACCACACTCTTGGGATATATTGTGATTTGAGAAACTTTAGAACTTGAATCTGGAACATGAAGACCTGATTTGTTTTTAAATATAATTTTTTTTTTTTATAATTTTGTTTTTCAGTGAAAGCTGAAGTCCTTATGTAATCACCTAACTCCAGTATGAGTCTTTAAGAAAATGCAAAGTGTTGCAAGACTTGCTATGGTTGAGGTTTGTGGCATAACAGTAGATAGAGCAGGCTTTCCCACCAATGTTTATTCCCACTTTTCCATTTTCGTCAGAGGAAGTGGGGAGAGATGAACAACTGTGATTTCTGACACAGCACTTATTCTCTTCCGTCGTAGAGTCTTCCCTATGTGGATTAGCAGTGCTTCAGTAGGTGCACAATATTATCTCTGGCAGATCTGAGGAAGTGTTGTATCAGAACAGTAATATGTAGTCTGCACAACTGCTTAGATCATCTGGTGGTAATTCCATGACAGCTATGCCAGGTTACAATAACTCAGAACCTTGTCCATTATTTTTTCCCCTGTTAAATTATTCTTTAACAGTAAAGAAATGTTATTACCTGGCAAAGCTACTTTAGATAGCAAATACTCTCTTTGAGATCCAAAGTCACACGTAAGAGGTGAGGTGCTGGTCATAATCTACAAAGTGTGAAGCAGGTGGCTAGCTTCGAGCAGATAAACATCCCTGTGAGGTCCCGTGCTTTCTTGGAATGGATGCTTGGTCTTCAGTACTGAGCTGGTTGAACCTCTAAGTCTTTAGGGAATATGCTTCACTTGCCTCTGCTTAATTTTTCCCAAACAACATTAAAGCGCACACGAGGGCTTAAATTACATTCCAGAATAGTCTTGTGTTAAGCCCAAGTTTCTGTCCTCACTGAATCATGTTGCAAGATTGGCATAAGAGTTTTAAAAAATCACATATATTTTTTTGCCCCTTAGGCTTCTGAGTCTTTTGGGGTAATTGTTTCCATCTATCATAACCTGGAGGGGCTAGAGACTTACTTTTTTTTTGCAGTCCTATGACTCCAGAAATGGGATTTGTAGAAAAAAGGCCATGTTCTTCTAAAGAAAGTATCCAGAGCTCTCCACAGGTAAAACAACAAATCTTACATCCATGCAGAATCATCTTGATAGGAACTGGAGATCAAAATTATAGTAAAGAGTGCTTGGAGTTAGGTCAGACATAAATTAGACACTGTATAGGATTAGGAAGAAATGCTGAAATTGATCTCACGTAACTGAGCCTTGCTTGAGAAGGGAAAAGCAGATAGAGTCTGTTTACTTGGTTATCTCTAGCAAGGGTGTTATCAGTCTGTATAGATACCATGGACTATGGGAAGTGTGGTCTTTATTGTCCTGTCACTGGAGGATGCGTTGGTAGTGGAGCACCAGAATCACAGATCTGAGGAGGAGAACTAGTCTCAGTGAAAGGACACTCAGGTGAAGCTGTAATACGGTGCAGTGGCATTTACAGAGCTTCTCATCTTTGCCATCGGCTAAGAAAGTTCAGTGAGATTTCGAGTAGCATAAACTTTCAGCTCCCATAGGCGCCTGGTGTTCCCTTGCTCTCCTCTTTTTCTGATTTGTGGCATTTTGCTTTGGTTCTGAGAATGTTTGAACAAACATCTTCTGAAACATCTTATATATGTTGAGGTTGTGAACTGAAACTTCTGAGAGTGCCCCTGGTTCCCCTGGTAAGTAAATACAGCCTGTTTGAGGGCAAAACTACCAGCATGAGACTGACTAGTGCCTTGCACAGCTGTCCCGCTGACGTGAGTGAGACTATTTCAGCGGCGGGGAACTGCTCGGACTGAATGCTGGAATCTGGGCCTCCATTTGGGGGCTAGAAAGAAAGGATCCTAAGACTGATGCGCAGTGATATCCCAGGCATTTTATGAATAGAGGAAGTAGTCTTTTTCAGAAAATACCATTTCCTAAAGGTGGGGTACTCAGATGAGAGCGTTTCTCAGTGCGATCTCTGACTCCCTGTCCCCTGTGGAAAAGTGTGACAGAGAATGTCTATCATGGGGCGTAACGAAGCAAGATATGCAACTGAGTGTCTCTGGTATCCCAGTGGTGTGATTGTCTCTTGGTAACTACATCCCTGGCATACTCTTATGGGTTCAATAAACAGTTTTTTATTTTCTCAAGAGAAAGGATAGATTCAGCAGCTTAATGCTGATCAGCACTTCCAGATAAGACATATAGTTCACATGGATTATAAAACTACTTTGATTGAGGAAGAATGCTGATAAAAGTAGCAGGTAAATTAATCTTGGTTAACCCACAGTCCCAGAACAGAGGAGGGTGGTTAATTATAGCAAAAAACCTGAAATATCTTCCAAAGTATTGATTCAAACAGCTAGAGAGAAGGCAGCATGCATACTAACAAACCTAAACAAATAAAAATCCACTGTCGTTGCATAGATCAACATGACCGCGCTGAACAGCGGTGCTGACGCTGTTATAAACAGCTTCCATGGCCAAGCGGTGCAGCTGTTCTTGCCCCACTGGAAATTAAGACCAGATGGGATTTATAGAACTCCACATCTTCACCATCAGCTAAGAAAGTTCAGAGACAGGTTTCAAGAGGTGTAAACATTCAGATTGGCATGCATGTGTGTTTTAGCATAATTCTCTTCTCTGAAAGAGTAGGAAGTTTGAGGACACGAGGAAAAACAGAAGTGTACCTGTTTGGTTCTTTTTTATGCTATTACACTGGTTTACATCCTTGTGGTTATACTGTGAGGCAGTCTTGAGATCTGCTCCAGTTTTTCTACATGCTTAATAATTTCAGGATCCAAAGTCTCCAATCTTTCAGTTCTTTGTGTTTCCAGTTAAGAAAGGCATACTACAGCTGGCAGCAGAACAAAAGAAAAAAAAAAAACAACCCACTGCCAGTATTCTAAGTGGCAGTATTTGTGGAGATGTTCCGAGTTTTGATTGAGATATGCATGGAAAGGTGTGTGGTTGTTGGCAGTTACGTACTGGCTTGATTTCTCTTATTTATCATACCCAGCTGGGACTTTGTGTGAGCCAAGGCCCGGAGCATACAGTGTCATGACTGGATGTTGCGGTTTAACATACAGTTCTCATTTGTTTGTAAATCCTTTCCTGCATCAACCAGAGATAAGGACAGAAGTGTCCTCTTGATGGGAGGAACATTGCTAATTTCCACGTGCTACTTGTTCCTGCTGAGAACTCCACCTTATCTCAGCTACAGAGGTCATCTTAAGCTCTTTCTCGGGACTTTTTAATGTTCACGTACATAGAGTTTGTAATCTTTCCAGCTGTATTAAAGATTTTTGGAACAAGTGGGTGGCTATTGAAATACACTTATAGTCCCTATTCTCATAGTATCTAAATTCCTTGGGACGTCTAGTCTGTGATTTAGGGATGTATTCTTTTTTAGGAGGATCAGAAGCATGAAGACATAGACTATAGAGCAGTTGCCTCAAATTGTGTTGGAAATTTGAAACAAAGGAAGGACTTGAATGTGAATCTTTTCACTCACTGGACTGGTGGATAAAGAATAAATGAGTCTTTATTATCTGTGTTATATCTGTTCCCTATGAGCTGCTGTAGTACTTCTTCACTTGCTGTTATTAAATATAACTAGTTCGTGTTGAGGAAATTGCAATAGATCTCCCCTTGTTGTGTGTTCTTTGTTACAGGAGTCAAATATTTTGAGTCCAATACAGGATGGGACCAAAAAACCCCAGATAGACAGCAATAAAAGCAATAACTACAATATTGTTAAAGAGGTTGGTATATCTGCTAAGAAACTTGGTTGACGTATTTGTTTGATAAGTAGATTTGGTAATTATTTTGAAAGAATATTTTTGTTTGTGTCTGTGTGACGTGACTCGTTCTTTGCTTGCTTGCATGCTTATTTGTTTGTTTATTTATTTATAGATTTTGATTCGACTCAGCAAACTTTGTGTTCAGAATAAAAAATGTCGGAATCAACAGCAGCGATTGCTGAAAAATATGGGCGCCCACTTGGTAGTCTTGGACCTTCTGCAGATACCCTATGAAAAGGTTATTCTCATAATTTTAGTGGTGAAGAACATGAATGCAATAAAGGGAAAGGCCTCAAGAGGCCCAAGAATCAATGTGATTTTTTTTTTTTTTTAAACTGAATTCAGTCAGCTACGGTACAAATATGAAATGATGATACCATTTTCTACCTTAAGAATAATGGGTTTGGTCCTAAGTTTAAATATGGCTGCCTGCATACAACAGGTTTTATTAAGAACATAATGCCTACTGCCTCAGATAGCTGGATGTCACCGCGCTGTCATCCCATTCCTGATATAGGCAAACCTTAGATCTGCAGTCACTGCACAGTAAAAAGTACTGATTTAATGGAGCTTCTGGCAGGGTATCTAAGTTCCAATGTTGGGTACTGGTGTGAGTGCTATCATAGATACGTAAGATGGACAAAAAGCTTTCAAGGATCAAGTCTGAAATAATATCTTTGTTTCTATGGTGGATGCCTCTAACCTAGTTCCACTTGGAAGTTTTTCAGAAGACAATATGATTTTGTACTGATTTAGTAGCATTGAGCATGCAAATGAATGATCTAGATAGCCTTTTGAAGAGCACGACTGTGCTGTTTTAACCCCATCCAGCAACTAAGCGCCACACAGCTGCTTGCTCACTCCACTCTACCCGG
>JAVJGG010000024.1:8994184-9027167 GCA_035590195.1 Aviceda cuculoides
GTTGGGTTTTTTTCTTTTCTTTTCTTTTTTTTTTTTTTTTTTCCTAGGAACAGGTTAAGACAGGGATGTTTGTGCTCTCTTTTTTTGGTGGTAGCCATTTTCACCAGTACTGAGACCTCTCCAAACCCTGTTTTCCTGCTCTTTGTCTTGCCTCTGTGGTTGTGTTCTACAGTGAAAGTCCTGCTGGACAAAGCAAGGTCATTTGAAAATGAACAACAGAAACCTCCTTGGAGGGGAATTCGGATTTTTAACCTTGCTGGTTTTACCCCAAGAAGTATTTTCTCCTGTTTAATTCCCTTACTGGGTTGTGCTTTTCTGACGTGTCCTGGCCCTGACCCTCCAAACAGACTCCCCTCCTAGCCCTTGAACACGACCAATTTTCGTTGCCCCTGGGCTCGCAGCAGACGTGCAGAAAGAGGGCTCCGTCCACAGCTGCTTTCGTGAGCCTGGAGACAAACTGCACTGTGCCAAATGATGCAGATTTGTCCTGATGCTAGTGACCACTGAGCTTGTTTTCACATACTCTTCTCGTAAGAGAAATTAGACTCCAGGTCTTCAGAGGTGAAGGGTGAGGGTATTATTAAAGCTGTATTGTGTGTGTGTGTGCTATTAGCACCAAATGGCAAAATACAGGTTTATTTTGCTTTCCTGCAAAGCCCTTAGGGCAGATGCCTAATTAGTCCTTTTAATTTCCTGGTTAATGGCTAAAAGAACTAAAAGACCATGTCAGAAGTGCTCTGGCCTGTCCTGCTCTTCAGCCAGGTCCCGGTGAGTAGCCATATCTTCCAGGTTATTGAGTGTATTTGTTCAGGTTTGGTTTTCTGGGGCCCAGACAGAGCCCATGTGTTATAAATACATCAGCGTTATGTAGCTATCAGGACAGTTAGAATGCTGTCAGCCTCATGAAAGATGTTACAATAGCTTTCAAAGCATTTAGAAAAAGAGTCCTTTGATCCTCTGTGTTCCAGTGAGCTAAAAGGGATGCTTTTGCGTGGGGGAAGGGGGAAATGCTTTTCTTTTAGCTGCTACAAATGCCTGTCAGTGGGTGAGTTTGCGAGGTTCGAGTCTGAGTCTGTTATTAGAGAGCACTAAGGTGAAAGACGGAGAGTGTTATCCTCAGGTTGGAATGTTTCCTTTTTTATTAAAAAAAAAAAAAAAAGTAACTGATTTTTTTTTTTATCTGTTAGTGGATTGAGGAAGGAAATATTTAGTCCCCAGCTGTCATTCTCTTTCAACAACGTGATACATTGCAAAGCAGGCATGAGGCGGATTCGTGTATAAATTCAGTTTGCCAAAAGCAGTCGCGCTTTCAAAGACACCCTGTTTCTACAGTTTCTGCCAACCTACTTTCTCCCGTGTATGACTTAAAGCGTTGCACTAAGCAAAGTGGGTGCTGCTGAAGGAGAGGCTTCCCTTTCCTGCGTGTGGCCCAGCCTGTAAGTCAGCAGCTGTAGTCTGAGCAGGATTAAAGAAAGAGCCAGGATCTGACAGCTGTAAAGTCATCCTGGCTTTCTCTGCAGAATTTTTGAAGTATTATTCATGTGAGTTTTGGTCCCAAAGCCTCTTAAGGGGTTTTTAAACACTGCTTTCTCAATCTTCATCTCCATTTCATGCATTTCAGGTTTTTTCTTCCATGGGGAAACATCTTTCAGTCCCCAAAGGGCAGAGGGATAAGAACAAATGAGAGGATTTCCAAATTCCTTCTGCGCTGGGAATTCAGACCAGTGTTGGAGCAGAGTGGCATCCCCGCATATGGCTCTGCTTTTTAGGCAAGCAAAGTGGAAAGCTTAAAAGCATTTTGAAATTTAGTGTTGGTGATTTCTGAATTCACCGTGCTAGCGCTTACAGCTTCCTGTCTTCCCAGTGGGATCGCAAGTGCTGAGCCTCAGAGCTACTGGTTCCAGCAAAAAATTGGCATGCAGATTAATTAAAAGCAGAAGAACT
This sequence comes from Aviceda cuculoides, assembly GCA_035590195.1. Taxonomy (NCBI): domain Eukaryota; kingdom Metazoa; phylum Chordata; class Aves; order Accipitriformes; family Accipitridae; genus Aviceda; species Aviceda cuculoides. Next base: position 8,996,129 of record JAVJGG010000024.1, read on the forward strand.
TCAAGAGGTTTTTAGTTCTATGATTTTTTTTTTTTTTTTTTTTGGAAAAGTTTTGATTATTAACTGAGTCTGTTACCTCCATGAGGACCGGGGGTGGTGGCGGTGTCATACTTTTCACGAAGCTGAAGCGCTGAAGAGTCTGCTTTTTCATTTTAGCCACTGTTGCTTCTCTGACCAAAATCTTTCCTTTCCTGGAGTAATGAAAATTGCACTATGTAGGGGCATGACTTTATCTGACTCATTTTAGAAAAGCAGACAAGCAAAGCTCCTCAAGATGCCTCATTTCTGTAGGTCTCAAGTTATCTTTGGTTATTCCTCTGCCTACCACATGACAATGCTTGTGTCTTATACTCAAAATGCTTTTGTGTTCCTGTGAGCTGTATCTTCCCCCGAACATGGGTGTTTTTGGATGTCACGTCAGTAACCTTCCTTAAAACACTCCTGGTGAAATTGCTGTCTTGTAGTGTCCAAGTGTGACAGTGGCACTGTGTAATTAGAGAGAATGTTTGCCTTATGTGAGAGTCAGGTGCTGTGGATTATCTTTCTGCTTCTGTCACCAACTTCTCTCTGTGACCTTAAGCAATTCACTCAGCTTCTCTGGACTTCAGTTCCCAATCCATAAAGCGATGTAACGGTAAGTATGTACTACCCAGGTTCATGATTGTGTGTTAAATGCTCAGATAGTAATGAGAAGGCTACCCCGCCAGTCTATATATGGAATAAGTTCTGCTTTCGCATAGATTCCCTAGAACATTACAGTAATCTGTGGCTTGCATAGGTGAAAGAGAACAGCTTTGCTTTTCATTTCTTGTTAAACATGACTAGAACTGCTTATTTAAAGGCTGTTGAAGAGGTAGTATGACCATAGTCTGTACTCCTTGTTTGTCCAGTCTTGCCTTTCTCACTGTGTTTGTCTCTCTGTAGACTCCTCTTAATACTGTTTACACTGACATATGCGAAGTCAATATGATTCTGTATAGATGTTCACAAATGTTGAAAAGAAATAAAGAAATAAAAGAAATACTGAAGGATGCAATCCACCCCAGTAATTTTTTCCTTTCTTTAAGCATGACATCTTTATGCAGCAACAAACTTTTAGTTTTGTACCAAAGGGTGTCTTCAGGAATCTTTTGAACAAATCTTCCCACATCCTCCCACCATTTAATCATCCTTCTGTTCTCCAGAGTTGTCCCAGTACCATCCATTCTCTTCTTTCATTGTTTTTAGCTTGTCTTTTGTATTTTCCCCATGTGGCTTTCCTAAGTAATGCTGCCTGCCTTGCAGTTTGCAATCTTAAAGGCTGTTGGTATTGACTACACTATTTCCTTTCTTTGCCTCTTTTTTTAACATTTTTCCTGCAAATGAGCTTTGCCTTCACCACCCATTTGTGGTGATCGATTGTAGAGAGAAGTTAAACGTTACATGAAATCTTTCTAACCTAAGGCGTTTATGTCTCATCTATCTCTAAAGCCTCTTCCAACCAGTCCCCAACAGGAGGAAAGACCCATTTTCTTCTTGAATCTGTCTAAATGTTAAGTGGCACGCAATGTGCTGATTTAGGGGGATCTTTGTTCGCGGTGTGGCAAAGAACAGACAGCCAACCAGAAAGAGCTAGTTCAGAAGAGAAGGGTATTCAAAACACAACGTGGACCTCCAAGAAGGATAAGCTATCACAAATACATCTTGAACTCTAAGATAGTTATCTCTGATAGATTTTTTTGTTGTTGTTTATAAAAATAATTTGGTTTTGTATTAAGAAGAAATATTACATGTGTTGTAATAAATACAAAATAATAAAGCTTGCTTATTTAAAAGAACTAAATCTCATTGTTTCCTCCTTCTTCCCTGCAGGTTTGTAACACAACCACAGATCGCAAACATGCAGACACATCTCTGGAGAAATATGTCACTGAGCCTGTAATGAACATTGTGAGTGGCTTCTTCAGTTCGCCATTTTCAGATAACAGCACCAGCCTCCAGGTAAGGAAAAGAGACACAGACAAATAGGTGATTCAGACCATTAATGAAATACCTTCTGCTACCCAGAGAGGAATGCTGTATCTTTACATCCTCCTTTAATTTCTCTGTCCCCTCTCATGCCACTGGCTAGCAGCTTAATTCCTCTTTAAAACACTTACTCTTAATTTTTATCACTTACCGCTCTGAACCAGTAGACAGCTCAACATGGTCAGATTTACTCCTGGCTCTTGTGAAGAGACTATCCTTGCAGAATAATGGTCTATCTTTGTATTCGTATGAGAAAAATGCTGTGTCCTGACAAAAGGGACACATACCTGAGAACTGGGAAGACTCTTCTGTCCTTCTGCTCTGTATTGTGTTTGTTTGATATCTGTGGCAATCTGAGGAAAAATTGCATGATTTGTCCTTTTGAGAGGAGCAGCACTGACTTCTGTTCCCTCCAGTCCTGAAGAGGAAAGAGAGAATTTAATGGAGTTGTAACTTGAGTCTACAAGCTAGAAACCCCTTCCGTGTGGTTTACAGTGTGTCAAACCCTATGGCAGTTGTGAGGAGATTCTAAAGGGTAAAATTCCTTGTTTGTCTTTTTGTTTTCAGACACACCAGCCCGTTTTCATTCAGCTGCTGCAGTCTGCTTTTAGAATTTACAACTGTACCTGGCCAAACCCAACGCAGAAAGCCTCAGTGGAGTCATGTATCAAGACTTTGGCTGAAGTGGGTAGGTGCCAGATTTTACTTTCCTTATTGTTCCCTGTGTTTTAAGGTCAGACTTGCTTGAGGTTGAACAGTTTTTAATTTGACTGTACCGTCCTGAAGTTGTGACAGTGGTGGTTTCAGAAATCCAACTTTCTGAGGCTAAATTCTTCCTCCTTTCGTAACCCATTCAGATCTGTCCCATCAAATAGGGTTGTTAGGTGAAGCTTGTAGGTCAGAGAGATGAGTTTGCTGAGTGAGCAATGGTTGAACTTCACCTCTAGCAAGTTATGATATTAAAACACAACATAAGCTATCAGAAAACCTGGGCATTTCTAGTCGTGCTGGGCTACATTTGCACAAGCTTGTTGTAAGCAGCGGTGCATAGCAGTAGTGCATCGGAGAACACCCATCATTTTTCCCCTCAGTTCCTGGGAGATGCATTCGTTATTGTCAGTCATGGTCCTGGGCTTGTTCAGGTTTTGTCCCATCAGGGAGCTGGGGATGGAAACCACAATTGTGCCACTCCATAGCTTCTCCGCTTACTCCTCACCATCAGGCCCACTCATTTACTGCTATTACACAGTCAGCCTTGTCAGGGGAATATTGCCTTGCCCTGGCACCAAGACCAAATTTGATCCTCAGGGCAGCTAGTAAGTTACATGCTTTCAAATAAATTCAAATGCCATGTTAAAGTGGAAGATGTAAAACTTTTTATCTTAAAATAAAAAAAAAATTCTTCACCAGTACATAGCGAAAGTTCATTCTTAAGTTAAATTTCTGTGAATAAAATTTTAAAGTTTTTTGCCATGACAGAAAAAAGGATTATTCAAAGTAGTTTCTAAAAGTTAGTCATTCTGATTACTTGTAGAGTAAGGTTCTACTCAGGGTGAATAAAAACTGAGTAAAGGCAGACATGTACAGAAACTGGCTAAATCCTATTGTTGATGCAATTTTTAAAAAGTTTTAATAAATAATGATAAAACAATATGAGAGGTCCCTTAACCATCTGCCACTTCAGTGGCATTGTAACAGTTGACTCTAAATTTAGATTTTGGAGTAGCTTTACAGGAGTATCATTTAACATTTTAGCCAAAACATCTCATTAACTTCTTGTGTGAATGAGAATAAGCAGTTACCAAAAAACTTAGCAAACTTCAATTGTTTTATTTGTTGTGCAAATGATTTAATTATGGATCCATCTGGCACAAGAACTTTGGAAGTTGAAGACATTTTATTCCCTTTATGCCACAGCTACTACAGTCTCAGGTAAAGCTTTAGCCCTACGAATCCTCGTTTGTGTGTTTAACACTTACGTTCCTGCTCTTCTCTGGCAGTTCTGGAAAGAGTCATCAATAAATTACTTCCTTTGGGAGTCTGGGGAAAGTGGGAGAAGTAGGGCAGGTGAGAGTATTTTTGAGACCAAGCACGCCCTGTTGTGCTTCTAGACAGCTTGGTGTCTTCTTTTCTGTAGAGCTACACCTAAAATCAAGTTCTAGCCCAGAGAGGTTTCTGTGTTACCTCACCGAGACGAGGGTATTTGGAGACACCCGAGCGTAGTGCCGAGACAGCCAGGCTGAACTCGTCCCCACAGCAGCCTGACTGGGAAAGTGTGGGTCGCCTTAATGGGCTGGCGGGTCCAGCTTCTCGGCCAGGTGTGCCAGCATGGGAAAGGGCTGGTGGTCTTTGGCAGGTAGGTAGTCTTCTGTGGGCCTCTTCTTCCTGGGGGAGCCAAGGGGAAAGCCCGAGTGCAAGGCATGGCTGACATCTGGAGTTCTCTTCAGATACCTGACTTTGTTCACTGTTTGGTGAGTTTAATGCCTACCTCCGCTGTAGTCTTTTATTCCTTTTTCTGTTTTATGGAGATGGTTTACAGTTGGTTTTTCTACAAGTACGCTCCTGTGCTGTGCTGTGGGTCCAGCCTTCCTGCTGCCCTGGCTTTCCACCCGTGGGACCCCAGCCGTGCCCTGAGCACTCTCAGGCGTGGCAGAGCGGAGCCGAGCTGCCGGCGACGGCATCGCTCCGCGTCCTCCTTGGGGACCGCCCTGCGGCAGCAGCAGGGCAGGGAGGCTGTGCATCGCCCGGGGGTGCCGCGGGCCCGGCAGCCTCAGAGCTGCCCCCTGAAAGCACGCCTTAGCATCCACGATGACGATTTCCTCGTCCGTATCGTAATAACTGCTTAAGGGTTCATCACCGGCATCAAAATCGAGCACGGTAAAATTGCGTTGTGTCGCGTTAGCGAATCGCCGCACCTTTTTTTGGTGTTTTATTTTGACAGTGCGGAAAGGGAGTGTAAGGGAACAGGTGAAGGGGGTTTCTCCAAAGAGGAAGTTAGGCGGAGAAGAAGTGGAAGCAGAGTTTTTAACAAACACCCCTGTGCAAAAGTTTGGCTGACTGGTGACAATTTTAACCACCGGTGGTCCTCAGTAGTTTTATGCACGGTGCCAGACATGTCTTGCCTGGGCTAACTGAGTAGGCCTGCTCTGCTCTGCTCTGCTGAAAGCTTTGGAAAAACTGTCCCAGCTGCGGGTACCAGAAGCTTTTAAAATCAAGGCCCTTTTGTGATTACAGCACATGCCCAGTGCCCTTCTCTATTGGGTGTTCCACTGCACAAAATGGTGTTTCTCTTTGAGAAGGCAAAAGTTTCTTCCGTAATACAAACAGGGCAGCCTTTTTTTGCCTCTTTTGCTGGCTGTGTATGTGGACTAGGTTTGGATTTTGGCTAGGCATCTGTGAGCACTCTTCTGCCTTTTTTTTTTTTTTTTGACTTGAGAGTCTGACAGCTTTAATGTTAGGGCCTTCATGTTTCACAGCAGGGTTTAAAAAAAAAAACCTGTAGAAAGATTTTGCCTATATCAGAGAGTTAGGGTATTGGACAGATTTACAGCAGGGACCAAAGACTTTTGATGGAAAATAAATGTAGTATAGAGTTGAAAGAACAAACATGATTTTTTTGTGTGTGTCATAGCCCTGGATTTAGAAACGAATCTCAGGAGGAAGAAAGATCATACACAGATTTCCCAAGATATCAAAGATCCATATAATAATGCACTTTTAAAAGGCCTATTTCAGAGCAAGTTTAAGCAACATACATTCTGCTCAGTGCTTACTAGTTTGTTGCTGGCAGGTGGATGTAAGTATTGCCTCAAGAGCTTAAGTTCATTACATCTGTCTTCTTATGAGCACTGTAAGAATGTGCATTATCTTCCAGGTCAACAAAAGGATATGTTGCAGAAGCTAATTTCTTATAACCCTGGTACTTCAACTCCACTTGACCACTAGGGAAAAACTTCACAAGCTTTTCAAGCTTCACTTGCTGCTTTTTCTCCAGGCGGTTGCCTGCCTCCAGTTCAGCAAGAAGCATAGTAGCTTGCTTCTCTTCTTCAGCAGACCCCTCTGTGGCTCCAAGAGATTTGGAACACATAGATACCAATGTACATCAGGTTTTTATTGCCCAGTAAACATTTGGCTACCTGGCATGAATAGAAACACCTACGAAATAATATATGTATATTAATGTGTCTTGTTCATACGGATTTCTGAAACAGATTATCACAGTAATGAGAATTAACACATTACACATATATCACTTTTGCTTTTTCTCTATTACTACATAGGACTGAGCTTTTGCTTGAAAATATAGTCCAAAAAATGAATGATCAAAACAGCTTCTATCTCACTGGTAAAATAGGTGCAAATGAAAAATGTTTAAAAGGTCCCCTGATCTTTGTGAAATCAGAGGAACTAGGGTGTCTAACAGTTTAATTTATTTCAAATGAATTCATTATCAAAGGACTTTCAGTTCCTACATTTTATAATCTTGGCAAGATTGAGAAGGGTGGAGGCCAGTCTCAAAGTTTGCATTTTAAACCATCTACTGTCTTTCCATATAGTAATATTGGAGAATGTCACCTGTCCTCACAACTAAAGATCTGGATTGTGTATCTTAAATTGAATTGGAGCAGGGTCTTTCTCCCAGGGCTGACCAGTCTTTCAGGACCCATGCAAAGATCTGTGTTTGCTTCTTAATAAAGTGGTGATTCTTCTATCTTCACTGCTGAGCATCAGTTTTTGTTTCTGTTACAAGGGCAAATCTAGTTGTATTGTACTTGTCTCTACAGCATCCATTAGCTTTCTTCCTTATATTTTTACAAGTTGCATCTTCCCCTCTGATACTGTTTGTGTATCCCAAGGATGTAGTATGTGTATGTCCATGCTGTTACCACCAATAATGAAATCATTGGAATTTCCCAGATGAGTAAACAGTGTCATATAGGAACCTGCATTTTGTTAGACTATTTCTCTTGGCAGACCCGTTAAAAAAAAAATCTGTTAGCAAGCCAAATTACATTAGTCATTATCAGATTATACTCTAGGATGCTGTGCGGGAGAAGCAAAAGGAGAATCCTTGTTTCCATCCTACAAAATTGGAGGCGAATTCTGTAAGATTGTTATTTCATCAGTTCAAAACTGGAACATGTACAGAGGCAGTACTACTGTGACGGCTGGGGGAAAGGAGAACCGAATTACAAGAAGAGACTACAGGAGCCCCATGTGTTTTGCCTAGCAAAACAAAGGCCTGTGTTGTGGCTCTTTAAAAGTACTTAGGAAGATAAATAGTCAAGAAGAAGAGACATTTAAGCTAAAGGACAGTGGTGACCCAAAACCAACTGGACATAAATTATGCTAGGTTGTAAATAACCTAAATAAATTGAGATTGTAAATCAGAGGTTTGGAACCAACTTGGGAAGGATGTCCTTGGTCAATGGGCCAAGAGAAAATGGAGGGAGGAGGGATGGCAGAAAAGCTAGCTTCATTTTAAATGGGGCTCAATACATTTTTCGAAAGATATTAAGGAACGTATGTCGTCTGTTACAGAGAGCAGGTGGTCTGAAGGAGTAGTGAAGTTCTTTCTAGTTGAGTATTTATTCCCCAATTTCAGCTGACCAATACCCCTTTGTACAGAATCCAGAAAACTCTCCTGTGGTGCTTCTTGACCATGCTTTTATGTCCTCTAAAACCCTTTCCTTTTCCCGGACAAATTACAAACAGGAGACATTAAATGTAAGATCTAGGTTACATTTTATTGCTTTTTTGGAATTACTGTGCATATTTTAATGTCTATATAGATGAACTTTCTTTTCTATAACAATTTTTTCAGCCCTGAAAATACTTTATTTCACTTCCCATTTGAGTTTTAAAATCCTTTTTCCATTTTATAAAAAGCTAGACCTTCATTTTCAATTTTTAGTTCAAATAAAATAATTATCCTGTTGTTACTTTTTTGACAGCAAGAAGAATACATTTCAGATGAAGCACATATTTTATTCTATTTTAACTGTTTGTGTTTCCCTAATTGCAAGAAAAATTCAATGATGATCTTTTTACAGACTGATAAATATTTTAGCGTAGGTTTTCTGTTGGAAGAAAACATCCAAGTGAAGGGTACACGATTGGCAGGCTTGTGTCTTGTGTACACGAAGCTTTTATTTCCTTTAAAAAGTCTTGCTGTCGCTAGCATTAGTGTCTCTCCATCCAAATGCATTTGTTAAGCAGTCAGTAAATGATTAAGGAGCTGGAGGGACTGATTTATGGAGCAAAATTAATTGAACTAAATACGCATCGCTCCATTAAGTGACAACTGGGAAGTGTGGGAGAACATGATATAGCTGTCTGCAACTACCAGAGGGGTGCAAGCAGCAAGGAGAGTAAAGGCTTCGCAAGCAGGTACGGCTCTGGCTTTTTTGTGACCCACGTTGCCTGCCATGCTCCTCCTTCAGTCGGCGGAAGGGGTGAAATGCCTGCATGGCCCCCAGAAAACCCGCACCAGGCATGGTTTAGGGTAGGGCAGAGTGTACTAAATAGCTGTGAAGCCACTAAATACTGTTGTATTTTGTATATACTACAAAAGCCAATGGAGTGAAATTTAAAATTGGGGAGCACTAGGCGGGAATATCGAGGAGAATGGCAAGCTTCCTTACGGCAAGGTAGATTACTCTGAAGAAAGGGCTTCCAAGGAACATTGCAGGCAAGGGCCACTCCCTCGAAATCCTTAATACTAAATTGATGCTCAGACTCAGACAGGCGGTATACTGAAAGGACAGTGCTTCAGCAAGCATTCCTGAAATAGGTCCTTTTACTTCCAGTTTCCGTGCTTCTGTGAAGAGAACTACAGGCGGGTAATTTGACAAAACACATCTCAGCCCATTTCAGCCCTTCTGTTAGCACTCGCACTATGCTCTTGGGGTTTCGGTGGAATCTAGCTCACTCGTAGAGAGCGGCTTGATTTTTAGCTACTTGATTCTCGACATTAATGTTGCCCTTTTCTTTTGAGTCCCCATCTCAGAGTACTTTTTTCATAGTTTAAACAGTAAAGGAGAGGAAAGCTGCTGATGCGCTGGATACACACAGAACCATCCAGCACAGAACAGAACATTTTTCTGTGACCTGGCTGAATTTGCGGCACTGCAATACTTACCATTTCCGCGGGTACCGTTTGCTCGCTTGCCTTGGCTCAGCTGTGGCTATTGCGATAGCGTAATTGTGAGCAGCAGGCTGAGAGTTCGTCATGCAAAGGATTTCCCAGCAAATCGCATTTCCTCTGACACTGGCAAAACAGCGTAGTGCATTCAGGGCGTAATTAGCTCTGTGCAGGGTGCCCTAGGTAGGAACTGGGCAGTATATAAGCCTGCACTGTGCCCTCTACCCCAAGGCAGAACTTACCTTTGCTGAAGACGTGTTCTAGTCCATCCCGGTAAGTGTTCTGCTTGATACCTGTGGTACCAGTTTACATACAGCCACGTAGCATGCTTTTTTCCCAAGTTCACTAGTCAGATGAAAGACGGAATTTTACCCCCTCCTGGCTCCTTTGTCTACCAGCTCTAACCCTACTTTGCAAGTTTGAGTGCCATCCAAAAGTATTTCTAAGTGGAACAAAAATAGACATGCTTTTAAATATTTTATGTTCATACTTTAAGGGAGATTGACACAATTTGAAGAGGAAAGCAGCCTACAACACCTAAATTAAAAATAAATATTTATGTTCACATTTGTTCATCAGCTTTCCAAAATGTAAAAATATGTTTCATGTTGTTTTAAATAATGAAATGTGAAACAAATGAAAGATAAACTTTCTACAAGCTGCAAAGAAATAAGAAGACAAAGGCTTTGTTTATAGCTTAGACTTCAACAGTGCCCTTTGACAACCAATACAAATCTTAATTACAAATGGAATTATACATATAAGAATTGTTCAAAACAAAGGAGTATTTTTTTTTTCTCTCTCTGGTTTCTTTGTGATAGTTTTAATTAGCTGCAACTCTTTGAACAATCATAGTCCTTGACTGCTCCTCAGATACTGATGGAAGTTGTTAACTTCAAATGGCATCTATAGGACTGCAGAAGTCTGGGTTTTCCTCTGAATAGCATGCTCCCCATTGCTAAATTTATTCTTGGATATATCAGGATTCTGCATACATACCACTTAATTGAGAAGCAAGCATTGTCCAATAACATTCCAGTGATTGACATTAGGACACAATAAATTGGATTAATAGGCTGCAGCACTGTACCCACACTGGCAGAACTTTAATGGACTTCCATAATAAAGTAAGCAGCAACAGGGCAAATGTGTTTTGAAAAATAACCCAGTCAAATAATATGGACAAACAATCATTTGAAATAATGGCCAGCTATACATGGTATTTTCCTCATGATAACCAGGAACCTTGCCTTCAAAACAAACGGAGAGTGGAAAGGACAAGTCGGTTGCCAGTGCGGAAACTGCTGTACATCTGCTGCTGCTGATTTGTACACGGCTGTGGGGAAATGTGTCTTCCCAGCTTGACCTAAGAAAAAAAATTTTTAAATCCCCTATGGCAAACTGTTTAAAAATAGAAGAGATCTCCCTTCCATTGCAGTTAAACAGCCTACATGGCTGGTGGTCCTGCATGGGGGCGCATGGGGAAGGGGGGAGGGCACCCTGCACCCCCGGGAGCTATTGAAGGGATGAGGCACTCTTGCCGCAGTCTGTGAGATTGGGGGTTGAGGTGTCACAGCCAAATTTAGGTTTATAATAATGCTGCCATCACAATACAGAGTTCGGGGGAAGAGAAGGTTTGTGCCTGGGATCCGTGGCTCGCTGCTTGGCAGCACGCGAGCGTTCCGTTCGTTCACCAGAGCTGTGTGCCCGACTCCCTGCCCGCACCTACTCCTGCGGGCTTTGACGCGTCGGCTCTTCAGGAAAGGAGGGCATCTGTTGGCAAGTGCAGGACTTGAAGTTGTGTATGTTTTAAGAACTGGGAGGGAGGGGTGGAATATTTTTGATGCCTTCCGCTCCTATGGAGAGCGTGCATGTCAGTGCAGAATGCAGAAATGCCTCAGAGAAACGTTGTGCAGGACTGTAATACGGGCTAATGCTTTTTTAAAAATTCACTTTGTTTCAATAAGGAAAACTGAAACATTAGTTATCGTTAGTCATTATTACAAACGAACTAGAACTGCTTTTCCATTTTACTTCTCGGTTTTTATTGAACATAAACTGTGCCATGGAAATTAAATGAAATGATATACAGTACAAAGCCTGATCACTGGAATGTGACCTGAACTTTCAAACAGAGATATTGCTGCATTGATCTCTTGTTTATTTGCTGACTTTCAGACAACTCATGCTGAGCTGTAGAAGGATGTCACTCTGATCTCCAGTGGAATGGAGAGATGCAGCTAACACAAGGATTTTTGTGAAGGAGAGGGCAGATACCTTTAATATTGTCTTTCAAACTTCCTTTTCACATGACAGTTCAGGATGCAATAAGTAGTTTAAAGTGGATGCCCTGTAAGAATTCATGCAAGTCTTTCCTCAGTTTTTTCCCTCCATATTCTCTCTTTTGTCACTTCCTGCCGCTCAAGTCTAAAAAAAAAAATTGCATTTTTTTAAACTATTGGTTAAATTTGTTTAACTATCAGTTAAACTATCACATGTTTATTAACTATTGGTTATATTGCAGTGGCATCCAGGAAGCCCATGGTTTAACAACCCTGGCTGTATAGGAAACCAGAGGGAGAGAGAAGAGAAGACAGTCTTTTTCAAATTTAATTTGTATGCACTTGGTTTCTCAAGGTCTTTGCAAGAGAAATACACAGAAAAGCAACAAATAGCACTTGGGATAAATTGGCTAAATATGCATATGTCTGCTAGAAAGAAGAATTTTTTAATTTACTTCTGAGTAGAGTAAAACTAGCTGTTGAAAGAATAATGCATACTCTTTTTGTTACTCTTACTAGTATCTCCAGATCTGATCTTTTTTTTAAGTTAGTAAAAAAAAAATTATTCTGTTTTAAAAAATAAACATCTGTACCTATGAAAATATATCCTGTAAATGATCATTTAAAGTGGTACAGCTTGCTTTCTTTAACTAGATTACAGATGATTTCTACTAGCTTAGGTTTGTCATCCTTATTTTTAAAAGGTTTTGAAGTGAGATTCCCCAGCCCCTTAACTTAAAGAGTAACAGGATTTTGCATGTCACGATCCTCATAAGATTTTCAAGTTTTTGCCACTGTAAATTTCGTCTTCTTCCTTTTAAAGCAAAGAACCGTGGGATTGCAATTCCAGTGGATTTGGACAGCCAGGTCAACACCTTGTTCATGAAGAGTCACTCTAACATGGTGCAGAGGGCAGCCATGGGGTGGAGAATGTCAGCCCGCAGCGGACCTCGTTTTAAAGAAGCTCTTGGCGGGCCTGCCTGGGATTACAGGAATATAATAGAAAAACTACAGGTACAAAAATAGCAAATGGCTTGGGCAGCAGTTGTGGTGGTGCATTTTACCTAATACGTGCCGGATGTGGAAAACACCAGAGAGAGACTCATTGCAGTTTTAGTGCGGGATTACGGTGACCTTTGCACTTCTAGGTGGGGGGAGCAGAGGGCTCAGCTCTTCTCTGGTGTCTGTTCAAAGCGAAGCCAACATGCAGGGCCTTTTGATCCATGATCTGAATTCGGCTCCTGCAGAAGTCAGTAGAGGGGGGTAGAAAGTACCTTCTTTTCCTCAAAGCGGTCCACAGAGATGATCTCCTTTCCGCCTTTCCATGGTCAGTCCTGTTTTGGCTGCAGAGGAGGTACTGGAGGTTTTAGGAGCCGTTATGTCAGGTTTGTCTTACTGGAGATTGCCCATAAGATGGAGATCCCCTTGTGCGTGTAGTGGTTAAATGACATCAGGAGTTTATGAACTAAGAAAACAGCAGGACCCAGACAAATGGAGGAGCCCTAAGCACCAAGGAGGCAACACCTCAGGGGATACACTAACACCACGTATGACAAGCAGTGTTTGTCCAGCACACCATCATCCTGACTGTTGCCAAATGTTTGCTGAGCATTACTGTAGAGATGAAACTTGAAAGAGTACAGCAAGGTAGATGGTAATGGGCACCTTCTCCCCCTTGCCCTGCTTGAGGAGTGGTGTGAAGAAAGGCTTGAGGTTGCTTTACTGTCACCTGGGTTACCAAGGGCTCTTGCAGCTGGCTATCAGAAGTGGGTCAAATGGCCCATCGCACAGTATTGTGCAACTCCACAGCAATGTTCTTCTAGTTTTCTTGTAGTTATGAATGCCATCTTTCTTCCCTAGGATGTAGTGTCCTCCTTGGAGCAGCAGTTCACACCCATGATGCAAGCTGAATTCTCGGTGCTGGTTGATGTGCTGCACAGTCCAGAACTTCTTTTTCCTGAGGGGAGCGATGCTAGAATAAGATGTGGTGCTTTCATGTCCAAGTAAGTAGTGTAAGGAGAGGCCTATTTGCTTCTTTGGAAAAGATGTTAGGGAGTTAAAATTTTCAACAGCACTTACCTCTCATTTTCAACAGTGACTTACGCATGTAAGTGTCTGAGTTCATACTGAAAAATTAAACTGAGGTCTTTTGCTGCGTGTTTTATGTTTCTCAGCAATCTAGGAGTCTGGAGAGGAGTAGAGAGAGAGGTTGTTTGCCTTGTCTGCCTAGAAATGGGATGTTAGTAGCTTGTTAAAATTGTGGCAGGCTCAGCCTACTTCTGTTTTCTTAATGGGCTACTTTTGCTATTAAGTTTCTCCAAATCTACAGCAGAATCAGACTTCCCATAGTAGAATTTTCAAGAATTCATGATGAGGCGGGGTGCTCAGGGCTAGTGGGTTTTTGTTGGGTTTTTTTTTAGGTTCAGCAAATCAGTCTTTTGATTTTTATTTTAAACTGCTAACAGCTCTTTTAAAAATACATTTCACTGGCACCCCTACCTGGTCTTGAATTATTAGATGTTTTATTTGCAGTCTGTGCATTGGAATAGTCTTGCAATTTTTTTATTAGTCCTCAAGTGAGATGCCCTCCCTGCCCTTGAGAAACTATAATTTAAACAGAAGTAACCTGGGGGAAATGAACACATTTGGCAGCTCTCCTGATTCCTTGGCTTTTTGCATATTCTGCAGAGGTAGCATTATAACAATACACTTTATATGTTTGGAAAAATTAAGCTAAATTTTGTGCTTTTCCTATCCCACGCCCTTTGTCCAAACTCCTGTTCAAAGTCAGCATCAAATCAAGTCTAGGGCTGCTGGATGTGGCCCATGTAATGCAATAAACAGTTTTCTGTTTTATTTAATTAACTTCCATGGCAAAAGAATGCTTTGCAGAGCTATGCAGAAATCCCAAGATAAAGATGCACTTCTTTAAAAGTATTGCTAGAACTGCAGGCCCGAGAGCTGCATTGTTTTGGACTCATAGCTCATGAAATTGCTGAAGATGATAGTGAGAGAGTCTTGCATAGTGCCTCCACTGAGCCCAGGATGGTGTTAGTGCACTAATCCCTGGAGGTATTTAAAAGACATGTAGATGTGGCACTTAGGGACGTGGTTTAGTGGTGGACTTGGCAGTGTTAGGTTTACAGTTGGACTCAATGATTTTAAAGGTCTTTTCCGACCTAAATGATTCTATGATTCTAACTTAGCAGTGATCTAAATATAACCAGTTCTGTTGGGTTACAGAGCACTGGTCTAGATGATGCAGTGTCAGCCCTCCCAGCCCTGTTTTGGTGGCTGTTTGTGATTTAGGACCATTAATGATGCCGTCTTTCAGTGTGAATCAGTGGCCACAGTGCCTTTGCTATATGCTGGTCTCAGGCTGTAATTTGGTGAACACTGTTCTATCCACCATAAGCCAGCACTGGTACTGAAGGAAAAAACCTGTTCAAAGCCTTCAGATTTCTTTCCCCCTTCTATTTTCACAAACGTTTCTCCAGCAGTGTGTGAACCAGTGCAAGGACCTGCTCTGCACAGAGATAGAAAGGCCGCTTCTGGTATTGGCTTAAGCTAAAACCCAAACTCCCATCGCAGTTGTAGTTGGAGTCAGAAATGTACCTTGTTTTCTGGCTTGAAACAGTCTTGTAAAGTTGTTGTGTGAATGTAAACAATGATTATGTTTCATCCAAATGTCTGCATTTCTGCACACTTCTGTGTAAGGTTTTTGGGGATCCTTTTGGCTGGATGCCATTTGCTAATCATATAATAAATATATTATAACCATCATAGAAGTCAGAAGGTGTAAAGGTTGTAGCTTTTTAAGTTTGCAAGGTGCATGGTGAACATTGCTTACCTTTAAATAAGGGTTAAAATAAGTTACCTTTAAATAAAGAAAGGATGAAATAGCAAGTTTCAATCTTAATCTGGAAGCACTCATAAAAAGGATGTAGAATTCTGCCTTCTGGATGGGCAGTAAGGTATGCAAATTGACACAAAAAACTCACAACACCTTGAAAGTCCCATTTCCTTTTTAATTATGATTTCTCTTGTCTATTTTTATTTCCTTTCCTTGAGGAAAAATAAAGTGACAGGCAATTTTTGCATAAAGAAATTGTAGTATGGTTTAGCAACAATGTGCAATGCTCTTTAAGGTTTAATATTTTACTTTAAGGTTGATTAATCACACAAAGAAGCTAATGGAGAAAGAAGAAAAGCTCTGCATTAAAATTCTTCAGACATTACGAGAAATGCTTGACAAGAAAACTAACTTTGCGGAAGAGGTACTGCTACCATTTTAGTATTAAATATAGAACTAATAGCATGGTATTAAAATGTTGGTTCTAGAACAGTAACAGAATCTGACATGATTTCAATTTTGTACATGTTTTAAAGATAATGTGGTGTCATAGGAACAATATGGTAAGGTAGAAGGTAAGATTGGAACAAAATAAACTATCTGCCTTACATAGATAGTTTTGTATCAGGGACTTGACAAGAGTCAAGGCAAGGAAGATGAAATGAATTAGCAGTAGCAAGTATTACTATATATGATTATTATGTATTGGATATCCTGTATTTCTGGAGACTAGTCTTCTTACGTCACATCTGACTTCATCTATCATAAAATCAATTGGAAACATAGGGATTTTTAATTGCAAGTGTACAGTTTTTCCATGCTGCCTGTGGTACTAGATTTTTCTACTCCATACGCTTTCTAATGCTCGTAAACGTGTGATGGGAATGTGTAATGTTTAAGCAGAGATGCCGGTTTTGGGGAGAAGTGACATAGTCTGCACCCTGGAAGTGTCTAATTATTTCTTGCACTCCTCTCTCTCCTCTTATTTCCCAGTTTCCTCTTGCAAAACCAAGTTTTTCAAATACCTCTTTCCTCTTGCCTGTGCCTTTGGGTATCGGCAGCTAGATTCAGATTTACATGTCAGCTGTCCCTTCTTTTTGAGCCTGATTCCTGTGCCTTGTGTGTGGTTTCCTCTTATCCGTATTTCTGAGTATTCCCTAAATTCTTTCAGTATTACTCACTCTTAAGTATGAATCATAGAGCTATTATCTAATGTCTTAGTGCTGTCATTTTCATTTGTTCACAGCTGACATGTTTAGTCAAGTATGTTCATGGGTTTCACTTTACCTGGAGAAAAAATACTGATTACAACACAGTGTTGCACTGTTTCACTGTCTTAGGCTTTTACGCCCAAATATTTTTGGGTGTCTGAGTAACAGCGCTTATTCATGTTATTGTACCTGGCAAAATTATCCACCATTCAGGTATACTAGCTATGAGATTAAATCTTAACTGCAATCTAACATTAAGAAAAATAAGGTCTGTGGTGATTGAGGTGCCCATGCCTGTTTCTGGGTGTTTGGGATTTTAATTTTTAAGTTAAATGTTTTGGTCCTGTCATATGATATGATAAAGTACCAACACATTCTTTCCTCTTTTATGTTAGGTGAGCAGTATATTAGAAATGGGAAATATTCACAGTGTCTTTGTTTTCACTGTATATTGTTTGTTTTGATTTCAACGTATGGACATAGGAACATATTGCCCAGGCTTCTAAGCAACCTGCTAGACAGGATAAAAAAAAAATCTAAAGGCAGAACAGTGAGATGAAGACAAAGGCAGCAATAGCAAAACATCAGCCCTTCTCTACGCAAAAACAACCAGTGCACACAGAGAAAACCAACCTCCTCTTCACCTCCTGCTCGAAGAAAAACATGGCTAGGCCTGGGCAATTTTTTTTTAATGTCATAACAGGGGTTTCACAGGTGAAGCAGACATTATTATTCTTAATTACTAGTCATACTTATTCTAATAGCTTTCTGACTCCATAATGCCACTGCATCACATGGAAAAACTAATTTGCTTTTTCAACCGTATGCTATGATGAACTTTGCCAAACCTCTCCAAAATAATTGCGTAGACCCACCAAAAGTTAACATCATCTCAGGGCTACAGGGGCTAAAAAAGCAACGCTTTAACATATGACTTAAAACAAGCTGACAAAAACATTGCCCATTTTAGTTGCTCCTTGTACCCTGTTGCGGATGGTGGTAAAGCGAGACTGGGTGAAGGCACCAGAGGGACTGTGGACTGGGTGAAGGCACCAGAGGGACTGTGCTCCATGGGCAGGCAGAGGCTCTGCCCCCAGCCAGCCCAGCCCCTGGTTCTCAGCAGCGGACATGGGAGGTGGATGCCCAGACCCCTCGTGCGACCTCCGCCATCGGTCTCGGCAGGGCATGGGGGGTGGAAGGGCTCGTCGGGAAACAGGATTTCTCCCTTGTGCTTTCTCTCAAGTCCCATAGATTTTACATTGAGGAATGTAATGAATCAGTGCAAACAAATGAGTAAACAAGCTTGTAGGGTTTGCAAGTGCTTCTCCAGCTCGCTACTCTTATGAGTCATTGTTCATGGTAGGGACTTCACAATAGTAAAAATAGCCCAATGAATAACCTCTTGCATGTGTTTCCAACTTGTTTTGAACTGTGATCTCGGTGCCTGCAAGATTATTCAACTATGTTATGCAGGTACTAAAAAAAATTATAGTAGTAAATACATAATGGTAGTACCAGAACAGAGCTACAGAGGGACACGTGACATTTTGACAGAAAGCCTGAGTTTGTTAATCACCCATCATAACATATTTTGTGTGACAAATTTGACAGAAATGGAAAATCTCTGGTTTCTACAGACTTCCCCACAGTGAGAAACAAGGAAAAAATAATGAAATAAAATTTCTTTCTCTCTCTCTCTCTTCCCTTTACCTCCCACAGTTGAGAATCCAGGTCTGGGAACCTTGCCTTCCGTAGTCTTTATCTTTCATTTGACCACTGGAAGGTAGCCTGTTTCATTGAAGGAACAGGAGGAAAAGATAGCAGTAGGTACTTATTTCACTGTTTTTATGCCTGTTCCCGTATCCGCTGTCTCAGCTCTCTTCTGCGCCTCCCCTTGCTGGTGTGTTTCAGGGCTGCTCGAGCTCTCCTGGCTCCATCCTCGGTTGCCTTTGCAGTCAGCCTTTGAGGCAGTGCTTCCTTGTGTGTTGTTTTGCTTAGTGCGGCAACACCTAACCATGTTAGGAATCAAAGTTTAATTTCAGAAGTTTGATTTAAGGTATATAAATGACACACAGAACCTCTTGGTCATTGATTGGCTTTCATAAGTAATTGTGGGTGATTATTACAATCTCCCAGGAGTTCTACGTTAAGTCTTAGTCCTATTTGTATTGATTAGGTAGCTAACTGGAATGAAATTTGATCTACAGCCCCTCTCTTACAGAAGGCTCTTCCAGAGCAGTGTTAAAACACTTGGGTAAAGCAGTGTGCGGAGGAAGTCGACACTGCCTCTGTTCAGACAGTTACTGTGGTATAGATAAAA
The DNA here is from genome assembly GCA_035590195.1 of Aviceda cuculoides. Classification (NCBI taxonomy): domain Eukaryota; kingdom Metazoa; phylum Chordata; class Aves; order Accipitriformes; family Accipitridae; genus Aviceda; species Aviceda cuculoides. The sequence goes on from JAVJGG010000024.1 coordinate 9,014,946, forward strand.
GCCTACATTAAACTGACTGTTTAAGAGAAACAAGAGAGACAGAAAGGACTGTGTTTGGACTACATCTGCCCCATCTGTGTTTGTTTTTTTGTTGCTGGCCATTTTTATACCCATTTTGCAAGACCAGAAGGGTCTTGGTCTAGAATTTTGGAGTTCTTTAGGCAAATCTTTTTTGTCCTTCACCATAGTGCTTGATTTTAGTTTTAATTTCTGTTTGTGTGCTGCCTCTAGACCTACCTAGATGTCTCAGTTTGAATCTGAGTAACATTTCCAAAAGCACCTGATTGGTTCCAGAAGAATCACTGATGCATATTCACTTTGCAAATGACTGTAGCAGTTTAAAACCTTAGCGTTATCTTGCTGCCCTGCTGAAGGCGTCTGTCCCTACAATGGAGCTGGTGGGCCAGGAGGGGTGAGTCCACCCAGCTGCTTCAAAGAGGGTTCAGAAGCTTAAATTAAACCTTCCTTCAGTGAATTGGATGAAGTTGTTGAACTGTTGACTGTGTGCTCATATGGCAACTTCTTAACCCACTCCAGCTGCTGGCATGTCAGCGCCTCGGGCATGGACAACCTTCTGATTTCCCAACTGTTCTTAAATGAGATCAGCAGCTCTGGGGAAAAAAAATACTATCTCTGATAATGTGTGTATAGGACAAGTTTAGTGTAACATTATTGGCTGCTCAGAGTGTTAATGGATGATAGTGCATTACAGAACATGGCAGAATCCAAGCCTGTATACCCTGCCAACTGGTAGTTCCTAAGGGAAACACTAGTCTAAATAGATTGAACCCTTCAGTAAGGGTTACTTGTGCTGCAGAACACAGACTTTATACTTTTTTCCTGCTTTAGGTGTTGAACTACAGTATAAATAATTGAAAACTGCATTTTTTAAGTGTCAGTAGAACAAAGACTGTGTAAGCTGCTTAATTGTCAGAAATAAGTAGTTGTGCTTTTTGCCTTTTTTTGGAAAAACTCATGAAAAATGTTGTCTTGCTCTTATACGTTTGCACTGGCTTCATGATTTAAAATCCTAGAAGTGGCTTTGTAGCCTTTCATTTTGCAGCATTAACATTTCTGCATTCCACTTTAGATATGAAATGTAAGCTATCCTCTCATCTTTGTTTTCAGCAACAGCAGCAAATATACATGGGAAAAAATAGTACAGCTCCAGTGTAAATACAAATGTATTTTATTCCTGTAAGATGTAGTCCCTGGTATGGCCACTACCGGCTCTTGGTCATTTTGCGCCAGAAGACTTCAGTCTTTGCATGTGGAGCTGTTGACAAAGCTCCAATGATTTCGTCAAAAGCAATAGTCCCAGTTCATGAATGTATTGATCTACGAGTCCAGCTGAAACCAGTGGGAGCTGAAGGTCTTTTTCTTCTGGGAAAAATGGTTTCAATGTGTCTTAGAAGCCAGGAGATGTTGCTGGGAGCCACTACGGTATGTCGTGGGGGGAATTGAAAATTGAGAGAGATTCAGATTGCTTAAAGAATCACCTCCAATTGTATTAGCAATAGAAAAATGATTTAATAGAAACTTGTATAAAAGTGCGACTTCACAGAATTCGTTGGTAAGCTTCACTCTATTACTTAGTACATGGATAAAATGCACACAGGAAAATTAAATCAGAACCAAACTAAACTTAATGTATATAGGGACCAAAACCATAATAGGGTAAAAGGAAATGTGGGAAAGGGTAAGGGAGACCCTCCCATTGAGTCACGAGGTTCAGAGAAGACCCCCTTGCTTTCTAAACTCCTGTTGGAGTCTAGGTGCGGATGGATCGACTCCTAGTCCCAAACTTGGTCAATGGTTTATATCTAAAGGGATTATAATAGCAGCCTAAAATTAATTCACAGCTGAATAAAAATCACGGCAGTAATTTAAGTATAAATTTGAAAGTATTAACTTACAATATATCTTACAATATACTTGCTATAACTTAGTAACTTACAGTATACTTGCTATAGCTTACTTAATAACTTATACTTGCTATAACTTACTGTAGACTATTCAGGTTAGTGTGCATGCATAAAGACACTAAGAGAAATACATATAAGAGAGTAAAAGAGAGAGAGAAAGAGGTATACCTGCTAAAAATTCCTCTCAAGGTCAGTGAAAATATTCACGTCGAATGCTTCGGCATTTGTCTCGATGTGCGAAGGGTCAAGCCTCAAGGAGTGAAGAGAATCAGCCCAGGTCATGTTAGCTTTCGGTGGCAGACCTCCGATTTTCGCAAACAGGAAAGTTTGCGAGCTCCGAGAGGTGTCCCACTCCAAGGAAGATGCTGGTCACAGCCCGCTGTGGTCCGGGAGAGCTCAAAGGGCCTCACTTAGTACAGCTGCTTATAGGTTTGGGAGATGATCGACTTTCATCATTAACAAATTTCTAGAATCACAGCTGTGCTGGAAAATTCCGAGGCTGTTGGAGAATAACTCAAAACATAGATATGGGATGCACCAAGATTGTCAGGGGCGGATCGGAATGTCTCAGGGTTGTTATGAGAAAGAACTGGCTGCAGGTTGTTATGAGAACTGGCTATCTCTACTCCCGTCCCCCTGCCTTCGCCAGGCAGCAGGAGTCCTTGAGATGCACAGCGCATCTCCCTGTCTTAGCTGAGTAAGAGTTCCTGGCACAGTCAAGGGTCACTTAACTGCTGGACTCATTACACTTATGTGAAGGGCTAGCGAGCCTTCCCGAGTTTGTAAATCAGCCGGAGAGGGGGAAAGAAATGCACCACCACACAGTGTCCCAGTGTTGCAGCTCTTTGAATCAAAGACATTCTCAGTGTAAACTGCATTCTGTTCTGTAGCCTCATCTTTTCAAGATGATTTTACTTATTTGCATCTGCGAATTAGGCAGCATTCAGATAAATAGCATGTGTAGGTAAAAATAGGGGAGAAAGAGAGTAATTCGGAATATGTGGGGCTTGCTGAATGTATTATACTTTAAAAGGATGCTTATTTTAAATGGGAGGAAGAACAGCATCCGAAATTCCTTATTTGTGTTACTACTCACATTTTGGATTAGTGGCACTGCAGGCATTCTGAAAAATTACATTTAATTTTTCACCATTTCTGCTGTCTTATTTGTGCTCATTTCTAAAAAAGCCTACGCGCTAGCCTGTTTTTTCCTGTTGTCAATAGGCCAGTCTCCTCACTAAGCTCAAGCGTGGCTGTAAGGTAACAGAGGGTTAGAAATACTATAGGCGAATGTTTAAGCTCAATGCTGTTTATATTGAATTTTTTAAAAAATCACTTGTACATTTCAGCTTGTAAAGGACATTTTTTGCAGTATCCTGCATTAAAAACTCTCTCCTTAGGAAAATAGCCACAGTTTGGGGGGAACTGGAGGTGCAGGGAGGAAGAATGTTTGGTTACCTCTAGCAGCGCCAGCCTGGTTGCTGTGACCGGCACGTACGTCTGGTATGGTCAGGAAGCTGCTGTTGTGGTTTTGTCAAGACAGTTAAGTGATGAAGTATGACAGAAAGTTCAAACACAACTGGGGCAAACCCCTCCATCTGAGCAATGGTTTACGTGAAGGTGGTGGTGGTCTGTTGCAGAACTAAAGCCTGTTCTGATTCATTGCAGTGTAGGATTCAAGCTTTGCTATTTCTGTGAATCCTCTGAGCCAGTGCAGCAGGAACATCAGAGCTTTCAGATACGCAAGACTAAACACTAAATGTGGTCAGATCCTTAAAGTGTGGTAATTTCTCATTATACCCATACACTGACATTTTACAAGCCAAAGAAATAAAACCTACAGAGAAACAAACAATGCAGTTTCACTTTCCCCCCCTCTAGGCTTCAAGCTGGAATAATTAAGTGAAGGGATACCGCAAGGCGTGATTGGTGCTAGCGAGGTGTTGTTAGCCACAGTGCTTAGTGCCTCAGGCCATCAGCCACTGTGGCATGTTGTTATTGCTGCGTGTTTCTGGCGCTTTGACACGCGGTATCGACTAGACCTATTCTGAAGGAGCATCCCTCATCTTTGTGGTATCCCTTATCACTCCTGTAATGTGCACTGTTGTGATCTGAAGCAGAATACTACCGTACGTTGTGGGGGATATCCCCCAGATATTCTGCTGGGTTTCCAATCATGTACATTTATAGATTTATTTTGCTTCTAATGCAAAAACCTGTAAGTGCAGCTACTCAGTGTATGAAAAGCATGGCTTCTTTTTAAAGGGAGATTATTCTTTTTTCAGTAGGTAACAGGTCCCAGATATTTGATCCAGATTTGGACCGTTATCTGCCTGTGTTTGGAAGCCTGTTCAAAGCCACTTTACTTGGACCAGCTGTGAGGTCCTTATAGTGGTCTGTGTCAAGGACAGTTTCAGGCAAAGTGCATTGCTCTTGTTGACCTGGACAAGAACTTTCAACTGAAAGTCTCATATATCAAGAACAGGTAGGAGACAGCACTTCTGACCTCTTATGAAGTGCAACATCCCGATCTAGTGAAAGACGAGCACTTTAATCTGCTGTGGTGGGAGTGAAGCACGTGCCTAACTACTTTGCAGGACTGGGTGCATTCATGCCCTCTCTTTAGTATGTATAATTGTTAACTGTCACCATGATCCAAATATATTATCTCCAGAGAGTTTTGCTACTTTTAGCTCAGCTGATAGTTGAGTGGGCAATGGTGTTCACTACTCACTGGTAGTTACTATTCTTTGTTTCAAAACCTCGATTTTGTTTGTTCATTCTCCGAGTCATAAACAAATCTAGTGGCAGGCTGAAAAAACACATGGTTGTAAACACATTTCTTCCTAAAGATTGTAGCCTCTTGGCAGCTTATATTTATCAAATTTTCAGAATATGATATGTTGTTATCCAGATTTGTTTCAGAAATATTAAGCCCCAAATCCTGATTCATAAATTGTTTTGGAACTTGTATCATCTGCCTTTCTCACATATAATATCGTTCCTCTAAAGGAGCATCTGATACTGTAAAATATTTTTTTCTGTTGATACGGATTTATACAGCATAGCCAAAACAATATCAAACTGGAGTAGCTCGTTCCTCTCTCTGAACTTCAAATGACCAATTTCTGCTCTGGAATTTCCCCTTTACACAGTGTAAGTGACATATGGATGCTCCTTATTTTCCCCTTCTTTTTTCATATCTATTCCTTTCTATGGATCTGATCTTAGGAACAGCAAACCAGCAAGAAGATCTTAACTGTTCCCTTCAAACTGTTTGGCGTCCTTCTCTATTAATATTACTTTTAGCTAAAAACAAAGAGTGCAAGGGAAGGGAGCTTTTAACAAATGAAACCTGAACATAGCTCTGAATGTATTTAATCTCACCTTACTCAGACACAAAATTCATGGAACTGATCAGGATCCTTTATGTGAACAACAACAGTTGGATTTTATTTTTCTTGTTTTGAATACTGGTGGGATGGATTTCACTAAAGACTTCAGTTCATCTAGAAGTTAAATTCCATGCTCACTATAGCTATTTGAATCAAATTCTACATCATGAAGGCATCAGGATCAAGGTTTTCTTTCTGCCTGGTTTTATTTATATATTTGAAATTGTTAATAAAGCAGACAAAGATTTCTAGGAATTTAATAGAAGTTTCTAGCAGATAGTAGATGGGCAAGGGGCTAGGTAAATGACCAAAGGTACGTCGTAGGTTAATATGTAAAATGAGTCAGCAGTTCTATCATATGGTTCACATCTCCAGGTGTGTGGAGTTTTGTGTGAGGATATATTCATATGCATAAATATAAATACTTATTTTAGATGATTTATTCCTATTCCATCTCCTTTTTTTTTAATGGGTAGCATATTACCTCAATGGTGGAGTCTTGTTAGAAGATAAATATTTGAATGTACATTCTATGTCCTACCATATTGTTTTGTTTTTAATGGAGTAGATGTTCTTGCTTAGAATATAAAGTATCTGGTACACGTTAATGCTCTCAGAGTTACTTAACATGAGGAAGAACGTAATTCCCATGGCCACCCTAATTTTAGTAATTGGTGCTTGTTTAAAGTAGCTGGTTGACATCCCAAGAGGCCTGTGTCTGTGCTTATTTGCAGAGCAGGAGCAATTCACGTAGGTGCATTAGGGGTTTTCATACCCTGCCTGTCTGATGCTGGGAGGAGCTACACTGAGGTGAGAAGGGGAGTTCAAAGGAATCTGTGAGTGGTGGGTATGGGGAGAGAAACAAATGGCAGGCATCCTGAAGTTTGGGATAGTTACAGTTTTTCTTGGGAGCTTGGAGAATAAAACTGCATAAACCTTTTTCCTGACTCTGAGACTGGAGAATGTTTCTCCACACACACCTCCTGCTCCCTTTTAAGTATTAGTTGCCATACAGAAAGTCCACATTTCTGAGCAGTTCCTGTAACACTGCCGGGTAACGTTTATAATTTTTACTGGTGAGGACAGAGCAGTGCTGCAGTATCGCAGAGACCACTGTGTGGCAACTGTGGACTTCTCAAAAATGTCTCCTGTCTGTGGGGGCAGGTCAGCTGCTGCTGCTTCTGCACAGCTGAATTCCCACAGCAGTCAAATGTCTGCAGTCATGGAGGGGGCGAGAGAAAATGTCTCCTTTGGTTTTGAATTTCCTTGGAAGAGGAAAAGGGTTCTTTTGTTTTCTGGGTTTTTTTTGTTGTTGACTGTCACAAATTTGCTGTTGCTTTATTTAATATGTTTGAGCAACAACCCTGTTTGTACTTTGCAGTCGCACTAGAGATAGCAGTGAGCAGAATTCAATGCATTGTATTAAGGATGGCCAATGAATATTTATGATAGACCTAGGGAGCCAGTAATAAAAATGAAATCGGCATGATGCCACTAGATCCAAATCTTTGATCTCTGTTTTAAGAGAAAATACAATAAAGTAGAGGATAATGGACTCATTATAATGGAATGGTTAGTGATGGTTAGTTAGGGCAGTGTGAACAGGTTGCATTACATAAACTGCTTTAGTCCAAGATTCACGATTCAGAAATGTATTTCAGGAACTGAGGTTCTACAGAAAACCTCAGTTTATGATACTATTTTTGCTGAGTCCAAACACAAAGAACTAAAGATGTATCTCTTTCAGATATCAGGACAGACTATGCTCTTGCCTTACTAGGGGAAGCAAAAGCAGTTAAGAACCAGCAAGGCCCTCCTACTCAACCTCTTTCTGTGCTGCTCCTCATCTATTGCCCTGTGAGCAGGCAGGTAGGGTTGAGCTTTGCAGGAAGGTGGAAATTAGATTCCATTCCCTGACCAGGCTGTCCTGCTGGATACCAGCTGTGAGGGGACAATTGGGGTCATCAGCAGAGAGGGGAAGGCTCCTGGTTGGGCGTCACCCAGGATGATGCAAGGGTCGTGGCTGGAGATGTCTGCCCTAGCTGGAGCCACCTGCCTCCATGAGGAGCAGGGAGAAACTACTGCGATGTGCTGCAACAGCTTTGGGGAAGCCTAATGAAGGAGTCGGTATTTGACAGAGACGGGAAGCAGGAGCGAGTGAGCTATTTTTCTTTTTAATGGTTGCAATTACTTGCTAAACAGCCCTGCCACACTAAGCAAGACGCAGAGGAGGGTTGATTCCAGGCCATAGATGAAAGCTGATCTTGAAGTCTCTGTCTAGCCAGATATGAGGAGGAAATGGAAACTCACTGTTTTCTGATTTGTTTCATACTGATGTAATTTCTAGGGGACTTCATCACTAATGACATCTGGCAAGGGATTAGTCTGTAATGTGGTTCATCTCCCCTCTCTCCCCTCTTTTCAAGAAAAAGAAAGTATATACTATATTGAACTTTGGAAAACAGCTATTAAGCAACCACAGTAACTGCTTCTGATAGGGTTTTTTTTGGGTTTTGTTTTTTTTTTTTTGTCTGATGAGGATTTTACCCAGCATGTTTGGCCTTGGAGGAGTGCCTGGATGGTATTGCCAGCTGGAATTGTCAGAGCTGCTTTGTCTTCTGTCCCAGGAAAACAGAAGCCTGGCGGGCAGTCACTCTCGCTCTTATTTCATATCCCTGCTTAGTCAGAGTTGCCAACCCCAAGCACTGAAAACCCTGAGTCAGGCCACAAACAAATCACGAGATTTGGCTTGAAAATCATGAGATTTTTTAATTACAAGTAGTTTATTTGGGATTTCTTTGAGTCTTTAGAGTGTCTGTTCTTCCAGTTTTATTGTACAAATCCCAGAGCTTGAAATATACTTTACTGAATTATGCAAGTGTTTGTTTACTTAAATGAAAGCCAAGTTCATTTATGGTTACCTGACCTCTGGAGTTCACAGGGAAAAGACCAGAGTATCTAAATGATGTGCGTTGACCAGGCTGCTCAATGAGGGGCCTGTTCTGGAGTTGGTGATCGCCCTGAGGATTATGAGCTTAATTATCTCGGTGTCACTTTGACCCCTAGGCTTTTTGCAGAGAGTTTTTTGTTGGGCAGAGCCTGAAAGTGTTCTTTCAGTTTATGGCAATGAACACTTTGTGCAGGTTGTGCCTTGTTTACCTTGCAACAGCTTTTCACGGGCAGCACGTGGCACCTTGCCAGTGAGGCCTGATTAATCCATTTTCTTCCCACTGCAGTTTCACCATTGCTCAGGTCTTGCTTGGAGCGCACACGTGCAAATGCTTTCTGCTGTACACAGTCACGAGCGTAACGTGCTGACACGGCGTGGATGTCAGTGAGAGGCTGTGCTGGCACTGAGCTGGCTGAGCTGTGAGACAAGGAAACGTGCTCTGAAGGTTTGGACTAGTGCTGGTAACTCCAGATGCAGAGCTGTCACTTGGGGTTGGGGAGAGGACCTTATCACTCTGAAAATTCCTCTTGGCAGTTGTTCAAAATGTTTTGTCCCCATGTACTGAGCAGTTACACTAGTGATGTCTCCTTATGTTCCTTTTTCCTGCAAGCCTTTTATTCCCCCTGCCCCCCTCCCCCCTTTTTTTTTTTTACTACCTTCCTCCTCTTTCATGGAGAAAACTTGATTTTTTTGGACTCCTTAGTTGTATATGGTAGAATTTGTGTCCCATTAGCCCCACATCCAGTAGGGCTGGATGCCAGTCTCTCTCAGGTGCCAAAAAAATTTGGATAACCTTCACTCTCGGGTTTTTCAGTACAAAGCTTCTGACTGACTCCAGGGGAACAAGCAGCTTAGCTTGAACCAGGTGTTTTCTCATCTGTGACCAACTAGAGGTTCTCAGCTCTAGGGTTCCCCTCAGGCCACACTACTGGGTGTAGTTTAGACCTTTAGGAAATCAAACTCTTCTAAATATACAAATATTTGACTGTGGCTCTCTAAAAATGAAAATCTTTGCATTTAAACAAATGCTGGAAGTCCTGCACATCGTTGGGAAGTTCCTCCTTTTTTACTAGTCAGGGCAGTTTTTTCAAAGGGGCTAGAAATGTTGCTGGAGAACAGACTATGCAGCCTGAGTTCCCTTGATTTTGCAGAGACCCATATTAACTAGGTTGCTTTTGTGAGGCAGAGGAAATAACAGTGGTAATTCACTGCTTGCAATAAAGTGGGTGATGGTCAGTAAATTTACCCTGGATGGCACAGAGGATTGTTCTGGTTATATGTCACAGTCTTTATTAAATTTGTCCTGGTTGTTGCTAGCATTTTGTTTGTGTAGTCATTTTAATTCTGACAATAAAACTGACCATAAGGACCTAGAAGGGGCCTTTTGAAAAATGGAAGTTGAACAGTTTAAGCTCTTCTTTTCTTCTTTTTCTTCATGTTTAAGTATTCTTGCAGAGAATAATAACATGCATGGGAAAAACTCAGATTATTTGAGTTTGGAATTTTGTTCTGGTTCTGTGTGTAGGAATGTTTGCATGGGAAAAATAAACAACCCTCACCTGGAGTAACAAGTTTAAAAGATTACTTTGGGCTGTGGTGTGCTTAGTCAATAATGAGTAATTTGTATTGCAGAAGTCTGAGTAAAGTGCTACCTCTTTCTGCCTGTGTGTGCAAATAACCTGCTATGCCACCATAGCCAAAGGAAAGGGAGTCAAATGAGAACAGTGCTGGCTGCATTTGAGCACGCTGAGCACGTGTGTTGAGCTAGGATTAGGAGGAGGCAGATTAACTATCTCCTTCTGGAGTCCTACCTGATGCTCTGTGAGGTTGGTTAGAAGGCTATGCTTTCCGGAGTGTGGTCCGCAGAGAGTCACTTGAGTTAAATGAAGCCGTTTATATATAAAGATTATTTCCATACCTATGATACTAAAAGAGCTTTTTTTAACTCAGCAGCAAATTCTAGCATACCAGGTAATCTAAATACAGTTCTTTTACTTCCTTTTTAAAAAAAAAAAGAAAAAACAGGAAGTCAACTAGTTGATATATACTATAATTCAACATGTATTTAACCTGATTTTTAAGATCTAAACAATTTGAAACTGGAAAAAACAATTCCCTTGACTTTTTAAACCATCTCTCTCCCGTTCTTGCACATACTTTTTCCTTTTCTCTCTGTTTTGTTCTGATTTTTAGCTGGAGAAAGACTTTATTTGGGAACAGGAAAGGAAGTGTTGCTGGGATAATGTTTTCTTTTGAAACTAGCCAACAGTTTATGGCTTCTGTGTCTTAAGTTCAGTACTTTGATCACTATCTATCTGTTTTGCTACTAAGCCCTATGTAGTGTGATTTTACTACTGAGCCAGCTGGGGCTCTGCCCCATGCAAGAACCGTGAGGTAATAAAATCAGAGTAAATTAAAAGTGTTTTCTCAAGCCCTCTGCATGATTCTGAGCTATGAATTTCCCACTGCAGCTTTGCCAGCTGAAAGTAGCTGCTTTATTGCCCCGGACTGCGCCATGCATGTACATCTCCATCTTCCAGCAGGGGCCTCCAAAGCCACAGGAGGTGGCAAACCAGCCACCGGGCAGCTGCACCAGTGCACAAAGGGGCTCTTTCAGACACGTTCTTGCTAGGAAAGCACATGTGCAGCTAAAACAAGTTACAGTGCCCATCTGACTTGAGTGAGAGCCACCCTGGGGAAACTGTCTTTTTTTTTTTTTTTTTCTGAGATTGGTGAATAGATACATTGCCCTAATGCTTGTTTCTGACTTGATGAACGCTGTGTTTCGGCCCAGAACTTAGTTCATTCTACATCCTTCTGTTGTGAGAAGGGTTGCTGAAGGACAAGGGAAGGGAACTGATCTACCCTCTGATGGGCTACTCGAATACAGCATCACTTTTTGCCCCGACCGAGTCTGCTGCCCAGTGATGTGCCGTTGCTGTGGACATGTGTCAGTGCAGCAGAGGGTACTTTCAAGTATCACAAGCCAGCTCCCGTTTTGGGCTCCTCTCCAGAGGACCGAATGACTCACCTTCAAAGAAGGTCTCTCTGAAAGTGGAAGAAGGACTTTGCGTATGACAGTGCAGAACCTAACGGTTGGCAGGGTGCCTGTTTTCTCCTCCTTAAATCAAGCAAACAGTGTGCTCCTGGGCTTTGTGAATGAAAGATTTGTTGAAAAAAAATGGTATGAAGTCTTAACAAACACTGATTTAGTAAGCTTGGCTTTGGATTATCTACATAAATTCTTGTTCTGAAGTTGGCTTCTCTTGGGGAAAAAGCATGCTTTTTAAAGTTTACTGAAATGTTGGCATACACGCAAAGAGTCACTTCTTGAGTCGTACAGACTTCAGAGACTCTTCCTGCTGTGTTGGTCAAGTTGACTTGCAATGCCCGTTCTCCTGCAGGAATAATTCTGGGTCAAGGTGGCTCCAAAACTCTGTAAACCAAGAGGGTGATCCAAGAAAAGACAAAGCGGAGGGGCTTGCGCATAGTACCCTCCCCTACAAACCTGCCTGCGGTATACAGGCACCGATGCCGAGCGTGGGTGGGGTGGCTAGCAGCTTCCGAGTCAGTAAACTGGATGTTGGTATGAGACCAGTGCAAGCTGGGATGTGTGTTAACCTCCCAGCACTCAGCTGTGACTGTCACATCTAGCAATGCAGCCCTGCAGATGGTGACACTGGTAGGAAGCCCCTTGCCTGAAGTGGATCTAGCCCTCGTCTTTGGCACGGGGAGGAGCATGTTTTATCCCCAACAGCTAATCTATATCCTAGTGTCTGCCTTGTTCGTGGAAAATCCCTCCAGGTGAGCCACACCTGGTGCGGCAAGTAGGCGCTAAGCAGGAGATGGCCGCTACCCAGACCTCGCTGCCCGCGCTCGGCCGCCGCTTCGGATGAAGGCGCGGCCCGGCTGCAGCGACCCGGCCTCGGCCGGCGGGGCGGCAGGGAAGGCG
>JAVJGG010000024.1:9027512-9037825 GCA_035590195.1 Aviceda cuculoides
CCCCCCGGCGGCGGCGGCGGCGGCATCGTGCCGTTATGTAACGCCCGCAGTGTCTGGCAGCGCGCGCCGGCGAGAGGCGCGTCACGTGGCCGGCGGTGCTGCCGGCCCTGAAATTCAATTAGATCGGTTTGAACGATCGTGAGCCCGCGTGAGGGGAGCTGTTGCCGTTAGACACTAGAAAGCAAATGGGCTGATTAGCCGCACATGAATTGATAAATCGCTCCTGTAATTCCGGCAGCGGTAGTGGCATTGCGTGTACCGCGCGGAGAGAGCCCGAAATGAGGCGTTATGTAAGGCGGCTCCAACGGCAACAACAACGGCGGCGGCAAACAAACGGCTGTCCCTCCTCCTCCTCCTCGGCCCTCCCGATGCCAAAAGATCGCAGAACAACGTTTTGTTGCTGCCTGGCGGGTCGGTCCTCGCCCCGAGAGCGGCTTCGCAGGCAGCGGGGCTGACTCTCCAGGTTTGGGGGTGATGGGCAGGTTAGTCGTCAGGAGGCTGGCAGTTTTTTGGCAGAGGTCGCTGGTTTGCAGACGCCGAAGTTTGTGCGTGCAGGTGGCCCGTTAGGACTTTTCATAAATTATTTTATATGTGAGGCTCCCTAGTGGCATTACGCAGGGGCGTCTGTGTAAAGCTGCAAATGTTCTTGCCGTCAACCTCTTGCCTTTTATCCAGTTCTCTGCAAAAAGAAGGTCCTGTGACTGCAGGGGGAAAGAAGGTGGAGGAACTGGGGCAACTTAAAATTTAAGCAACAATTTTCATCAATAAGCAGCTGAGAAACAAATTGACATAAGAGAGCTGAAAGACAGAGAAGCGATTCCCCCCTCCCCACCCTGCGACATTCACCCCACCTTTTCTCCAAAGTACGTTTTGAAATTTCATCATTCCTGCTCTGATGGAAGCTAGTGGTCATTGTCTTGCCCTTGAAAAGAATAATATTGCTGCCCAGAAGCTGCGAAGAAACCAAACTCTCTGAAATTTTAAGCTGTATTAAATCTTCTCCGCTTTTTAAGGGCCCAAATATACTGTTTACAGGCAGCCTGATTGCATGGCAGTCAAAACATTTTCTTCTTAAACATTTCCCCTGCCACCACTACAGTAAGAAAATAACCGTTTATAAAGCTGTGCTTGCAACAAAATCCAATGTTGTTTGATAAGATCAGGTATACTGGTGGTGCATTTGGGGAATATTCAGCAAATAATACCACTTTATATGATACACATTCTATTATCCTGTATTTATTATATTTCCAAAAGGAAGTTATTGTTGGAGTCATTCTTTTTATTAATAAGCATCACAAAATGGTATTTTTTCTGGTGTTTAGAGGTTTTTTCTCTCCTTTCTGTTTCTCTTCCTCTGTTCTTTCACTTCATCTCTATATATGCAGTTAACATACCGATGTTTAAATATACATTGCGATGTATAGTTACATAACCCTGTCTTGCAAAGCGCTGAAAAATGATCCCTGGCTTTATCTTCTGACTGTTTTTTAAAAGTAACAGTTTTTGTGTATAATCTAGCACTATCAAAAGACAGAGGGAGGCATGCTGCAGCTACATAACCATTTTACACAAATCGGAACAAAAATAATACAAATTATACCCCAACAAATATCATATGCTACATTTTGCTAGCCAGCAAGTCTTAAATCCAGAGTGTGTAAATGTGTTTGCTAACGAGTGGATACTGAGTTGATTTAATGAGTTGGTGGTGCAGTTGGTGACTGCTCATTATCATCAGAGAATTTAACTTGCTGCAGCATCTCAGAAAATGAATGAGTATAGCTCAGGCTGGACTGTGCTGTGAGCGAAACAAGAACTTTTCCTCTGTGCAGCTTTAACAGTCTTCGGTTTCTCCTGCTTCATATTAGCCATTCTGAGCTGTATTTAGGATCCTTTTGCCATCTATCGCTAATCCATCCAAGGAAGGGTAAGGAAGTGGTCCCAGATCCCCCCCCCCCATGAGCACAGGCAGTGCCCAAACAGGTAAGCAGAACTGGAGGTCTTGATGGCTGGAGATTAACAACGTGCTCCCTCTCAGAATAAATGATCGTTCTCCTTCCGACCTATGGTGAGAGAATATTAAGACTCTGGTTATCACCTAACAGGCATTACAGGAGATAAAGGAGCTCTAAAGAAGCGGAAAGCTCTAAATACAACTTGAGCAGGTCAGATTGCTTACGAATGACAGTGAGTCAGGAGTCCTGGTTAGCTCTGCCAGTGACTTGGTATGGTGTTAGACTGGTCAAATGAAAACACATTCAGATACCACTTATGGAAAGAACATAATGGAAATCTTCACATTTTGATAGTTTTTGTAGGGCTTTATTCCTTAGGTATCAATGTGCCCTCAGAGCTGTGGCTTAGTAGATACTGCAGGAGCACAGCACATAAATAATAATGAAATTTGTTTTATTTTGGAATTTGTAGAAAGCCAGTGGCCCTCTAGTTCAGGGTTTAAATACAGTAGAAGAGGTTTGTGTGTTTGCACTTTGAAACAAAAGTTCTTTATCCTTACAATAAACAATTAAAAATAAACCCAGTTCATTTCCTCCCTCCCTGGTGCAGAGTTTTAGAACCTGGTTCTGCTTGCTCGTGCTTTGCTGCTATCGCACGATTTTTACACAGTGCTGGAACTCAGATATGTATGTAATGAAACTTTAAAATTGTGTCAAGTTTTGGAAATGTTCACCTGTTTGAAAAAAAAAAAAAAAAAAAAGCCAACCTACAGAGAATTTTAAAAATAGACCAAGTCCTCCCGGAATTCAATTACAGATGCCTGCCAGCTGCTTCCCCTGCCTGGGACCCGCATTTCTAGCTTCTCTGTTCCTCTGCATGTTCCTTGCAGGGGAACAGCCCGTGTGACATGACTGATGAACAGACAGATTGGAGAGAGAGGTGCTCGGGTACGGACTCCCCTGCCATCCCTGCATCCCACCTGCTGCTTGGGCTGTCCTTTCATAGTCACGATTTGAGCTGTGCGATTGTTGTACAATGTGGATACCGACTGTGCGGCTACTGCTGGGAGTAGCACTTTATTCTCAGGCTATGTGCAATGACTTTTTGAAAAGCTTTTTATTTAGGCCCTGTAGCACTGCATCTTACAAAAAACATTATAAGAATCCCATCTTCTTGGATCTGTATTCTGGCTGAGTTCACAGGCACACATTACATCCCCCATTTGCTAAAACACTGAAGTGCAGACCCTGAGCAAAACTGCAGGCTTCATTTCCCCAGAAAATATATGCAGATTGTAATATATTTGCCCATAAATGCATACACTGGATTGTCCCATAATATGGACTCTGCCCTTAAAGAATTGTTTCCAAACTTGCAGTGCAGGGTCAGGTTAAAAAAAAAAAAATCTGTGCTTACTTATTAAATTACACGTACTGGCTTTTGTCATGTATGTATCATCCTTTTTGGTCTGGTCACAGATGACTCAGCTGTCCGGTTGCAGGAGAACATTTTCCAGCAATGTTTGGATGTAATCCTCTTTCTGGTATTGTCCTGTTTTACCCCCATAGGCTTTCTGAGCGTGTGTGCCCATCTGTGTGTGGCTGTGGCAGGAGCTTTCCATCCAGTCTAGCTGTCTGCAGGATCTCACTGGTTCTGTGCTGCTTTGCTCTCTTGGGTATCGTTTTACTCTTTGATTGGGAAGAATATGGTTTGAGGGTTTGTGGCAGAAATTCATTTACTAATTCATAGGGGAGGGAAGTGGGGGAGGGGAGGGAAGGGAAATAATTCTTTGGTACAGAACAGCAATCCTCCAAGGACATAGTTACAGAATTTCTTGTTAAAGTACAACGTGTTTGTTTTCAAATCGTGTAGAAAATGCAGTGATGCCGTGGCTTCGGCTATTGCATTCTTAACACACAGCTATGATGCTGGGACAGATACAGCTGTTCCTGGGCTGAGCAGTTCCCTGGTTCATGTCTGCTCCCACTTATTTCAGGGGAAACTACATATTCACAGGTCTTCACATAACATGACGTTGCTGCCTGACAGCTGGAGACGTGAAGTTGAATGCTATGTTTGATTTGAGATTTCTCAGTGATTTTTAATTTTGATGCAGGGATCCCAGCAGAACTGCATTTAATTAAGAACCTGATCCATAGCTCTTAGATCTAACTATGGGATGTACCTGCTTACAGCATGCAGTCCTGCCTGGCATTAGGGATCCCTAGGCTAGCTCCATTATTAACTCATTAACTAATTTCACTAGCAGCATTGTGCAGCTTCTCTTTCTGGTGCTGTTTTGTTTCATGTTTTCTGAGGTTCCTCTCCGTAGTGTTGCATGGATGCACCCACAGGCTCTCAGGAACTGAGTTCAGATTTGGTGTTAAAATTGAGCAGTTGCTTGCTGTTTGATATGTAGATTTATTTTTTTCTTCATAAGATTTTAAGTTAGATTGAAGGTCAATGCTTCCAAATATTATTTTTAAAGGAGCTTGATACTGCCTGATAAACGTGATGAAGCTGATGTCTGAGAAGCAGAAGTGCACATAGCAAGTCACTGGAGCTGCCAGATTTCAGAGGGCCGTAGCTGGTTGTGTAAGCTGCTAGCTTGGATGATTTGATGTAATGCTGTTTCCAGACAGTGTGGGGACTGCATGTGCCAGTGCTGTGTGTTGCCAGAGAGAAACCACAGCAATTCACCCTCAACATAATTACCACCTACAGCAAGGCTAGCAGCTTTTAAATGAGGAGGAGTGGGATTCTTTCTCTAGGAAAACACCAAGGAGTTTATGTCTTGCTGTAAATCTACCTGATCTCTTCATTAGAAGGGCAAGGAACAGCAACAAACCTCAGCCAACATCGCACATAATCAAATATTTTTAAAATACTCTTCTTTGATGTTAAACTGTAGCACAGGCAGAATCCAGAAAAATCAGGTAGCACTTCTTACAACTTGTACAGGGTTAGCAATGGTTTTGGATGTGTGGCATAGCTTCTGTTACATGTGAGGCTTTAATATGCATATCAGTACCTTGTTTCCCTCTCTCTGGATGCTAAGATTAATATTATAATTATAGCTCTAGCGACTTATAGGCTTCTTTTGGATGGTTGTTTACTTAAAATACCCAGGAACATTGTTAGAGGGGAGAATACCAAGTTAAAATTTAATATTTAGTTCTTTACTTCCTTTTCTTACCTATTTTACTAATTCCTCTCATTACTATATTAAGAATCAAATTGACTTATGACTATTGATGTTGCCTGTGTGTGGATTGGGGGGGAGGCGGGGCAGGGCATTGTGTCCTTCATGGAATGCAGACATGCAAAAACAGATACTTGGGATTTGATTGTTTTGCTGTCCTGACAGGAGCAACAGATAAGGGAAATGTAAGGTGGCTTCCTTTTGCACCTGATCCAAATCCCATTAAAGCCAGTGAAAAGATTTCTAATGATGTTAAAGCCATGACAGGATCACCCCAGCCACACTCTCCTTCTACCTTTGCTGTTAGCATTGCCGGCTCAGTGTTCACTCTGAGCTGGTTTCTGGATTCCCCTCCTTCGTGTTAACTGAGTAGCGTAAAAGCATCAGTCATAACAAGTAGGAAGTTTTCCACCCCTGCCCACCAAGAAACTGGTCTTTACTGGTTTAGAGGTTTCTTAATCATTGCACCCGCTCCTCACTGTTACAAAACTAAGGTAGTTGCAGTACAATTGTTGATGTGGAGAGCTTAGATCAAAACTAAGGATTCTTTTTTGCCAATCACTCTGACTGCGTGGGGACCTAAGCACCCACACTGCTCTTGGATAAGCTAAGTGGGCCCATGGTGCCATGTTACTTTCAAATCTGCCTACTTAGTTTGCAGATAGAATCAGTTACTTTGGCATTTATGTGATCTAGATTATTCCTTCTTGTAATTATGGGACAAAGAAAGGCTGATATTAAAAAAAGTGGTCTCTTGTGGTGCAGATCTAAGGTATTAGTCATTTGGATGAAGAGAGTTTATTTTTTGCTCCTGCCCCTTTTGCATTTGTATACTGTGTGCCATGAAGGCTGAGAGATGGGTCTGTGCTAGCAAAAACTTAGGGTGCCTTCAGTGCAAAATTTATTACAGTGTGTGGAAACTCATCCACTGCCAAAAACGTTTGACAAAGCATGGAAGGAGTCTGCTTTCCTCTGTCAGATAGGTCTGCAAAAATGTGGAGGAATACATGTTATTTAATTATGAAACATTGTAGGTATGCACATCTGTATTCAACTGAATCTTATGAGCTGAATGCACCTATCCGCATCTGAGATCAGCTCCAGCTTCTCTGCTTACTTCGTAGTTTATAACTAGCAGCTCTTCCAGCACGTTGTTCAGTGTCCGTGTCTTATCAAGGGTTTGACCATTACAGCTTTGCAATAAATACATCTATAATCTTGTTGTACAAGCATCTTAATTAGTGATGTAAGAGCCAGCTACGAGCACTGTATTCAATCCATGTGAGCTCCTAGTTGTGGAATAGTTTATTTTATCATAAATCTCCTTGAGATGGATTTTTCATTCCCTGAAACATAACACTAGCCTCACCTGCACCTGAACTTCTTTTGTGTATAATTTAATACCAAAAGCAAAAGACAGCATCTCAAGTGATTTCCTGTGAACCTTTGCTCTAGGTGAGAGAGGAGACAGATGCATTCACTGTCTGAAAAACGGCTGACTGTTGGACCAGTAGATCAGATGGTTAGGTGGACAGGGGTGAACATCCTTTGCCACTATTAGTCACAGTGGTATGAAGCACATTTTCTTTTTCTATTGAGAGCGTCTACCAGGTGGAGTGGTATTTAGGCCAAGAGATGGGCTTGCAGTCGTGAAGCCATGCTTGTCCAGCTAAGAGATCTGTGGCATTTCTTGAGTACTGAAAGCATTCAGTAGGCACACAGCTTACTGCCCAACAGGCACGTTTAGACCTAGTGATCTTTGAAGGGTGTGGGAATACAGCATAACATTTCGTGTGAAATAGCTGTCCTTTAATGCAGTCGGCATACGTGATACCATAAACCCTGTGGTAGATATTTACAGAGTAACTTGCGCTGTTAAAGGGAAACTTTAAAAGGGAAAGCTTTTTGTAATCGATAATTGAGTTATTTTAACTCTGGTTGCATCTCCCTCTGCCTGTGTTGTGCTGGATCAAGTTTGGAGTCCGAATTTAGGTAAAACTTTAGGCAGGAGGGGACAGTATTGTGAGCCAAGCTGCCTACCTGCAGGTCCCATTATCATCAGTGCGAGCCGAGGACCACAGCATCTTTCAGGAGCAGACTGTAAATTAAGGCCTGCAAGATCTGGCCATTTCCTCTCAAACCTGCTTTTGTCTTTTGCTTTATGATACAAGATTTATATTTGCATGTCAAGAAACAGATCATAATGGTCATCTCAGAATTCTTTGTTATTTTGCAGTGTTTTTATGAGGCCAGTAGCCTAATGCTGCAAAGTTGTTTGCAATGTTAAGCTTCTACACCTAAAGCAGTGAGGTAGCCATGGTAACTGTCTTGCCTGTACACAGTACCCCAGGCTGCCTTTTCACACAGGTCAGAGCACGTACATTCCCAGATACTGACTCAATTTAGCCTCTCTTAAACATCAGGTATTTTTAAAAAGACACCGTCTCTGACTTAGTTTTTATATAATTTCGTATTTAATTAGCCATTTGAGCCTCTGCATTCTGCTGGTGAAAGCAATATAAAAAGCCTTTGCCACTGCAAATACATCTGTTGCCCAGACCTATTCAAATTAAACCTAAGTCTTGTGCTGAAAATGTTAACGGCTTTGCAGCAAGGAAATTCCAAATTAAAGTTTCTACTTTACCACCAAAGAATCATCCTAATGTGAAGTTTACAATAGCATGATTTCATCTAGGTCCTCCATCAGGTACTCAGTATACTCAGTTTCCTTTGACTTGTAGTTGAGGGTGCTCCAGGATTAGACTCCAAAGATTATCCTCCTTCCTTCCCCATCTTCTTGTTGATTTGCAAATACATGTTCATTGAAGATTTGTTTCTGTTCTAATCTATAATGACTTTTTTGCTGTTGTGTGAGGTACTTATCTGCATATACCAAAGCCTGAGGAAAATTCTCTGCAAAACTGAATGCTGTCCTTGGAACTTTTTTCACCTGCCAGTCTACTTCCATCTTAAGCTTGTCCTGTCCTTTTTTTTGACATAGTTTTGCTTCATCTTGGTTTGTTCTTTCAGTTCTAATGCTTTTGCTGTAGTGAATCATCAGGTGTGTTTCTTCTGAGCGTTCAGGTTAGTGATTTGAGTGTGGAGGAGGAACAGGCTCAACTTTTAACCAGATGCTTCTTTCCCAAATGCTCGGTTGCCCTTTTCCAGTCTCCTCCAGAGCTGTTTTACCAAACAAGGAGTCATGATTACCAGAGTTACTGAGGGGGAGAAGCTACAAATCAAGTGTCATATGTATTATAATGTGTCATTGGTACAGCCAGGGGACAGGGAGGAAAAAGGCAAACTCAGAGGAGACGAGAAGGAAGAAAAAAGATGGAAGACAGCAAAGCAGGAGAGACAAAATCCAGATCCTCTCCTGGTCTTCTACATCATCCCTTCTGCACTATATAAATCTGTCAAGCTTTTGGCTGAGTCTTGGCAGCTCTGGGTGCCACAGCTAGAATACTAATACTTGTTTCTACGTATAGTGAATTTTAGGCCAAAGAAGGACATTAAGTATGTAGGTGGAGGCATCTGGGTGACACTCAATCCTTAGCAGTCAAAAAGCCGTTTCATCATCAAGTGGACTCACAGGGAGACAAAAAAGGTGCTTAATATGTATAGGAAACCAATTTATGTAACAAAGTCATTGCAAAGTTGTAATTAATCAAAGGAACTAAATAATGGTGACATTCTGGGCAGTGTTATTTAGGGCTAAATGAGGGATCTGGTGTTCATAGGCTGTCATCAGAACAGAGAAGTCTGATGCTGTGGCTGTCCCTGCCATGCAAAGGCATTCTTTAGTGTCTTAGAGGATGAGGTATTTTGGACATAGTTAGTACAAGAACAGAAAAGTCATCTGTGGGAGGCAGAAGGACAAGTTTGGAGAGATACCTGGCCGAGCAAGTGACCGTGGTACGCAGGTCAACACCAGCAGAATGCCTCACTGAAGAAGGAAGCCTGGAGTTTCTCTCTAAGAAGCTGTCTTTTGTTCAAAAGCTAAAGTGTTTCTACCTGCCATTGTTTTTATATAAACCAGTAGTATTTTGTGAAGCAAAGATGAAGACAGATAGATAAAATGCAGACCTTTTTCATGTTAGGATTTTGGTTATTTACTCTCGTTATGGCAATTCTACTTTTTGCCTGTTAAATGCAGAGTGCCAGCTGATATTTTGGGTCACTATAGTGCTCTGCTCTGGGTGTCTTGTCATCAGACATTTCATAAAAACATTTTTTCTCTAGAATCTACATTACACTGCGCTGGTTTTCTGATCCAATACAAATAGACTTGGTACACTTCATGTTCTCTTTTAAACACAAACGGATTGCCAAAGAGGATCAGACCAGAGGATTAAGAATGCTGTCTCTCTGTGTGGCCATCACCAGATGCTTCAGAAGGTCTAAGAATCCTCACTGTAGGCAGAGTTGAAGTTTTCTATTCTTCCTGAAGTCTTGGGATAATCCTTAACAGTAAGATCATAAATCTGTGGCCCCTAAAGCTTGAGATTTTGTCTTCTTTCCAATAGCTGTTTTTTTAACATTTGCTGTTGTAACTGGTTTTGCTTGTTGTCTATAGAAATCCCAAATCATCTTTGAGTCTTGCTAAATTCTTGGCCTTGGTGACTTCCCATGGTAATGAGTTCTGCCTTCCAACTATGTGTGGGTTAACAAGTATTTCTTTATCACATTTTTATTGACTAGCTTTACAGTCTACTGAAGGCACCTTCTTGGGTGCAAGAGGAAACAGTAATTCCTGACCTCCCCATCTCCTCACCATTTATACTTTTCTGTACTGCTGACACATCTTTTTATGTCTTTCCCTAGGTGAGTAATCTTAATCTTTAACTCCACAGTTTTTCCACACCTTTATGTGCTTCCAGCACTTTCTGAGCCTTCTAGGAGATGGCAACCTGTAGTAAAACAGAGCTTCAGATCAAACTGTGCCATTGATCTAACTTAAGGCACTAACTTTGTCTATACTATTTCCCACTCTAGTCAACCTTTTAACAAGGTTTTCATAGAATCCTAGAATGGTTTGGGTTGGAAGGGACCTTAAAGATCATCTAGTTCCAACGCCCCTGCCATGGGCAGGGACACCTTCCTCTAGACCAGGTTGCTCAAAGCCCCATCCAACCTGGCCTTGAACACTTCC
>JAVJGG010000024.1:9039074-9103873 GCA_035590195.1 Aviceda cuculoides
CCTTGTCTCCCCTGCCTGTCCTTCCGAAAGAGCCTGTATCCTTGCATTCCAGCACGCCAGTCATAGGAGCCATCCCACCACTTCTCTGCGATGCCAAGATCATAGCCCTGCGGGTGCCCACACATCTCAACTCCTTTTGTTTATTCCCCATGCTATGTGCATTACGCATAGAGGCATTTAAGTTGCACCCCCGGTGAAGCTGGCTTACTGGCTGGAGTGGCTGGAATTTCTTTGTGCAGCTCTTCAGGTGCTCTCCTGCTGAGCTGTGATCCCTCTCCAGGCTCTGGGCATCTGTTGCTGGCACTGGCATCAAACTGGTAGGAGTGGGATGGATTGAGGTTCCCCTCCCCCGGCAACTTTAGCGTAAAGCCCTCCCTTTCACGGAGACATGCTAACTAAATGCAGTAGCAATGCTGCATTCAGAACAGAGGATTTTACTAATAGTCAGAATAGCGTGAGCTGTGAATTATGTAGCCCCTAAGACTGTTGGTGGGTTTTGTTTTGTATTCTTTCAAAGCAATGACTGGCTGGCATGCGTATGCAGTCTAATTTCCAGTTATTGGAACTGTAAAGTTCA
Source organism: Aviceda cuculoides (assembly GCA_035590195.1). Classification (NCBI taxonomy): domain Eukaryota; kingdom Metazoa; phylum Chordata; class Aves; order Accipitriformes; family Accipitridae; genus Aviceda; species Aviceda cuculoides. The sequence continues at coordinate 9,039,652 of JAVJGG010000024.1, forward strand.
TCTTGGTTTTCATAATGCCGTTGAGCCCTAATGTTGGGATGTTGCATGGCATTTATCAGAGAGATGTCAGTAGTGGGATATCAGTACTCTTGAAACACAGCAGAAAAAACTGCAGTCAGTTATAGGACCTCCAGAGCAGGTTTTCTGCAGGCTCGCTGTCAATCTATGCTGTACTTAACAGCTCTAAAGAAGCGTATGACATTGTATTTCCATAGCTACATGCTGTGCATGTAGGAACATTCCAGTGATAATATATTTCTCCTTGGAAGCAGTAGAAATTTAGGCATTATAATGGCAACAGCTTCATAATAAATGTCTGCTAAAATATATTATGATGAAACAGCTACTGCACATGTGCAGCAATCTTATCTGTGACATAAATAACTCAGCAATTTTAGCAAATATTAAATATAAAGGGGCAATTTAATATTACGGGTGAACAGCTTGCATATTAAATTTTATATAAACATGAATCTGTCTTTTAGTAGTGGGAATTTGAAAAGCTGAGACAGCCTCATGAAAAAGTGTCTTCGTCTCCCCATTGTCTCTACCTTTGAACAACTGATTTAATTTCAAGCAAATTTTGGTCATTTTTTCAACCAATTCTAGAGTGGTTTCAGTTTCTTTTTTTTTTTTCTGTTCTACCTAGAAGAGAACTCTTTCCTGATCTTGTGAAACTTAGCATTTAGAAATCACTGTTGCTCCTAAAATAAGATGACAGCTAAGAAGCTATTGAGCTCTGGCGTGACAGCTAATATACCTCTGAAAGTTATTAAAAACAAAATGTTGCTCTCTTAACAACGTTTCAGTTTCATTCAGCAACTTTGGCTAATAGAAATGGTTTATGAAACTTCTGCTGCAGTGTTATGCAAAGTCAGAATTATTTCCATGGCACTCTTCAAAGGACATTATTAGGTTTATTTGTTTGAACTGATGAAATCTTAGACTCCAAGAGTAGAAAGCTAATATTGGCCTCTAATTTAAAGGGGAGGGTTGAGAACTGCTTTGAAAACAGAGACGTTTTTCCTAGCAAAAGATGCCTTCAAAAATCAGAATGTCTGTCTGTCATCTGGAAGAGATGCTGTGTTACAAAAGCTTCGATATGCCAGGAAAGACCCCAACACCCAGTCGCTGCAGCTTTGTGAATCAGTAGGTAAAAGCCAGGACATACCCTGAATGACCCTGGATAGGTGCTTAGTCTGCTCACTTACTAGTGACTTTAATGGGAGTTGAGGTAGCTTGGCCTAACCTGGGGTCTGAACCAAGACCCGATGCCTCATTCCTGGGGAATAAACCTGCCAAACACTTTTTTTCCAGCCTCCTGAGGAATTCAGCGCCCAGGTTATCCTAGAGCCCAGCTCTTCCATGTGGCAGCACAGCCTTTGCCAGAGCAGAAGCAGAGCTCAGATCTTCAGTGACTTTGTTTTAGTTGTAAGATTACCCATTTCTAATGCTTTATCAAGGGCTCCTTTCCTTCTAAGGTGGCCTCACCTCATAATCCTGGATCGCCATTAACTCTTAGTTACCTGGGCTCCGTTGCTGGCAGCGGTTGTGCGGATTTACGTTTGAGGAAGAGGAGACGCGGCGCTTTGTGACGATAGCCACGTGTCAGCAGCTCCGTCCTTGCTGAGAGTCAGGATCTGAGCTCCTAGCATGCAGTATCAACAAATCTGCTGGAGGACATTGCTTGATATTTACTTGATATTTACCACCTCTGGCAATCAAAGTCATGAGTCAGGCTCTTAAAAATGATGAAACTACTTTGGTTTGGTTTCTTAATGATCAAAACCCCAACAACATATTTTAGGGTTTTTTTCTTTTTGTTTTTCCGGCCTTCTGGCTCTGGCCACACAGATTTCACATTTCTAAGTACTATTCCCAGGATCAGCAGCACTAGAAATTATGTGGGGTCGATGTGTGATTTTTGTTTTGGATGTTTTTTTGATGTGAACTGGAATTTTCATACAAGCACGTAACTTTAGGTGCTGAACTTAAAAGTGCCAGCTATCATGAAAAGGATAATACAGTTGGGAGAGTTGGCATTAATGGAAAATTCCCAGTTAAGTTTACTGGAAAATTATTCAAACTACTATTTTTTTTAGAACCAGGGAGCATGAATTAAAAACACTTTTAAATTATCCCTACAAAATGGATAGCTAATAAAGACTAAGTGCTACATTTGTAGTGTTTTCTAACTTTGCTCTACTTTTCTGTTAGTCTGAAATGCCTCCTGATTTCATACATACAGTGAAATCAGTGCAGTAGCTGGCTTTGTTCCAGGTGGGAATTGTTCTCCTCTGCTTGGAAATGGAGGAAGGTTATTTTTCTTTGCCATACTGTGCTGCATAGAGCAAAGGGAGAATCTGCCTATCACTGCAATTAGCACTTTGGGCATATCATGCTGTATCTTGACCCCATCCAGACTATTCTTTCGAGCTGTTGTGTGCTCATTTTCCTGCAAGTTAGATGCTAAGACTATGTTTCCATATACCATTTGATAACGCTGGCAGTTTAAATATTGCTGCTGCGCTGAACTGCCACAAGGTTGACTTTATTTGGTTGTACCAGTTTTGCAGCATGGATAGGAGCTGCTTAAATATGTTTTCACCAGCTGTTTTCCTTTGCAGTAGCCACAGTCTGTGCCAGACTGTAGGAGTGCAAACTCGTTTGGTCCCACTTTGTATGTTGGCCTTTCAAGAATTTAAATTCAATTCTGGTCTTTCCTTTTAAGCTGTTTAAGGCCTGATTTTGTACAGTCTTTAGGCACCTAAAAATACAAGTGTACTTGGAGGTAGACACACACACAGAGAGTTTTGTCCTTAATGCCTGAAGTCCAAGAAATCAGCAATAATTCGGTATCCGTTTTTGTCTAAGAATGCAAGGGGGGTTTCTCAGAAGCATCAGGTGTATTGGTCATTTTGTCAGGCTCGTTCTTGGGGCACTATAGATGGGGTTGCTGATCATTGTCAAAAGCACATCTGTAAATTATGAGAGGACAGTATCTGGCAGTTACGCGTACTGAATGTGGTGGTGTTCAGGCAGGAATGAGTGGCATTGGAGGTAAAATGGTTGGTTTTGATGAGCTCTTGGGATTATTTTGAGTCAAGGCACATGTCCCGTGATTATTTTGCAAGGTAGTAAATGCTGAAAATTAGTTTCTTTTAATATCACTGTCTTTTTTTTTTTTCAATAACATAGACATATGGAGCAGTTCTAGCTGAGTAATTAATGTTAACTGGGAATATTTGTATATATTGGAGAAGGTGGCACAAGTCACAGTTTAATGACATTTCCACAGTAAAACCCCAAACCATGAGGTACTCGTTTGGTATTGATACAACCCAGAACTCATCTCAAATCCATTGAAAAATTTATGGAGGCCTGGTAACCTGGATTGCAAAATAATCCTGATAACATGGTTTAGAAAATGCATAGGTTCCTTCAAAGGTAAGTAGTGACATGAGTACGTGGAATGCCTTAGAACAAATTCTGAATTTCTGAAGTGTCTTCATCAATCTTTACTAGTAGAGAAGGATAAAGTCGAGAAATCAGTGGAGCTGGTGGTGGGTAAACATAAACAGGTGAAAACGGAACTGCAGAAGTGCCTCCTGAGCCACTTCGAAAATCCTGAGCCAACGAGTGAAGATCCCAGCATATCTAATGCAAAATAGGACAGGCAGTATGTCTGCAGTGCATCCCTTATCTGGTAAATCGGGTATCTGTAATGCTTTGGGTTTTAAATTCAACATAATAGCAACACGGTGAAACAGAATAATGTAATGAAAATACTATTTGGCCACTTCTATTATTTTTCCCTAGCTACCTGTTTCAAATTGCTCTTAAAACGTCAAAGCACAGTAGTACTCATAAGTATGCATCTGGAAATTAAGTGTCTGTTTTGGTAAATATTCACATTAGGACACTTAGGGGTAAATTTTTCTTGCAGAGCATGGGGAGTTCCACACAGAAATCCTGTTAACAAATAATAGGATTTGTGTGCATAACTCCCTGTGCATCACTTTGAAAGTTTACCCCCTGCAGCATAAGAGTTAGATAATTTTAGTCTTTGAAAATTATGCTTTTCAGATCTGGTCTTTTTCTACAGTATGTTATTGATGGTGCAGTCATAAATGCTTCTGAATAATCGTGATCAAATCTTACATTGTTTTCTTTCAGGGGTGGAGAACTTGGGTTATTGTGCTGCTCAATGCTTTGTCTTGTACTGGAGAAAGTTGCAAAGGCAAAATTATGTTGGTGCAAACATGATCTGTTTTGTAAGAGCACAATTTAGGACTACAGATGGAAACCATGTAACTAAATGAGCAACAGGACAAGTGATAGATATTTACAATAATATTTGCCCACAACAAAGAGCTGTTCTATATATACAAATGTATATATAATGTATCTCCACATAGGTGGAGATCTTATATTTGGACAAAAAAAAATGGACATTCGACAGCTAGTAATATTTTATGGGCCAACAGTAAAATTTTATAATACACAAAATCAAACCGTATTTCAAAAATGTTTTCTTCTCAGTCTAGGTCTGAATGCCCCAATGCTGAGGTTTTCACTAATCCAAACAGTTTTTCTGTCCTGCTGTATTCAGAGTGGAGACACTTTTTAGAGATACTGCCAAAAAAAAATCTTTCTTTTAATATGACACTTTCCTGAGTTTCTTCAAGGTGCAAAATAGGATGATTACCAGGCAAAAACAGGTTTTCTTGCAATGTGTCCAGTATTCTTTTCACTATCCATATTGCAAATAGACTGGCAATAGCTTTGTTTTGTAGTATTTTGGCACTTAAGCTTCCAGCTTTCTTTGGAAGCTGGAACTGCAAAGGAAAGAAGAATTAAAAGACTGCTAAAATAAATGAACTACTTCTTTAAACCACCATAGTCTGGTTTTAGAGAAGGGTCATGCTTGTGGCTTGTTATTTTATCTGAACCTGTTAATGAATCTCTACACTAGTTACAACCTCAGGTTTATCAGTTAGCATTTTTGATGTAGGCAATTTGTATTAAGATGAGTGGGATTAATACCAGATTTGTGTAGGATTGAACAATGGCACATTTAAAATGTGGGGTGTCTCTGCCTAATGAGAGACAGCTGAGAGGTGTGGGTGGCCAGTTCTGCTCTCCTAGGAGAACTGTGTCATGAAGTCTGGTGCATATTTTGGTTTTTTTTCTTTTCAGAATTGTGTAAAAACTTTTGCCAGGCAAAGTACGTGTCTGCTCCTTCTCCTACTGAAGTTGCTGGCAAATCTCCCATTGATTTTAGTGGAAGCAGAGCTGGACGCCAGCTGGACCCAACTTCATATTTAAAAGTGCTTTTTCCCTGGGGTGAATAAACACCCCAGTGTGCAAATAACTCTGCTGTCGGGTGCCATGTTTTATTGGTGAAAATTTATCAGGTTCGACTATCAGTTGGCTAAGAAAAGATCTTGTTGCAAAAAGATCAAAACCAGGAAAAAGCTCACTCTGTGTAAAAACAAACAAGCCCCCAAACCACACACCCTCCCCCAACTCCTGAGCCCCCTGGAAGTCGCTGGCATCATGAAGACAGAAATTTTCCACTTTGTGGACATAGTAAGATTCAAGACTCTGGGACTCTCTTCCAAGCTCATGCTTGTGCAACACCACGCATGTGGTAGCTGTGTGCCTCAGTTGATCCATTTTGGATATGAGAAGATGTCTGTGCCATCTTACATTTCAAGAGCAGGTCAAATCACAACTTAAAGGGTTATAAAACTTCCATGCATGGTATCTTCTCAGAAGGCACTTGCACAAAACTGCTTCTTCTGCCATGTTTTGTCTCCAAGGGAAGTAAGGGAACAAAATAGTTTGAAAATAGGTGAAAGTCAACAGAAAAAGTCATCCTGAAGCAGCCACTCAGACCAAGCAGAATAGAAATTTCATTTATAAATTATGAGAAGAAATGTGTAGAAGTAGGTATTTTTTAAATAGCCTTCATAGAAAGCCAGGCTTCTAACCTCATCTATATTTACTACAGGAAAGGTGGCATGATGTCTTCATAGATTATGTGAGATGACATATTTTTGTCACCCAGCTTGTTCTCTTAATGTAGACCACAAGATCTTCAAATAGTTTCTGTCTGAGAAGCCACCTAGTCGTGATTTAGTAACTGCCAGCAACAGAGACTCACACACCTCTTCTTAAGCTGTTCCAATAGCTAAATGCCATTACTGTTATATAAAATAAAAACAAAATTCATAACCCACAAACTGAATAACCCAGCTGCCTCTTTCTCTTTTTTAGCTGAATTTCTCTGTCTTCAGCTTCTTACCAGTGTGTCTTACACCTTTATCTTGTAGACTGAAGTCATCCATTATCAGATTTCTCACGTAGATAGTCAGAAACAGAGTTCATGTAGTTCATGTGTAGACTGATAAGCTCAGTAGATTGAAAGCCTTGAATTTCTGATGAGAAGGAATGTTTTATTTTCTAATCACTCCTGTGGAGCTTCTCCAAACCTAATCCAATTTGTCAGCATTCTTCTTGAATTGTGGACACCGACTCGTGATGCAATATTCCTACAGTAATGTACCCCTGCATGTGGAGAAGTAAGATGGTCTCACAAATCCTACATAATAGCTCTTGTTAACCCTTTCCAGAATCATGTGATTTTGGAAGCTGTGATTCCACTGATTTTTCTCCAAGACCTTCCATTCTTCTCCAGAGTCATGGCCACCTAAAACAAAGTCCTCCATTTTTTGGTGTTATGCATTTTATTGTTATTACATCTATTACTAGACATACAGAGGTTTGGCCATAATGAGGCTCGTATTGTTTGCTTCTAGTCAGTTAGAAGCCCATACACTCATTTATGATTTTCTGCTTTAAATTGCACGTTGAATTCTGTCAGTCACTTAGCTGTTAAGCCATTTGATAAATATCCTTGTGGCGTTACTTAATCAAGAATTTTTCCTTACAGGATTTTGTCACATCACCAGCTTATCAAACTTTAGCAGGGTGATATTTTCATTATTAGCAAAACCAGAAGATAATCTTCATAAGTTTGAGAAGGTCTATTTTTCTTAAACCCATATTGAGGCAATTATTACAACATGATGACAGTATTACAACTGCCATTGGTTTATAGTAGCTTCCTTTAATTTTGTGTAAATGGAGCTTAAAATCAGCCATTCCTTTGTTTTTCTCAGAATTTATATCAAACTCATTGCAGTGGGTTTGATATCAGTAAACGGTATAAAAAGTTACTCCTGTCTACTTTTTTAAGAGTATCATTGCATGTTAGATTTCTCCCAGTTCTCTGGAATTTTGTATCTATTCCAAACTTTCTGAAAACCTGATTAGTAAACCAGAGATCCCAGCCAGCTCCTCTTTTATACTGGGCTGCAAGTTATTCAAATCTGAAGATTTAACATGACTAATTTTCATGCATCCTCCTGGATTAATACTGAAATATACCCACAACATCATCCACTGTATCGTAGAAGTATTTGTTGGATGTGGCTGCCTTTTCTGTGTTATCACTGATAATCTGAGCATTTCCACTTCATTATTTTAATGTAGAGTGAAAACCAGAAGAGATCACCAAATCATCTAGTTCAGCCTTCTGAACATCATAAATATTCCAGTTCCTTAAGAAGTGTTATAGAAGAAGACAGAACAAATAATTTTTGGCAGTGTTATACAGTGAGCTGGTGCTGATGCAGGTATCCACGATAAACCTTACGTACCTCTCTCAGCCATTGCTTCCCCACGCAGAACACCCCATCCTTATGTGGAACCAGCCTTTTGCAGGCTCGGAGAAGGAAAGTGAATAAACCATTGTAGTGAGGCATTTAAATCAAGTTTAAAGACCAACTAGTGTAATGAAATACGGACTGAGAAAACGTAATTTGTTTGTGTCTACATGTCCCTATTGGAATAATTTTTCCCTATTGGAAACTTTTGTCTGTCAATCCCTAGCTATTTAAAACTGCAACAACAATAACCAGTTGTTGCTTTCTTGTGTCCTCAGTCTTTATCCTAGCTTTTGTTAGAGACAATACAGCGGTATTCATGGCTAACAATAAGACTGTTATGTTTCATTGTGTTTTTTTCAAAGCTATACAATGTTCTAGCCATTATAGAAGGATTGCAGTCAGCTGAGCGATGTTTACATGCCACTTCCATACCCTAATAAGAGGTATAAAAGAAAGTGCATTGTAACCATCAGGGGAGGGATTCAGCTTGGAAGGCTGGAAACCTAGTCAGGGAAGATAGTACTGTGCTGCCTAGCCTGCTTTTATTTTTGGCCTCTGCTTCAGTAACGTGCATGTCAGTAACAGTTGCTGCAAACTGCTTATTCATGCTACTGCTGTGATCATTCGCTTTTGGGCAGTATTAATTTTGTGGCTATACTAAGTTAGGAAACCATTTACAAGGACATCAATGGCATGGCTGTCTCGCTTGCCCTGGCAGCAGTTTGTCTCGACCACTTGATGGGGCTGTTCTTGAGTGGTTTTTGGCATTCCCATAAAAGCATACCCAGACACCTACACCAGAGGGATCAGCACTTCTTCTGGAAGCTGGGTCTTCCCAGCATTTTCTAGCATGGTGCCTCACACAGTTACATGCTATTACATTTTATTATAATTACAATTACATGAGCGTTGGCGTGTTTCTCAGCCCAGGTTCATATGGCTGGGCTCTTCTGCTCTTTGTAGTGCAGCTAATTTCACAAGACTTGGGGAGGTCATATGGCTGCCCGAGGTCGTATGGTTGCCCAAGGTCGTCACAACGGGGATGAAGATCCCGAGCTTGCAAATATGTGGGCTGAGTCTGAGGGCGCGTTTTTGGCACAGCTGTCGGGCAAAGCAGAGGTTCCACCACATTTCTGCTTTTCAAACATGACGTGCTTGACTTTTGACCCTTTGGCTTCTGAGAACTGTAAGTGTTGTGTGGATTTGTGGGAGGCTGAGAGGACTGAGAGAGAGCAGGAATCCTAATAATTAAGACTTGCTCCTTGGGACAAGCAGTGAAGTCTGTGCCTTAGTTCGGATATGGGTGGAGCAAGATTCCCCTTGCCATAGCCAGCTGGAGAAGCATCTTGGTATCACTGCTCCTCCTGGTGTCTTTGAAGGTAACAAGGCAGGAAGAAGATCTGAGATGTGCTAGCAGTTACTTGCTTCCAGGCGGTAAGACCCAAGTGCTAAATCATTCAATTTATTAGTCAAATGCTAATTCATGGTCTTAAATGTTCTTCCTGATAAAATAAAGGCTGTTTTGATTGAACAATAAAGCTTGTGACCATGGGTATTATTCTTAACTATATATAGATGGCTTTTGGTGTTTCTTCCCGTGACTGCACTGTGACTGTTTATATAATTTACCATGGCACTCTGTTAGTCATCAATGGATTGCATAGATTGTTGGTTGAGGATGTTGCCTCAAGCCAAGTGGTTAATCAAGCGGTATGGCAAATGCCAGCCTTTCTGATTAAGAGGTCTTGTCTCAGTGCAGTGCCCATTCTGGATTGGGTCCTACTCTGGAGTTAGAAAGGGTTTCTGCTCTATGATACTGTTTGTGTGATACAGCTTTGTGATCTGTGATACATATGCTTGAGAGAGTTTGAAAAGGGACTTTATCCTGGTTCTTAGTCCATGTTTACCAGTTCTGGTGGGAACTTTTTTCTCTTCAGTAATGCATTTGTCTTCTTCAGGAGATGAGGAAAATGATCTTCACTTTCCTCTAAGACACTGGAGTCTGGTCACAGCTAGAGACAGGATGTTGAGCAGGAGGAGCTGGTGCTCTTAGCCTTCTTGAAATCTCTTATGAGCTTGGTTAGCGTACCTTGTCCATGCACGCAGGGTTAAACCCCATCACAAACTAGGCTGGGAAAGAATCCGTCTCTGTGAGGTCCTCGGAGACTTCTGGTTCTTTTGTCTTCCTCTGTAGTGCAGAGCACGCTGGCTTAAGCTCACCTGGAAAATCCACCTAATAAATTCAATGGCACCACAGATGTGTAGGTGATGCTTTTTATTTTTCTTGCAGCCATTGTATTTATAGCTTTTGATATTTTACTATAGGCCTTGTACTTTTCTTGGCTGTTTGAGGGAACTCTGTATAGACTATTACCAAATTAAAACATCAAAATGCAAGAACTAGGAAGGAATCGCTGTTTTGTGTTGTCAGGCTACACATACAGAATACAGCATTCTGGCACTTGTTAGAGGTGGACAAGCCCATTGTCTTTGAGGTCCATGAAGCCGTGAAGCCCCACTGTGGCCTGTGGTTGCTCTTGGAAATATTACTAAGTTAAGAAAGAAGTGGGAGTGTGAGTAGTGCTTCCTGAGGTGTGCCGGAGACTTGCTTCCCCATTGCTTGCTGTCTGTGGTGGCCACAGAGCTGTTTTGATTGAAAAGTTGACTGCTGCACTAATGTGCAGGTACTGGTGAGCTGGTAAGTACTGAGAATGCTTCTGGTGCACATATTTTTAAGAACCGTTTTCCATTAAAACCGGTAGGTGAGTAAAAGTAAGGAAGAAGTTGTCCCATTTTACTGCCAAGCTGTTGAAATGAACAATTTTTCCCCTTCTGTGGTAATCATCAGAGACCTTGCCGTACTCTTTTCTTTATAAAATCTTAGGTTACACACACCCCTACAGTTGTTGTGTCACCTTCTGCCTCTGTAAAGCTGAGTGTTGACTGCAGGTGTTCCCAGGAGACTGAAAGCAAAATAAAAATGCCAAGTAATTGGTACCCCTGACTCTTAATTCAACATGTCTTGTGCTGCAGAACATAAGCAAAATGAAAGGGAAGATCTTCAGAGAGCTGCATGCAAATTTTGACTGGTTGTGGTTTTGGAAGTAAAGGAACAAGGCGATACAGAGAATGCTTTTTAAGCTATTCTATCAAATGTCATATCTCTGTTTTAATATTTCATGTGATGCGGCTTCTTTCAGATGATCAGCTGGATTATCTGAGATCAGAGAAAAGGGAGTGATACTACTCAGCTGCAGAAAATAGGAAGAAAGTACCGCCGTGGCAGGGCAGGGCACAGACACGCTGACTGCAGAGCACTGGCTCTTTGCACTTGTTTCAAGATACACATCTTACAGATAGCCAGTAAGAATTATTGAGGTGGAGGTATTTTATTTATAATCAATAAGTTTAAAAGAAACTTCAAAGGAAGTTTATACAACAGTATTTTAGAATTCTTCCCATGAGATTTGTTAGATAAGACCATTAGATGTTTGTTTTCTGGACAGCTTTACTATTTGTATGCTTACTAATAATAACGGAAAGACCTAATAAATTATGTATCTATGTTAAGCAGCTTGCTTTTCAAACAAAGGAAATTGGCCACAACTCTCATTTCTTCTATTTTTATCTTTCTCTTAAAGGGCAACACTTTAAGGAAAATACTCCTATATCGCTACTTTAAAGGAGAATATGGAAGTGGTATGAATGGGCCTCTGTCTGCCAGCTACAGCAAAACTGCACAAGTGGGAGGTAAATCAACACAGGTCATTTAAAGAGAACAAAATTAGCAGCACCATTTTTTCTAATAGGCACATTGGAAGTACTCCAGGGATTGAGCTGGTAAATAAATCAAACACATTCTGTAACCAATTAGAAGAGAGGTAGTATCAAACTTTTCCTATTTTTAAGTTGCACACACTTGTCTCAGATGGCTGGTGTGCTTTGGGCAGTACCGAAGCAGGGACTTTCCCCATGCCCCCCAATCAATCATACAAGGTCCAGTTGTTAACACCATTTTAATTTGCCAGTAAATCCACATCCAGAAATTCAGCAAAGCGCAAAACGGTTGAACAAAGATGTTGCTGTTTCTGGAAACAAAAACATTTTTTTAAACTCCAGATCCTTTATTGATATGTGGAAAAAATAAGATATAAGGAAAAGCTTCTCACAAAGATATTGTTTAGGCAATGGAACAGATTTCCCTGAGAGGCTGCAGAATGTGTCAGTTCTTGTTACAACTTTACCGGACAAGAGTCTGATGAACCTGCTCTAACCACCATGAGCAGGAAATTCGAGTAGATGATCCCTGTAGGTCCCTTATAACCTAACTTTTTGTGTGATTCCATTATAGAAGCCACAGGAGGTTACTGTGGGCTGGTTTCTAAGAAAACCCCAAATAATGTATGTCATAGGAAATGAGGCAGAAGCTAGGTATTGAGCCAGGTCAAAATACTTGCCATTGCATTTTCAGCATATATTAAAGGCATGCCCAGATTTGCGGACATTTCCAAATGTTACCCAACTGATCCTCCTTGACTATTTCTGTGTAGACACTAGAAATGTTTACGGTCTTAATATCCTGTACACCAGATTTTGCTCCCTAACAAACAGGAGAGTAAAGATTTACTATTTTTTAGTTCTCTCTCTAAAAAGTGTGTGTGTGCATGTATACATGTACACACACACATATATATATATGTATGCCTGTGTGTATGGCTTCATCACAAAGTCTGAACCATTTTAATCAGTTTAATCGAAGCAGTACTGACTGATTAAAGCATTACTATATTTTTGCTAATGAAGTAGATGCAGTTACATCTGTATTAAAGTAAGTATAGCAGGAAAGATGATAATTTGTGATATCAAGATGGTTTATTTAATGAGTTAATACAATTTAACAAAATTCCTTAAAACGACACCTTTAATTTGGATTAGCTCAAGTCTCTGTTCTTAAATAACGTCATCATGATGTTAATGGTGTAGGAGTTGTATTGGTAAAAGTATTTAGCTAGAAGGTCATACACATAACCAGAGTTGATTTACCAGTACTCAATCTTTGTATAGATTAGGCCTGAGTTTGAAAAGCAGATTTAAAAGTGGTCTCAGAGCACTGATCATACACACAGTTCAGCATATGCAGCAGTGGAATTAAAAAGGGGTTTGGTGAACCAATCAGTGTAATTTCCAACTTTTTTGTTGTCTGAATATCATGACAGAACAATGGTTCAGGGTTTTGTTTTATTTCTTATTCTTAGAGCCCAGCATTGCAGTTTCATACAAAAATCTTGTTTGTATCATGGAGAATTTTGCCTGAAACAGAATTTCAAAACTAAATTTATTACATTGCAACTGTATGCATAAGACAAATTACTATTACTAATAGATTCATTTTCATAGACATATGTGAAACAAACACAAGTGGTATGTATTTGTCTAATTTGCAGGTGGATTTTCAGGACAAGACTCAGATAAGTCTGGGGTAACCATGTTTGATATCCAGTGCCTTTTGGATAAAGAAGGTGCATCAGAACTAGTCATAGATGTTATAGTAAACACCAAAAATGACAGAATTTTCTCAGAAGGCATTTTGCTTGGCATTGCGTTGCTTGAAGGTGGAAATACGCAAACGCAGGTACTTATTTCATTTACTTATTCACATATTGATTTTCAAATGCATGTAGTCTGGAGGCAAATAAAAAGAACCTTTTGCTGTGAGTTCTGTGAAAAGTTTATCACTACAATATGTATCACTATAATACAAATGTAAATATGCGCTGTTATTATGCAATATCTCATAGTGTAGACTCTTCAATAGAAGAAAACATTTTTCAGCTGTCCTTTTCTGTGTAGCACAGTGCTGCTCTTAATCTGGTCTTTGCCATATGAGCATTATCTCCAGTTATTTCATATCTCTCTTTGTAAAATAAAAATTTACACTACTTTCAAGTTTATAATAGCAATAAAAGTAAGTTATTTTCTGGAAACGTTTAGGGACATTTATCAAAATCTCCAAAGAGATTAAAACTGGCCATTTGAGAAGACCAATATCCCAGTCCATAGAAAATACCTGCTTTAAACTACGGGTTCTAGTTTTTGTGAAGGATATCCCTGTCGCTCAACTTTAGCCAAATACGGTGATTGTTTATTCTTACTCTGTGATCAGCAGAGTTCTCATAAGAGAGGAGGGATGGTGTGAATCACTCCCCACATTTCCGCATATCTCATCATTGCCTGTGAAGGCAGCCTAAATAACCAACTTACACTTCATTGCAAGACTATAATAGTTAAATGAGAGGAATCCCATCCAGTATCTTTATTCTGTAAAAAAGATAATACAATCAGTGGCCCTTAGAGAGTGTCCAGAAAATGTTAAAGAAGGGAGATTTTGTTGCAGCTTTTTAAAATGATTTGTTAGGGGCTGTAAAAGGTTTTTACTTCAAGATAGAGTTTGTAAACTGTTGAAAATGGTACTCAGCCTGCTTGACAGTAATGCTAAGGGACCGGATGTAATAACCTAAAATATTAATCCAAGTCTGTGGAAAGCACAAAAAATGTTTATAATTTAAGATCTAATATTACACGTTAGATGTTTCATGCTTCCTCTTTTTTTACATAATAACAATTACTTTTCACTGTTATTTGTAGATGGAATAGTCTAACTCTAGAATGCCTGGAGAAATGGAGAGTGTCACAAAGTAATTTAACTTCAAGTGTAATATTGTGACATTCTAAAGATTGCAAATAGCAGTGCTCACCATTTTATCCAAATTTTAAAATGTTATCATCAATCTTTGTTACCAGCCTTGTATATCACTTTGTGAAAGATCTGGTCAGGCAGTGGCCAACATTTGTTCTGTGTAAGTGAAGTAATTATTCATCATTTGCTTCACAAAAAATAGTATATTTTTGTATTTCTTCTTCCTTAGAAGATTGATATCTAAAGAATATTTTTTTCTGCAGTATTCAACTTACCAGCAACTGAAGGAGCAAAAAAAGTCAGAAAAATTCTTTAAAGTCCTGTATGACCGCATGAAAGTGGCTCAGCAGGAGATACGATCGACGGTGACAGTGAACACTATTGATTTGGGGAGCAAAAAGAAAGATGATGATAGTGACCTAACCATATCTGTTCCCAAAAAGAGAGGTAAGGAAGCACCCATGTAAAAGAGGGGAGACGTGCATTATATTCAAACCGCATATACTGTACCACTGATACTACGCTGCATTGATCAATAAGCTTTAATATTAATCTATGCTAATGTGCATCTTTTGCCTGTTTTTCTTTAAATTATAGGCCTTCTCTTAAGCTGGTTACAGGGAATTAGCTTTGATGAAATCAGTGAAGCTATGCCAGTTTACACCAGTAGAAGATATAGAACCATATTTTTAGAGAAGCAGAAGTACAGGCTGCTACTAATGGGGCTATTTCACAAGAGCAAGCACAGGAACTGATTTCCCACCCTGTGGTCCTTCCATTGTTCTCATCATTTATTGTATATGGGAGAGAAATAGTAGGGCTTTTTGTTTTAATGTTCTGTTTCACTCTGGTTTGTGGTTTATTTGGAACATGCTATCCCTGCATGAATGTTGCTTTGATATTCTTCGTAAGTTGCCTAGAGGTCTTCGAAAAGTTAGGCACCAACAAAGAAAAAATTGCATTCATTATTATTGTTTTCTTATTGTTTAATCAAACGAGGAGAAAGAGTTTAAAAAATGAAGGAAAATTATCTTCTTTTCAGTAAAGGATTCAACCCTGCATCTGAAAGAGGGTATGAAAGGACAGTTAACAGAAGCATCTTCTGCAACATCTAAGGCTTACTCTGTGTATAGAAGAGAAATGGACCCAGAAATAGATCTTATGGGCTCAGGATCAGATGCTGCAAATGCAGAAGAGAAGTCCACAGAAGAAGCAATCATGAGCCCTGCCATTGCAATCATGCAGCCAATACTGAGATTTCTTCAGCTGCTGTGCGAGAACCACAACCGAGAGCTCCAGGTAAAGCGTTTTTGAGCTGAGCTCCAAAAGAATTATTACAGGAGCTGGAACATAATGAGGGAAGAAAAACACACCTATGTCTGGCTCCTGTTACAGAGTAGGGGTGTCTAAAATGTTGTTCTTCTTTTGGTCCAAGGGGTGAAATAACTCTTTTCAAGAGACACTTGCATGTTCTGGTGGAGCTCATGTTTATGTCCTCAAAAATTGCTTGGGGGCCGCAGCACAGCCACATGGAATTGAGAAGTGTCTAAATGTCCCTGTTCGTACAGTTTCTGTGCAGAAATGATGGATCACTTACCTCAGGTTTGAAGACCACAGGAAGTTTCTGGGCAAAGTTTGGGTACTACTCTTTTCCCTAGATATTGTGATTGAAGGCTTTAAGATGTTGCATGTATCCCTGCTATCGGTTCCCCTGGTAGAAATTACTGTCCCCATAGCAACCTTTGCAAAATGAATTTTCTGCAAATATTCCTCATTGCCATGTCCAGCAGCCTCCCTTAAGGCAGTGTTGAGGTGGTTTAAGCTACCATTCTGTGCTGGCGCTGCCAAGGAGCAGTCGTAACGTGCCACCATACCTGCTCAGCTGTGGGGCAGCAAGCTTCCGAGAGCAGGGTCGTAATAGATGGATGGGGGCAGGTATGCGGGACATATATATGACATTTAAGGCGAGTGCAGATGTTTGCAAAGTTCACTTTCCTAAGCTCTCCTTTCTCTATGGATTTAATCAGATAACAGTTCTCAACTGCTGCACTAAGGCATAATATATTTTCTACAGTGTAGAGTGCTTCAGTTCCTAAGGTACAGTGGTCATATGGTTGTAAATTGTACCCTTCAATATTTTCATGAAAAAAGACTGTGTTTGACTTCACTCTAACCCTCTCTGTTTTGGGGTTTTTTTTTGTGTGTTCTTTTCTCCATCCACCAGAATTTTTTAAGACATCAGAACAACAAAACAAATTACAACCTTGTTTGTGAGACCCTTCAGTTTTTGGACTGTATCTGTGGAAGCACGACAGGTGGGCTGGGCTTATTGGGGCTTTACATCAATGAGAGGAACGTGGCTCTTGTGAACCAGACGCTGGAAAGCTTGACCGAATATTGCCAGGGCCCATGCCATGAAAACCAGGTAGGGCTCAAATAGCTTCTGATGCAGAAGAGTATGGTATCTGTGTGCTTGTCAGAAACCCTTCAGTGTTCTTAATGACATAAATTCACTTGTAACTGCTATGACTAGGCTTAACTTAAGTTTCAAGCTTTCCTTGCTTGAAGGGAAACAATCCTTTTAAGTCAGAATTCAAAATGGACTCTTCCTGTAGTATATCTGCTTACATGGAGGGTTTCCAGTCCTTTTGGAGAGAGTTTAATGTCTTATGTCAGTGGGTCCGTGGCTTAAATGTCACTTTGTGAGACTGGA
Organism: Aviceda cuculoides; assembly: GCA_035590195.1. Classification (NCBI taxonomy): domain Eukaryota; kingdom Metazoa; phylum Chordata; class Aves; order Accipitriformes; family Accipitridae; genus Aviceda; species Aviceda cuculoides. The sequence goes on from JAVJGG010000024.1 coordinate 9,056,798, forward strand.
TTTTGAGCCACAGTTGTGGAAGTACATTACAAACGCAATCTTGTTTTCTTAATTTTCATACATTTTGCCTTTGCTGGTGTTTATATAGGTTTCTAACGTTTACTTTCCTTAATTCACGTAACTGCCACAAAGTTTAACTTACTGTCCTACTATACTACCTAGCAGCATCTTTAATTATGATACCAGTAGTGAAATGGATGAGACTAAAGACTATGCTTCTAATCTTCTGTGCCTTGCTTGATGCAATCTTCTAAGTCATACAGCTGTGACTTTTGGTAGATGTCTCTTTAGTGCCATGCTGAGGCAGTATAGAAAGGTAAAGAATGTAGTTACATGCTGCTATATTTGATCTGAAGAGAACTGTAGTAAAGTTGTCACAGTAGATGAAATAGCAGAATTTTTACTATGGATTAGCAATGGGAAAATTGCAGTGGGCAAAATTACAGATGCAATCTATTCTTGATAGTAGAAATAGCTGAAGAAATACACACAGTATTAATGCTATTTCATTAATGTGCACAAATGAAGTGTAAAGTGCTGTTATTGCCATTGCTGGTAATCAACTGCCTTTGCTTAATACTTTAGAAACAAACAAACAAAAATCCTTCAGCAGACTAAATTTTAAACGGCCATATTTGATCCACTAATGAATGGGAAAAACATCTGTAAAAAAAAGAATAATTACAGGACTGGAGATAAAAATAAATATATGTTTCAAGTTAACATGTTCTCCAACAAGTTTACTTGAGGAGCACTGGAGGAACGCTGATAGTAGAAGGGAATGATTAGTTACACTTTATTACTTAGACCTACCTGTTGGGAAGTCACTCAGGATTTGAGTTATGCTTATTTACACCAACTGCAAGTCTAATTCAGTGTATTTCAGAGGCAAATGCTCCACACTTATTTTCATTTTTCCCCCATCTGTCTTTCTGGAAACCTTTCCTTTCCTATTGTCCTATAAACCTGCTAGAAGAAAAAATACCACGGGATTTTGTATAACTGACACTTGCTTACAGGGCTTAGAAGGTGCAGGATTCCAGCTGTAAAAGCATTTGGGAAGTACTGTTGGTCACAATTACAGTTTTGAATTCCATGTCCATAAACGTCCTTCCATGCGGGATGTCTAGATGCATGTAGAAAACCTTAATCTTCACAAACAATTTATGCTGTAAGGACAATATTAATGCTGGTTGCTGAGTGCAAATTGAGAACTGGAGTGTGTAAATTTGATTGTGCCTACATTCAAGTCTGTCTTTTATGTCTCTGCGCGCGTCCTCAGCTGAATCTGGCAGTGCTCCCGTGGGCTGCTGCCTGTAACTTGTACCACTTAGTGCCAAACCCCGCGTGATTCACTGCAAGCGTGTTTTAGTTTGCACCACTGTTTTTCCAGTTGTGTGCTTCACTACTGGCAGCGTTGGGGTTAGTTCTGTACTACACAAATCTTCCCCAGCACCTCCTGTGGCGTGTTTTCAGGCTGCTCTGCTTTGGCTGGGAGGTTCATTGCTGCTACAAGGTCTTTCAAGTTCTGGGTCCTTGTTTTGGAAATTTGCTAATGTACATAGTCTCCCTCTGCCTCCCTCTGCCCATCCGGTCTCCCTCTTTCCCCGCTGTGTTCCCTCCCTCTCCCCCCCCCGCCCCAACTCCCTTCTCTTCTCTTATTTTGCAGACTTGTATAGCCACCCATGAATCTAATGGGATTGATATTATAATTGCACTCATCTTGAATGACATAAACCCTCTTGGCAAATACTGCATGGACTTGGTGCTTCAGCTAAAGGTACAGTAAATGTAAATTTGTTTATTTAAATTTGAGTAATAATAGAAGACATACCTTTGCAAGAGCTCTAGGCAACCTGACATTTACTTAATCTTACCATAGCATAATATACTCAGAAGCCTTTGAAAACAAACGTTGCAAATTAATTCAGCTCAGCTTCTGAATCCTTATCAGGCCCTGTACCACAGGCCTTTTGACCCACTGTTGTGTTTGGGAGTATGTCCTCAGCTTTTTTAAAAAAAATCCTATCAAATAGATGCAACATAGCTAGCATTGAAGAGTCTATATTGTGAGCATAAAATCTCACAGGATTGATAAATAGCAACACTGTACAGACATGTAACAAGTCAGGCATTCTCTTTATACACTGAACTCTTAAAAAATTACTTGAGGAGGAGATGCTGTGAAAAAAGAGTAATATATCAGATGACCTGTAATATCAAATAAAGTTGAAAACAAGGTTAAAGTAAATTGTATTTTATTTCCCTTCTCAGTGTCCTCTGAGGGGGAGGACAAAGTGTAGAGTGGGAGGGCTTGTAATTTTTTGGCGTGTTCTGTGGAGAGTTCGATAGGCTCGTAAAGTTTCTCTGGTCTGTGTGCCACTGCATGCAGAGGGGAGCTCTGCAGCTATACTGTCTGCCAAGTAGTGTAGAACTTGTCAGGAGGAGCCTTGGGTTATTGCCTTCTCTTGCCTTCCAAATGAAGTATTTCCATTGCAGATGCTCTGTTTCCTCCCCCAAACCAGCAAATACTTTGTGGTATCTGCATTGCATCATACTGGCAACATTATGGATGTCTAATAAAATAATTAATATAGCTATATATCATGTACAATGAAACATTGAATCAACAGTGCTTTACACATGATTTTAATAACTGTAATTACGTTTTTGAATGGCAATGTAATTCAGGCCCCCTCAAGCAAGACACTTAAGCAGACATTTAACTTTGAACATGCAGACAGTTCTTTTGAAGTCCAAATTTCAGCCTCTGTAAAGACCTAGCCACAGTAACTCCAGTGGCATTTTGATTTGCCATTATCATGAAGCTAGCAAATGTTTGTAGAACATCTTTACTATGTAATAACCAAAAATGAAGTTTAGAGACATTGCTGCAAGGACCAGTTTGGCCCTGTTCACAGGAGGCTATATATGCCTTACTTAAATAGCAAAAATTGTAGTGAATGATACCAAAGGTTCAAACTGTGGAAATTATTCTGATTTTACAGAATCACAGGGTCATTTAGATTAGAAGGGACATCTTGAGGTCATCTTGTCCAACCACCCTGCTCAAGCAGGGTCAGCTAGAGCAGGTTTCCCAGGACTGTGTCCAGTTGAATATCTCCACAGTTGGAGACTTCATAACCTGTCTCGGCAACCTATTCTAGTTTTTGATCACTCTCACAGTAGAAAAGTGTTTTCTTGTGTTTAGACGGAATTTAACGTGTGTCTTAATTTGTGTACATTGCCTTTTGTCCTCTCACTGGGCACTGCGGAGAGGAGTCTGGCTCCCTCTTCTTCATTCCCTCCCATCAGTTATTTATACACATTGATAAGATCCCTCTGAGCCCTCTCTTCTCCAGGCTGAACAGTACCAGCTCTCGGCCATTCCTTATATGAAAAGTTCTCCATTCCGTTAATAATCTTTGTGGCTTTTTGTTGGACTCATTCCATTAAGTCCATATCTTTCTCATACTGGGAAGCCCAGAACTGGACACAGTGCTGAGCCAGATGTGATGTCAAGAATTAGATCTAAATTAAGAAGTTACTGGTTTTTATTTTGAGTGGCAACACATTGAAAAAATATAGCGCTGAGTCTACCAGCTAATGTTTAACATCGACAATCTGTCAGTGTTCATAGGCAACTCTGAAGTTGCAAATACATAAATTTGGCAATGAAAATACAGAATGCAAAGTATATGGGCCCACACACTTACACACAAGTTCAGACACTGTTTTCAGGGAACATTGTAGGTTGAACTCATGCCCCCCAACCACAGCAAAGGCAGCACAGAATTATATTTTCCCATCCCATCTTAATTTAGCTTGTTTTGCACATAGTTTGTGATGTGGTATTTAATTACATCTTCATGGATTATATTTTCCACTGCACTCCCAAATCATGTAGTGAGCAGGGTAGACACTGTTCACTGAGTGCACAGATGGCCAATGTTCTGTTCTGCCTCTTGTTATTTTGAGTATGACCCCCTGGCCTTCCTTACTGACTAGTATTTAAGCCCTGGCACACAGTATGACCTCAATATTTGCCACTCTGTATGATGGCAGGATGAAGAGACATTGTCAGTCTAAGGGTAGAGAGAGTCTAATATGAGTGTCTTTTTGGCTTTTCTCATAGCACCTTACTCTGCTGCATCTAGTTGCTTCACACTTTATTTTTCAAAAATTCTTAGGAGGAGGTGAGGTGTTAACTCAGGTAAAGAGAAATGAAGGCCAGAAGTACTTTGGGCTGTCCTGTTTGTAGCTCTGGGAACTAATTTTTTGGAGTACTAATGTGTTACGAAGAACTTTATGCTGTATTTTCCAAGTAATGGACCTCTTTTCCTCATTGATATCTGGGAATGGAAATCAGGTCCCAGGATCTCAAAGCATGCAGCAAATGAGGAACAAGTAGTGAAATGAGCATCTCGGTGACAAGTGCAAGTGATTAGAGAGAAAAAATACTGGGGGATGTGCCTGCCTGCTGTAATTTTAAGCTATGGCATGCCACTTTTACTAAGTCAGTAGCAAGAAGCTGGGTGTTGATGACAAAGTCCTGCCCATCTTTTACCTTCCGTCACTTCCTGAAAGCTGCAGCAGGCTTCTCTCCGTCCCCAGGATTGTCTGCCCTGGGAAATAGCTTCAAAGTCCTCCTCACCCATGAGCAAGTAGACTAGTGCCTTACTTCACTCTTTCCTGCCCTTCCTTCTCAAGCTACCTCACAGCTTGTCTTGCCCCCTTCCCTCCTCCTCAGTTTAAGATCCTGCTCATGCTACCACAACTGACTTGGTCACCATTGTAAGGGAAAACTGCAGCAGAAGAAGCAGCATCCAGTTCCTCAGAGCAGCACCCTGTCAGGTGTCTTAAAATGCTATCTTTTCCCTCCACCTGGCCTCATTGATTATGCAGGGTTAAACTTTTGCAATGTAGGCTGCAAGGTGAAGAGTCTGATTAGACCTTTCCAATGGATGATGCTGGTTTGATTCTAGAACAAAAGGAAAGGGGAGCTATGGAAAAATTCATACGAAGTCCTGTTCTCCTTTAGCCAGTCCCAGTCTGGTCTTGTCTTCTCATCCATTGTTCTTTGTCCTTATCTCATCCTTGTGTTGGCAAGCCCAATCCCCTCTCTCCTGGCTTCTCACTCAACTCCCAATATCCTCTCCCAGAAGGTCCTAGTTACGCTGTCATATATAAATCCTCATTCTATTCATCCACCCTCCATTCATCATCTTCTTCCTTCTGCTGCTGACTTCTAATCCTACAGTCCTCCAGCTGGAGATGTTCACACCTCAGCTTGACACAGCCCTGAGCAACCTGCTTTGAGCAGGGGGGTGGACTGCTTGAAAGATCAGTCCAAAGGAGACCCTCAAATGTGGGATTTTGTGATCCAACCTGCATGATTTTGTTGTGATTCTATGCCCACTAAGAAGAAACTCTGAGGACTTTTAGCTGTGAAATTCCACCAAGTTTCTACAGTATAGTATTCAAATCATAATTTAAAAAAAAGGCTTACGAGTTGGACAAATTTGGCTGGGATTCCCTGGGAACTACAAGTTGCATGATTGTGTTATCTTGGCCTCTAGTGCTCCAGATTTTCAGCTCTGCTATCAAAACCTGGAGATACAAAGGCTGCTTAAAACAGAAGTTGCTTGAACATGCAAAAAAATCTTTCTTTTTGCCTCAGTCCCAAAAGCAGCTGAACCCTCTTCCTCCAAGATAGTCCATACTAATTGTCCAAGGCATACCCTCACTGCAAGAAGTTTTGGTTTGAATTGCTGACATCCGGCAATAAGCAGCTGAGAAAGATGTTTTGTGGTGGGTTGAGAGTTTTACTGGCCACTACCTGTATCGTGGGACTATGGTCTACTTCCAAGTATTCCCACAGCTTGGTCTGTAAGAGAGGATGATGATGAGATGTTGTGGCAGGTGAACCAAGGCAACCGTGCTCTGCCAAAAAGCAGTCAAGCCTCTGAAACCATTCTTCTTCTGCTGTTCACAGCATCTGATTTAACTGGAATTCAGACAGGTCTCCGAAGTCTAAGGCACTACTGGGTTACTGCTGCTAAAGCTCATGCTATTTAATCCTTGGGAAAGGTCTCAGTGAAAAGCAGCCAGTTGACAAAGTAAAGAATATCTTTATACGTTCCCCCCGGAATATTTGGAGTGAAACAAAATTCCAGGAATGTAGGAAAACAGTTTATTTTGTAGCCTTTCAAATAATAACCAATTGGACTTCATAAAAAACACAGGGGAAGGAAACCTGCCTGCATGATGAAACCTTTCATGTAACATATTTTGTAATTACCTCTGTTGAGTATTGTTTTAATAGAAAGGCATGGCAAAAATTGCTAGGTGAGCAATAAGAAAAGGAAACGGGATTTCGTGTCTTGTGCACAGCATAGAACAAAGCTCTGTATTTAAGTTGAATATTTTTCAATATTTGAAATACTTCTTCCAATAGAGCATGCAGGGTTAGTTAACCTTACAGTACACTGACATGAAAATGGGAGAAAACCCCTATTAAATATGTCAGTAAAATAAAAGATGTGAGTAGTTTAAAATCTTATCCACTGAAAACGTGGTCCTCGTAATCTCAATTAAAACAAATGCAAGGGTCGTTAATCCATGAAATAGATTTTAAAATTTGCATTAACTTGGTTTTGTATCTCTAGAACAATGCCTCCAAGCTTTTGCTGGCTATTATGGAAAGCAGGCATGACAGTGAGAATGCGGAAAGAATCCTTTTCAACATGAGACCAAGGGAACTGGTGAGAAAACTTCTGAATATTCATAAATCTTTTGGCTGAAAAAAATCATCATTAAAACATTTTTAAAATGATCTGCATCTGAGCTGAAAAGTGTTGGCAGCGTATAGTGACACAATGTATCAGGATAGTACTAATTCACAAAAAGTACTTTAAAAGGATCAAGCATGCATGATTTCAGTCTTTACGACTTCATTATTTTTATCCGTTCCAAGCACTTTTCTGTAATTGTTTCCTAACTAAATTATCATATTCTGGTAGACTGTCTTCAAGTACCCTTTGTCAGCGGCTGGGAAATTAAGCTTGCACAGTCTGTGAAACAGTGCTAACAGAAGTGTGTGTGTAGACATGTAATACATACATGGTATATATGTATGTTGTAACACATACGTCTCATGAGCAAACAGTTACAAGCAGTTGTTGCTCTATTTTGGAACAACTGTGATACTTGTGTAGGTCTCCAGGAATTTCATGTAGATTTTAAGTCTGGAGAAATTGTTTCCAATCCAATTGACCACGTAACAGCATTGACTGAAAAACCTGTTTTGGGGGGCATCAGGCCCTGCACTCAGGCAGAGCCCAGCGGCCCGCTGGTGTCGAGGCGTCAGCGCCATGGTGGCATGTCAGCACGATGAGGCCTGCCCTAAGGTACAGCTACAGGATCAGGCCCTGCGTGGGGAACGGAGGATTTCACCCCACTGGTCCTGTAAGAGGCTTTTGAATATTTTGGAATTACCCCAGCACCCTGCCCAGATCTGTATCTTCCTTTTCTTTTTGGCTTAGTGGTTTTTTTGTGTTAACCTGTGTGGAGAATGCTGAGTGACGTTGCAGCCAGCTCTAGCCAGAGAGGGATCATGGCTGCGCTCTTCAGGGCCGCAAGACTCTGCCTGTGGTATCTGTAGATCGGTCTTTAAAAGCATTTGTGAAAATACCTGTTCAGAAAGGCTCAGCATCCCTGTTCCTTTCTCATGGTTGCAGAAGTTTTACTGATGAGATACATAGCAGTTTGGAGCTTCATAAATACTTCAAGCTCGTCTATTCAGAAAACGTTTCTCAGACTGCTCCCTCTTCGTGCAGGACTGCAGGGCGCCCTCCCAGGCTTGAGCTGAGCAAAGCGAGTGCGTTCAAACACAGCAATCGTGCTTTTTCCCCAAGGGTAGCAGTTATTTGATCTCTCCTTGGTTGCGTTTTTGTTACAGGTGGATGTGATGAAGAACGCATATAACCAAGGCCTCGAATGTGACCATGAAGAGGAGAATGGAGATGATGGCATCTCCCCAAAAGATGTTGGCCATAATATCTATATTTTGGCACATCAGGTATGTCTTCTCTGTTATGTGACTGCTTCCAGAAAAGCATTATGTGGTTAAAGGCCACACAAAACCTGTCTGATCAAAAAAGGGAGTTTTCCCTTCTTGTGATTTCTGGCTTAGGTTTGCGTACAACATGACTTTATCTGGAAAGTTGCCGAGAGCAGGGCAAGCGAGCAGTCTCGCTGTATGAGTAGGCACTCTGCAGGATTCGGTAGGCTCTGTCTGTGTGAGATAACAATGTAGAGCAAAGCAGTTAATGTACGCTTAGCTTTGTCTTCTTTTAGCATTAAGAGCTCATTCATATCAATCAAATCATAAATCAAGTTATCATTATTGGTGTATTTAAATAGTAGCTTCAGTTGTGATACCAAGTGAACTTGAATTGAGAAGATTCATATTATTTTAGGTATATTAATTAGCGAATAAGAATAGTTGGACCTTTTCACTGTTTTGTTCTTTTGAATTATCTTGTAGTGCCCTCAAGCTTTTTCTGATCACTTTTGCTTCTCTACTGGTAAAGGTAAAATGGACACTGAAGGTATATTAATTCTTCAGAGCAATTGGTATCAAAAATAGTTTATTTTTCATTGTGTTAGGAGTATTGAAAAGATTTTTTTAAATTAAGTAAAGACCATGGGTTTTTTATTATATCATAATGATATATGTCATATAAGGGCCAAATCTTTTTTTAAAATGTTTTTACTATGTAAGAAGAAATAAACAGATAGGGATAGGGAGTGTTCCACATTGATTATACTTATTAAGTGTTGTTAGGAATTGAATACTCAATGGAAAAAGAAAAGAAAGCAATCTATAGTTACACTGGTATTATGCAATGTTTCTTTCAAGCAAGGAATGGAAAAACAGTTACCGAATTATGCTCGCGTGCTTGCAACACTTTTAAATAAGTCTTGTTATTATGCTGTTGTTATGGATGACCATGTTCCATTCTTGCACTGCATGTACGTAAGATACCCACCAAATTCTAAAATAGAATTTTTAGAAAGTTTCTGTAGCACCTTACGTTGTATGACTATTTACTCCTTGAAAATTTAAATGCCTACCAAATCGAAATGTTGGAATTTTATGTCTTCTGCCTACAGTTTGTGTTAGGTGACTTAACGGGGTTTGTGACAGTAGAAAATAAATTTTGGGGAGTGGAATATAGGCCTAAAACTATATATTAAGTGACTGCTGGGGTCATTTTACCAGAGAGGTCACTGCCAGGGGTACCCTAGCTAGCCGAGTTGTAGAAGCTCTGTCCCTAGATACATATTCAGGGTGGTGGGGAGGCCCATGAAGCCACTCCACAGCTATTCCAAGTGCCTGATCTGTAGTTGGGATTTTGGTTGCGTAAGGCTCATGGCAGCAATTTACTGAGCTCCTTCCTGTTCTGTAGAATTAAATGGCATGATTGGCTCTGTACGCTGTAAAAATATCCATCTTTTTTTAAAAAATGGACTGTTTTCTTCTTGCATTTCTGTAACACAGTACATGTGTGTGTTTACAACAGCTTTGTACCCGTGTGAAGCCCCATACCAAAACAAAGCAATGGAAGGGCAGGCAGTCTGGGGCCTTTCTCTCTCCTTCGCTGATGAAAAGCTATGATTCTTGGCACAGGACTGCTGATCTTTGACCCCAAACTCTTTCCATGTGTGCCCTTTCACTTGCGCTGGGCTGGGCAGGATACGAGCATGGTCCCTCCTCAGTAAGGCCATTGTTGCCGGGTTCCTCTGCTGGCTCCGCTCTCCAAACACCCTCTTACACTTCGCTATGTTGAAGTGGCTTTTTGGTGGCTGGGCCTTCCATGCAGCCTAGCTGACCTGATTTACATAATAATTCTTTGCTGTGCTCCTTACAGTTTCACAGTTCATCTGACTTGTTTTTTCTACAACCAGTGTAGCTCCTCAGTCACTTTCCTGATGCTTGTGACCACTTGCTCTAGTTACAGCTTTTTGGCCCCTCTGTAATAGCAAAATAAAGACCAAGAGTTCCTCTTTTTGCTGTTACAGCCCTCAAACACAGACAGTTTATTTTGGGGAGCTCAGACTTTCAGTTTTTGTCGTTGCACTCTTCAGGGCGATGGTGGGTTCTGCATTTTGCCACCACTACATCCTTCCTTGCTCTTCCTGTGGTTGATTTTACCAGAAGCAAAAGGCATTCTTGTAAATGTTTGACCCACAGTGCATAGAAAGTTATAAATATGTCACAAGCAAGGCTGAGATTTCTGTTGCTAAATCTCCTTTACAGCCTCCCAGCCCCTACCCCAAATGCAAAGGCAGGCACACGTATGGAAGTGCATGTGCACACTTGTACATCACACACACAGAGAGGTGTGTGGGCACAGCAGCCTGCGTCATTATGGTAAGACACTGTTTAATATGCCATAACATGACAGTTATCACGTCTCTTCCGCATGTTTCTCTGTCCTCTCTTTTCTTTCCTTTATTTCTTCATCTTCCTCCAGCCTGCCACGTGCCATAGCTGTGCTGCTTCCCCTGCACTGACTCCAGACTGTCTGGACACTGCTGCTCCTCACTTTTCCCATTCGACGTATTACGAGCAGAGAGGAGAAGGGAGCACCCCTGAGAGAAAGCGGAACTAACTTATCCGTGAGGAACTACCCTGAGCTGCACCCCAACTCTGCAGCCTGGCTTTAGGGTAGGGGCTCCTTCCAGACATAGCTCTTCTACAGCATGTGGAGGAGTGACACAAACTGGTGCTTGAGGTCACATCCTGGAAAAATAAGCCTATTATTGCTAGAGAGAGAGTGTTCACAATTCTCTTGAAAATCCATGGAGGAGATTCTGGTTTTTTTGTCTTGTTCAAATGTCATGCTCAGAGCCAAGCCTTGAACTTGAGATTGCTAATTTCTTACAATAGTCTTGGGTGAATGCCAGTGGTATGTTATGGATAGTTCCATCAGCTCTTATACCTATTCTTTTCAAGCCTCAGTCAAAATAAATTGGTGTGGTGTTTCTATTGCTGTCCTTTTAAAAGATTGTGTTAAAGCAGGCTACGCTTTGTTTTGCGAGGTTAGTAAAGCTGTCCACAAAGAGACTTCATCTTGATGTGATGTCTCTGTAGAGATTACAAAAGCTTTTGACATAGTAGCACAAAAAATTTCATACTTACTCACTTCTTATGTGCAGAAGCATTAGTGTAGGAGAATCAAGTTTTTAAATGGCTACCCAAAAAAACGAAATCATAAAAGGCTAAAGAAATCCTCTGGCTTTTCAGATGACTGCTTGAGCTTTCTACCTGTTAGTTATAACAAGGTATTTCAGTAGTTTGTAAACTTAAAAAACTTCCTTGGAGTTAGTAGTATTTCCATGAGGTTCATGACCCCTTTATATTTACTGTGAAGTGAAATAAGGCACTGGTTATAACCACAGGATCCTGTATTTTGCATGCATTTATACATGTGCTTCTGTTAACAGAAAATACTTTGGAGTGTCTCTCTGTGTTTTTCAGCTAGATGCAAACTGTCTAAATCAGGCGTGAAGCCCAAGCTAATACACTGTACCTTTCAGCAGGGGCTTTATTCATGAGCCTCAGAAGAACGTGAAATAACTTTACATAGCTTCTAGTCAGCTTGCAGCTTGGGAAGAATGCACTTTCATCTGCCTGTAGGGCAGTGTACACATGTCCTTGATCTAGAAGGATACGAGTGGGCAGGGAGTAGGGAAGCAAATTGTAATGCTGTAATAAAATTTTCAAATTTTCAATGCCTTGTGACTTCCTCCATCTGGTTCCCAAAGCTGTTCCAGGAGTATAGGGTACTGGCATAGCATGTCACCCCTTTCATGATGCATGTTCTGTGCTCTCAGACTAGCAAAATGTTCACTCAACTGCTCAATTCTAAGTGTATGTTTAAATGCCTTGCTGGAGAGGAAGTGTAGGTCTTGGAATTCCACAATACCTTTGTAACCTCCAGGTAAATAGAAGGTTGTTTTGGGGTTTTTTTTAAATGAGGTTTAGCTAAAAACTTATTTAAATCCCAATGGAGTACTAAACCTACTTATATTTATATAATTTACTGGTGGCACCAGGACTTAATGAAAAATCACTTCCCCCACACCATAAGGTTAGAAGAAATTAACACTGCTTGGTATCAATGCAGGTATGAAGCATCGATGAACACAAGCTTGAACCAGGCTATCTTCTGATAGACTAACACAGTTGGAAGTGTTCTTCCTTTTATCAGTTCTTAAAACAAACCAAGGGAAAAGAGGTAGGATTTGCTGTGAATTGTAAGGTTCTTGCTGCAGGTACTACCAAGCGTACTGTAGCAATTAGACATCATGAGTATGTCATACTTCTTCCTCTCTGGTGCTAATTTTAAATGGACTGAGCAAAATAAGTCATTTAGCCTTATATATTTGTTAATATATTAATAGGAAAATCAAGATTTCTTTAGCAAACTTGGCAAGCTTTATCAACCTAATATCTTACTGCCTGTTTACTTCATGAATTTACTGCCTATTAGTGTACACACATGAAGACTATTTGCTAGCTAGGCAATTAAAATGGTAGCAATTGGTGGCATGGATTTATAGTTTGGGAGTAGGGGTACACTGCAGGCTTTTTAAAAGTTACTACTTTTTACATTTGAAATAGGACAGGTTTGATAATGAGACTTGGATATGATACATTCATTAAGTAGAAACTAAACTTTTAAAAAATTCAGCTATCCAAATATGTAAAATTCTAAGAAGCACAAAGCCTTTTGCTCCTGTGGGTTTCTGTTTAACATGTCATTCTACATCTTTCTTTGGATTTGAGTACAGTAATGGCTGGGACCACCTTTATTTTCCACATCAATGCTGTGCCTAAAACTGCAGGTTCTGGGACTCTAACACGCTACAGCAGAACAAATAAATGACAATAAAAATAGCGGTTTCAGAAATTTTTAAAGAATTAATCTTCCTTTTTATAGGATTTCGGAGCAGTTAAAAGCTTTCATAAATTTTGTTTCCCCCTCTCGTAAAGTAGGTAGAATTACCCTGCGTTACAGGTGAAGACACCAAGCCAGAAGCAGTTATAGACAGCAAGTCATTAGCTGTCGTGGGAAGCAAATACAGCTTGCTTGGTCCCCAGTGCTTTGCTTTAACTGCTACATTGGGTTTCGTCCTATGCTCACTCGATCCCAGCTACCGTACTAATGAGGAAAATTGGCATTTATCAGGTGTTACAGCTGAGAAGTGCATAACCACTGACCACATTAGTACTCCAAGAGTCTTTTAAAGAAATTATGCTAACGTATATTTTTCAAATAAGCTTTTCTGTGCTGCTAATATTGTAGATTGTTAAGGCAAGAAGAGCTTTCATAATATAATGTCTACAAGTGTGTGAGGGGAGGTATTGTAAGGCTTAAGGGTTTTTGTGGGTAGTTATTTTTGGTGGTGTAGCTTGGAGCAGCTGCTGGCTTTCCTTCACTTAGCTGTATTTTAACATTTAGACAGATGAACTCGGACCTTCTTTTCCCTTGTGTTTTTGTGTGTGTGCATAAAATAAAATACATTTACTAAAACACATACTTTAAAGTAAATGTGAATTCTTGTACCCATCCATTTGTCTTGACCCGCATATAATTCAAGTCAGGTCAAGGGATGCCATGGCCAGACCTTCCTTAAAATGATGGGTGCAGATTTTCCATGATTTAATGTATGGGGAACATGAGAATTAGCACTGTGAATGTGTGCCTCCAAATGTGAGATAGGATCATTGCATGTAACTTGTCCTTTAGTATGAGAATCCAAAGCTTTCTCAACTGGCTGGGTTGTCCCAGGTAGACAAAACAGTATTCTGCGTGAAGTGTGACTGTGATCAGGGGTAAATTTGGGGTGAATTTGACTGTTTAAAAAGAAATGTTGATGAAAAAGGAAGAAATTAATTACTTAATACTGTGCATTGACAAGTACCTTCTATAAGGCACAGCAAAAAAACACCTGGAAGGCTATTTAGGATAGGGAATGGGTGGAACCAGTTACAACCCCCAGCAGTCTGCAGTGAGCATTAACTGGCTGAAATGATAATATCATGGTTATACCATGGAAAAGAAATGAACAGAAGCCAAGTGTAAAAGTCTTGCAAGAACACCTTTACCCTCAGTGGTGGCGTTGCCGTTACTGGCCCATAATATTTGCCTAAAAGAGATCTCGTGTCCTTGTGGTTGCTCTAAAAAGGTAGACTTATCCTCATCCAGTCGGGAAGCAGCTTTCAGCTCCAGCAAGGATCCTCCCAAAGAGCTGAGATCTGTGGACCACTCTGGTTCACACTGGTGAATTTTTAAGGTTGCTGACCTCTTTCTGCCCATCCTCTGTCTCAGGTAGATGCTTTGCTCAAAAATGGAGCTGTGGCCCATTAGTCTCATAAGTGTCTGTCTTTACAAAACATTAGGTTGTGCCTAGCTTCTGCTGACAAAGTTTTTGAGCTGATTCTGTTCCGTGAATTAAATGGCTTGGTTCATTTGAATTTTTATACATCTCTGACTGGAACACTCTAAAAAAGTGGTGTCTTTAGTGTATGAGAATAGGATTTTGGAAAAAAGACCCACATACAAAAAGGTCTGAGCTTCTCTGGTGTAAATGGATGTGCTGTACTAGGATCACTGGTTATATTGAGTGTAATCATAGATCAGTCACATTTTGTGTAGCAATGACCATTTTCAAATTTTGCAGCTGATGTGAGCAAGTAGCAATTGGCAGGTATTATTGGAGATTGTCTTCCCAAGCATCTGATGGCAAATGGAGAAAAGTCCTATACATACTTAAATGAACAGAACTACTTTTTGAGGCCAGAAGATCATCAAATCTATCTTTTAGGATAAACCTGTCCTTCAGGATGAATAGCTGTGAGTTTGTGCAATAAGTATGCTCCCTTTCTGCAAGATGGGTATAATTTTTCGAGCTAAAGGATGTTGTTTTTTGCAAGGCTTTGCTGAGGTTTGCAGTTTTGGAGGTTTTTTTGTTTCTCTCTCCCTAACAGAGAAGCTCTTGCTGATAGCAATGCCAAAACAAAGGGCTAATGGGGACCGGTCCCAGGAACCGTGACTGTCAGGGGACTCGTATCCTTGGCTGCCAGACCTGAAACTTCTTATAGAACTTTTATGCTCCACATGTTGTTTTGTAGTTATCATCCTGATGAGACAGGCTATGGCATCAAAATGACACCGGCTAATTAAATGTCAGCAGAATCAGAAGCTGTTGCAAGGCTTTTACACTTAGATTGCCAAGATTGAAACAGAAGCCAATGACGCACATCACCCTCCTTGCGGCTCATTAGGATGGTATATAACTCTACCTTCAGCCGGCTACAGTATAGAGAGACAGTATGGAGGCTGCCACAAGGGCTTGACACTAATGAGCACCTGAAAGATTAAACAAATGTCTGTGGCTGCTGTTAGGTCTCAGGTTAAAACCTTGGCAACTTGTGCTTCGTTGTTAGGTCTCAGGTTAAAACCTTGGCAACTTGTCCTTCGATGTTTCTTTTTCTCCCCTTCTCCTTGGAAGGATTCACCTCAGAATCCTGTCGTGACTTTGAAAGGGATCTGCATGGGCACCTCTGTTTTCCCTCTGGTGTCCTGTTGACTTAGGCTGCTAAGAGCTGCTAGGATTCAGGCTAGAGCTTTTTACTGTAGGCTGGCCACAAAGGTTTTAGCTTATTTTCATTTTTGTGGTTCTGCTTCTCTAGAGTAAGATCAAGTGTCTTATACATATATGTGTGTTTTATTATATGTAGTATTAATGAGGGATATATCCTTTGGCTCTGGCGATTGTGTATTTCACTAGTGCACAGGTGGCCTTAATATTTCTGCTTTGTGGGTTTCTTCTTCTATCTTTAACTTCTGTTATCCTGTGTCCTTGTGTTTTGTGGTTTACAAGATTTTTTTGTCATTGGGAAATATGTTGTATTGGTGCCGGAGCCCAAACGTTACACCAGAAGAAATATCCTTTCTTTGTCAAATGTCTGCATTGTGAAATCTTCACATTAGTCTGTGGTTTTACTCTGAAAACTGGCTGTGGGACAATGACATACTGTTTAAGACATTCTTTGCAGACTCTATTTGCAGTCCTGTATTAGGAGTAAACATACTACCTTTTTATTGCTATCTGAAGCAGCACAGGCTGGGGAGAATGACTTTAGTTCTCCTTTGGTTCTGTATCACAAACAGGGCAGTTACTTAACTTCTCACTTTAAGAATGGATCTTCGTTTAGCCATATCCTCAGCTGGTCTACATGGGAATGCCTCCACTGAAAGCAGGCAAGCAGTACTGATTTATACTAGTAGAGAACTTGACCTGTTGCCCTCAAATCATACTCTTACCTTAGAGCTCCCAGCTTGCATTTGGCATGCACAGGCTTCATTAAGGGTGATGATATATGAGCGAAAAAGAGGATGGCTTGACTTAAAGCTTTGGAGAAGCGTTAAGTAGAATTTAAAACAATTTCACTTGTAAACTGAGTAAACTCAATCCAGAAGCCATTGAGAGACAATAAATGTGGAACCACACAGTGCCATCTTTACAAAGTCACTCTTCAAAGTAGACTGCACTTTCAGTTGCCCTCAACCGCAGTGCATACATATTGTCTGCTCAGAAATGTAGGTAATGTTGCTACTTACTTTGTTCAGATTGCAGCAAACCGCCCTTATTAAAAAAGCCGAATTACACAAAGTGTTAAGTTGTAATAGTCTACTGTAGGTGAAGGATTGCTCTGGAGGCAGAGCTGGGGCTTGTCCATTAGAGGTGACCTTCAAATGAACCAAAGTACTCTTTTTCTTATATCTAAAGCACAACTAAAACATTTTACTCTAAGCTAGGAGGAACTTGCTTTGTTTGTTTTGAGGGGAAGTGAGGGTAACCTTGGCAATATCATGAAAGTGAAGTCTGGTCTTACTTAATGTTATCAGAGCAGTTCTAATAGGCCTCAGATATCTTCATTGTGAAATCCTACACCTTAATTAAAAATGGGGGGGCATCTTCTGTAACAAGACATGCTTTTTTATCCCTCTCAATTGTTTAGTAGTCATTGAAATAATTACAGGTTAACAGAAATACAGAGCATTAAACAGAATGCCAAAATATGTCTGTTCCTCACAGTTGCTCAGTTTTAACTCTCATCTCCTCTGATGTCATAATTTAATTAGGTATCTCAGTCATCATAGAGTTTTCCAGAATAGACAAGATCTGAATTTGTAGTCTACAAATAGGCAGAACTACCTCAGTTGCCATCCTTTTTATTTCACTTATTTAACGCAGTGCAGAAAACTGAAAATGAGGTCCACCTTGCACTTTTTCTGAGGCAGCTTTAAGAGTTACTGATTAAAAGTGTCCAGCTGTGAAATTTAGTTTTAACAGCTGATTATGCTTTTCTACACCAAAAGGAGGTGATCAGTTACTTATGGCCACCAGTAGTTTTACAGCAGTAAACCATCTTCAGACCTGCACACAGATAAGCATCTAATCAACCTGGGGTTAAAGAAATGGTTTCTCTGCCGTTGTGTATGGGCAAGGTTTTTCAGAATTTGTTTCATGAATGATGATCTGTGGTAGCCTTAAATGAACTTGGTCTTTCCAGCCTTTTCTATGAGTCTGTCTGCAGAACACCACTTAGCTTCTGGTTAGTTGGGTAAGGCAGCATTATTTGTGAATGTCTGATGAGGAGAGAGATGAAATTTCTACCCTTTTGCTCTCCCACTGGGAACTGTTACTTTATAGATGTCAGGTGAAAGTACTCCCCTGAAGACAGTAGCCATAATACAGAGTTGGAAAGAGTAACTCACCATTTTACTTTCTCTTCTCTCTGTTCCCATGCCCCTACATTATTTTTTTTAAAAGCTGTTTTGCTCTGCTAATTGGAGGGTGAGGCAAACATTCAACAGCATGATTGAAAAAGCTGGAAAATCTCACTGCTGTAATTATTTGAAAGGAAACATCTCTCAATTCCTGTCCATCTCCACACTTGGTAACTGCCCTGTTTTGTACCCCACAAAGTATATACATCAGACCCCTGCAGAGACTAGGAAATGCATGTCTTTTGTGAATCTCTCTTTTGATAGACTGCAGCTTCAGCTGTTTACTTGCTATGTTAGTCTCATATGGTTTTGACCCTGAATGACCAAGTTATGGTTTTCTGTCTGTTGTGGAAATACCTGTTGAAGAGGTGGGGTGCTAACAGGACTGGGTACAAACAGACTTTTTACTTTGCTATTGCTGTAACAACTAAGACCACCACATAATGGCCGTATTCAAGTGCTTGAATCATGGAGGCTGAGCCATGATACCGAGTTGCAGCTGAGGACTTAAGCCTCTTTAATGTGCTTCGTTGAAAATTGGTAGATGGCTTATCCCAGCCTCTACAAGTGCAGTGTATGTACAGTGGCCGTCTTCCAAGCCATACCTGCATGTAGCAGAGCTGGTGGCTGTCTCATAGAGTGGGTGGTGAACTGCATCCAGCTTCAGGGGTCGCAGTGTGGAAAAGACACCATGGCACTATACTGCAAATGTATGAGATGAGGCTTAAGGGTAGGAAAACATGAGGGGGGAGCCAGCGATGCGAGTCTCACACTTCAGGTCAGAGACTGAGCTGGTTTCCATGTAGTTTGGGTAGACTCTGGAGAAGAGGATGAGCCCACTCTGGAAGTGTCAACCCATGAGTTACTTTCTGCTCTACTCTTGGTGCCAGAGGAAGGGAGGTTGACTGCCAATCTATGTTTTCTAGTCTTATGGCTTACAGAAGGAAATATGTCCATACTTAAGACTTAAAGACTTAAAACGGTGGTTCCCCTCACCACATTGCCCCCAAAATAAGTCATAAGCAGTTCCTCCTTTTGTCCATGCTAGCCTTCCTTTTCTTTAGAAGCCACATGTTAGATAGCAGTAGATAGCTATTTTGCAGAGAGTCACTGTTCTGAATGAGAGAAACCTAGAAAGTGAAGTGCTTGATAGCAAAAGGATTTTGAGAGTTCCTGAAAGGACTATGCCATTCACTATGTCAGGTTTATGTTTATATTAGATATGTATATAAAGTGTTGGTGGCTTTTAGAGGTGAACAGTTCTCTTGCTGTGTGGATTTGGGATCCATATGCTTGCTGGTCTGTTGCTGGTTTTGGTCTTTCTCAGACTGGGTCTGCACAACGTTGATGAGCATGCCAGCAAGGTCTTATTTTGGGTGCAATGTTTGATCTGCCTTTCAAAGAAGTTGCATGTGGCTGGGACCTTCTTCCTTGTTATGCTGTGAAGAAGACTAGTTGCAGTAACCCTGCTCTCTTCCTTTTCCATTGAACTTTCTTGTTATCTTCCCATAATCGTGTCTGATGCTTCCATCATCTCCTTATTTCCTTCCATCCTGTAGTCTCCAAAATTTTGCTTACAGTAATCATAGGAGGCAGTCTACAAGTGCAGTTGTGTCATCCTGTTGGAACACTCTGGATTGCATACTGCTGTCCACATCCTATGTCCAGTGTGGTCAGTGTATACCAAAACCCAAATGTGACCAATGTATGCATGCATTGAGCTGGTTTGGCTCATGTAGGCACAGCTGGCCCTGACAGTTTACACATAGCCTGCAGAGATGTTTCACACCCACCCCCCTCAGTTTTGTTTTGTTGCAACACATTTTATCTGACCTGAACTTTCCCTACGCAAACACTTCATTTTTTTTTGAAAGTAAGCTTTGCCTGCAAAAGAAATTATCAAGACGACAAATGGAAGTAAAGCTCATTGAAATATTAGCAAGTCATTTTGTCTTCTGCTAGCTTTCCTCAGGGATAAAAGAACAGCAAAACCACAGGAAAACCAGTAATAAACTTGTTATGGGGGCTGCAAACATAATAGTGATAGAGATCACTTAACTCTGTAGTGGTTTCTCCAATGTGATAATGTCGAGGTGTTTTACTTCTCGCTTCCCTGTGAGGTAGATCACTATTATCCATAACCTGTAGTGCACACCACGTGGAGGCTGGGGAGGAGAGGCAGTGTCTCGGAGGTTACATGAGGCCGTGGAAGACCCAGCAACAGAATCCAAAGCGTCTGGACCACCCAGGGCCCTGCTCATGTACCACAAGCCATCAGGGGAAGATTAACTCTAAACCCTTTTGGTTGCTCTGTACAGTGTAATCATCTAAATGAAATCAATGAATACTTGATTTGAGAGTCTCCCATTGCTCCATCCCTGCTGTTCCTAATGTTTGTTAACAGATTGCTTTGTGGTAGAGTGCAAAGGTGCCGCTCTATAAAACCGTAATGACTTCTGGAAAGGAAGTTGCCCTGTGTATTGCAGAAAGCACCATTCAGTTTTGATTGGAACATGGGGAGTTGAGAAGTTGTTATTACTGTTAGTACAGCCAGTTGGAATAAAAATTTCTGCTCAGTTATGGTTAAGATGACATTTCCTTTTTCCTTGCTTTCCCTCTCTCCTTGTTTACTGATGGAATAGGAGTGTTCTCATTTGCCCTGGGCAGGGCGCTGGCGTGTGGTAGGCTCCTGGCACGCCAGGGAAGAGGATCTCATTTTCTGTCTCCTGTCGTCTTCTGTCTCTCACCCATCCTGTTTGCTACTCCCTTGACTTTCTCTTTGCTGCTGTTTCTTGGTCCTTGGGGTTTTCTGGTCAGTCCCCAGGCAGCTTTTTTATCCTTTCTTGCTCTCTAAGCAGAAAACGTGTTCAGTGAGATGACTGGGGTTTCCCCTTGTGAGGGTGTTTGGTGGTGCCAGATCTCACACTGCCTGGCTCCAGGAGCCCAGGGACTGAAGGGGAAGAAAGAGGAAGAGATTGTGGCTGTAAATGAGCCCCAGCTGCACAAGTCTGTTTGCACAGCAAGGTGAAACTAATCTGAACAGATGCAGTTATTCTGCTGTTGCTGCAAGTTATATTTTGTCTCATTTCTCTGTGGTGAAAGACCACTGGCCTTTGGGCTGGCAACCCACACGGCAGTACGTCTGGTTACTGACAGGGTAGAGATGAAGATAATTTACAGCAGATCTATTAGATGTCATGCGTTGGACATCAGGTCTGTACAAACAGCTCTTGCCTCACTTTTCCCAAGGTCTGTAGTTCACGAACTTCCAGGGCTGTGTAGTGGCCTGGCTTTGCCCTGACACGCTGGACGGGGCTGACTGGCACACCGGAGGGTTGGCTGGTGGGCCGCGGCTGGGCCGGGAGGGCACCCTGCAGTGCTGTAGCTTGCAGATGCACTGCACATCCAGTTCCCTCCCCAGAACGAGCCCCAGACCCCAGCACGCTCCCAACCGCTGCCTAACCCAGTGCCCTTCCCCATCAGGTGTGCCTGTGTGCCCCGCATCTCCCCGTCAGATCACAGCCTTACCGCTGCCTTACAGCTGTGAGAAGAAACTCAAGAGCATTGGTGACAAGGATAACAGTTTTAAAAATAATGTTGTTTCTGGTTTTTTAGATGTTTGTAATACTTCTTAATAGTAATACTGTAAACATAAAGTGTTTCAAGGCACAGAAACTATTTGTGTCTTTATTTGTGCTTCTTGGCCAGTTATCCAGAGCTTATAGTAATACTCCATCAGCCTTTTCTAGAAAATCAGTTTAATGTGTTTGACACTTTGCCAGTGAACCAACTCTTCCGCGAAAACCCTGGTTGCTTACAGGACACTAAGCCTCACCCATTTAGATCCTTTTATACCATTCTAGTCATAAAAAGTCACTTTTACCCCCCAGGTTTGGCAGTTTGAAAATGCTGGAGAGTGAAATAGATATCACAGAATTTGGGGGTTGTCAGCCTGCTGTTTGTAGCTCATATTTCTTGGACTCCTGTCCTTTTTTGGGCCTGAAGCAAAGCCTGGTGAAATCGGCAGGAGTTTTGACAACTGTCTTGGCTGCATATTGGATTAGATCTCGTGCCTCTGATGAGGACTGGCCTACAGAGGAGACCCTTGCAGTTTACGAGTTAGAACCAGGGACTGACATGTTCTTGTAAAAATATGGAAGGGGTCTGTGTTTTACAGAGATAATGAAAAGTGGAGAATTACTTTCTCTTTTCCCAGCAATTTTTCCACATGCACACACATATGTACATACGTATTTTAGCAGACCAATCTAGTATCCCAAGTCAAGGAGTTATTGACAGGCTGATGACATGGACGTTCACAGCTTTAAATAACTTTTTCTTTGGGAACATTTAAATAACTGCATTTTTGTTCAAGGAAATCTTGACTTTAAAACAAAAAGCCTGTAGGAAACCCATATATTATTAATTGCAAAAGATGGCTCTGCTGTGGTTTTCCATGCTGCTGATCATATATGGAATCCTAGATGACACGATTTTATAATCGTGTTGTGTGAGGAGTTTAGACTGAGTATTACTTGTAATTCTGTCATTATCTCTGCTGTTTCTTTATTAATGCCTTCAGCGTTCTCGGTCTGTCCTCAATCTTTCACATTTTGTACTGATGCTTTATTACAGTGTTTTCCAAATTTTTTAAGTAAAAATCTTTCAAGATGAACAACAGCCCTTCCTCGGGAACTGACTGAAAGCCAAATGATCTTTATTCATGTAGCTATTGCCTTACACATCCCCCCTTTGGAAATCACTGTTCCATTGTATGCTACTGCTTTCTTGTTCCTACATGCCTTGATGAGTAGTAAAATAGTATTGACATTTAAAATATTGTCACTGGCATGGCTGATGGGTGAATGGATGACTGACTGAGAGAGTTTTCTCTTCAGAGGTGATTTTTTGGGGCTCTTTGCAAATTCAGGCTCTAGTGATGGTTATTTTTTGTATCAGTTACACTTGCTGTGCATTTTTGAGCTTTGCTTTGCAAACATAAATGGGGCTGTTCTTTTCATTATAGTTGCTATTGTCCATGCCCATCCAGTGTCTTGTCCTCCACCTGCCCCAAAAGATTTGTGCAGCACTTCGGAAATAACACTTAACTACATCACAGGAGTTAAATATGAAAAAGTGTCATTCAGAGCTTGCACGGCCTTTACATGCCAGTCACAGACTGTCACCTAGAGTGTATTATAAGCTTGGATAAGCTTTCCATATTTTAGGTTCACAGTTTGTCACTACATTGTTATTTTCATTGCTATGTCTTTGATCTCACAAAAAGCTCTGCGCTGGTCAAGGAGTCTGTTGACACAGTCCCCTATGCCCATGTGGGCCTTTGAGCTCATTACAGAGCAAAGGGAGGATCATGAAAGCAGAGCTTCAGAAAACATTGCAGTTGCCAAATAACATAGCATTTCTAAAGCTGTTCTGTGTCTTACTGTGGGCCTCTGCTTCAGATCTGAGCTTTCACAGATTACTGTCCACACCATTCTTTCATTGACGTAGCTGTGACAATACAGAAATATTAGCAGTACTTACTATTCTGTCAATGTAGAGAAACCCATCCCACTTAGGAACTGCAATACAAGCAGAAGATAGACCCTTTGCCCTGAGGTTACTGTCTGAAGGTCTAGGCCACAAAAGGTAAGTGGATATAGAGAGATGAGGAAGCAGAGCGAAATGAAGTTATGAGCGCTTATTGCCTAGCACTACTGCTGACACCTTTAGGTAGGTTTCCCTTCTGAAATCTGCTGTGGTTCCTCCAGCTTGGCCAGCAGTCCCTGGTCGTTTCTGATGTGTCTTTACTGGCAGATGAGGTGCTGGCAGCGAAGATCCTGGCCTGTTCTTCAGATCGTTTTGTCTAGTGCTGGTGTCAGGGCGCCCCGGCCGTGTGGTGCGTGGCTCTGCACACACGTCCGTGCACAAGAGTCACCCTAAGTATAAGCATAATGAAGATCACTGAATACACGCTCTTTTAAAGTTCGTGGCTGCTGTTCACATGAAACCTGATAGTGAAATATGCACGGCATCCGTGCTGTCTCAAATCACCAGCAGTCTGTTAACACACTGTGCCAGTCAGTCCCGTTGCAGCACGAGGGGGCTGACATGGTTTTTGTTTCTAGTCCATGTGGTAAGGGAACTTCTGTTACTGATACTTACTGGGAGATACGTTTACAGTAAAAGTTATGGACAGTTAAAAGCATATCAGGAAGCAATACCTTGAGATTTCATATGGTTAACAAATGGCATTTCCAGTTCTGTATACAAATTCAAGTATGTTTATAGAAAATTTTTTGTGGTACTAATGGAAATTTCTGAATCTATGCAAGTCCCTTTCTCCAAACTGGCATAATTTTAATATGAGAAGAACTATCCATACATCCTTGACTTGTCATTTATTAGAAAACTCAAAATCTTTATGGTTGACATTGGAGAAAAAAAGGGTGAAGATACAGGCAAAGTTCCTCTGTATTACAGAAGATAAAAAAGGGGGAATATATTTGCTTCTGGTTATGCTAATTCATCACTCCAAGCAGGGTGTGATTGCGTTCTGTCTAGTCAGTTCTTTTCTTCGTATCTTAAAGAAGAGATATAGCCAAAGTAAAGGGCATTTGGAGATAGACAAGGGAAATAATTGAGTCACAGAGAGTCTTCTGTTTGAGGAGGGATGGGAAAGATAGGGCTTGTTTTAATTTAAAGAAGAGACAAATAAGAGAGGACGTGATAGTAGTGTACGGAATGATGAATGATACAGAGAAGGTGAATTGGGCGCTCTTGCTTGCCCTTTTGTAAGTACAGAAGCAGAGGGACATTCAATAAAGCTGAAAGGCAAAATAGTAACACTGTTTAAAGGGAACTTTTAAACAGTAACTACCTTGTTTCCACAAGCTCATTTTGTATCTCTGTGATGCTAGAGCGTGTATTAAGGGAGATGCAAAAGACCTCTTGTAAATGAATTCAAGTTGTCCTGCTAAGCAGATGTTGTGGGCATACTGCAAAGACTACTGACTGGATCAGGTTATATGGGTTGTGTGAAGGAGAAGAACTAGTCAGATAGTCTTAAAGAACCTTTCTAGTCTTAAAAAGAAGTGGAAGCTGCATAAGCTATTAATACGTGTAATGAGACTATACATACATTTGCTAGATAGAGTAAAAAAGTAACTATTCAAGCCAGAAATCTATTATTGGTGGAAAGAATATTGCTCTGCAGTTGACGCCCATGTGATTTTTTGCATGTCTCCCTGAATATCTGCTTGTGAGCCTTTTTTATAAAAGGCTGATGTTCTGCCACACTGGCTCAGGGCTCTACTGTCAGGGCCAAGCAGACTTCTGTCCATGAGGAAGTTGTAGGAAGTATATTTATTCTTCCTGAATATTCCTTTGCTGGTATTCTCTTGCTTTTGGATATTCCATTTATTATTATTCATCTTTAATTAATAAGTTTGTATCAAGATCCAGAAGAAAACTTATTTTGATCAGTAGATTCTAGAGAACTTCAATAAATAGAGTAAATTGTATATGTACCTCTCCCCCTCCATTCTTAGATAAAAAGGGGATGGTGAGACATGCAAATAGCTTATAAACAAGTGAGATCATTTTATGGTTAGATTATTACAATATCTGTTTAGATCCATTGTTACTTTTAGACTTGATCCCTGACACTCTTTTTGTAGATTTGCAATTATTTTATAATTCCTCACCAGACTGTGTTATTTCATGTAGTACAATCCTAATCCACCTGTGGTGATCATCACTTCAAAGCCTAGATCCTGTGGTCATTTTGAGTGCTGTGCCTGCCTCGTTTCTAACATCTGTGTCTAGTCCGTTGTGGTAATGTTGGTGTAGTGATTAAGACCTGGATCACATCTGGAAAATAGCTTTTTCTTTCCTGCCTCACTTTCCCCCACCTTAAAATAGGTGAAACAACTGAGAGTTTCTGGATGAAAGCCACTCACTATGATATAGGGAAAATTGCATTTTTAGTAATGTTTCTTCATGCCTTGTAATTAGGTCTTTGTTTCTCACTGGCCTAAGGGACATCATGCTGACATTTGCTGACATTCTTGGTATTAAACTTTGTGCAGCTATTGAGCATTTAAAATATTTACTATTCAACAAGAACAGATGCATTTTATGAATCATGTAAAGTATATAATTAGTAAAAGTTTATACAAGATACATATTTGTGTGTTTGTGTGTGTGTACATATGTGCTATGTATATAAACTGTACAGTTAAGAACGCATTTGCCTGCCAGTGCAGTCCAGCTGCCTCTGAAATAGTTATGGACATTATCTTGGCAGCCCTGAAATACCAACCTACAACATGGTGAAGAACAGTTTAGCCATTTGAAATTGCAGAGAAAATTTAATTGTAAATGTAATTACATAGACAGAGGTAAGCAAATTTAGGTCTAAACTTAAGTGAAAAGAAGCATTTGGTCTAATTTTTTGGCATTTGTCAAAAGCCCTCCAAAAAACATCTAGGCTGAAGGCTAAGCTGTCTTTCATAAATCTCAGCTGAAGACTTGCTGCTGACTTTTAAAGACTAAATTATTTCTATTGTTCTCAAGTAATTACATTTTTGTTGTTATCTGTGGAAAGAGCCCCACTGGGTTGAGCATGTAAGTATATGGGGGTGGGGGGAAGGAGGATTTGTGTTAGCTAAGATGATAAAGCTGAAAACATAGCAGTGGGACATAAATCAGATTTTTTTTTTCTTTTTCTAGTTGGCTCGTCACAATAAAACATTGCAACAGATGCTGAAGCCAGGGTCAGATCCAGATGAAGGAGATGAAGCCTTGAGGTATTATGCCAATCATACGGCACAGATAGAGGTAAAGAATTGCTCACTAGAAGATTGAATATGAGACAAGTTTGCATCTTGTGCATGGTGTATCACCTCTTTTCAAGCTTCTGAACAGCAAAGCCTATTCAAATGGTGTAGATAATTTATGAGGAGAAGGTTGAATAATGTGCTTTTGGCTATGGGAGAAAAAGGAATGCACCTGTATTAAAAGTGGCTCCAAATGATCATTTTACAGTAGCTTTCCTGTGTGTTACCAAACATGTTTTGTTAGGGAAATAATGACTGTGGATAGTAGCTGTGTCATGAAGTCAAGAATAATCTTGTATGGTACATCACTCAAATAAATAATCATGAGTTTCAAAGCCAGTGATGCTAACTGATCAAATTAAAAGTCTGGCTGGAGTACAAAGAGGTTTTGAAGTGGTGTAGACATTCAGTATGGCTTTTGTTTAAAAGACCAAGGCTTGGCCTGGTTCATCAGTTCTGTTTTCTATTTTAAACTTAACGCCTGCCATGGATTGGATTTAGATCAGGATCCACAGAGGTATTTAGATCCTTAACTCTTATATCAGTTCATGCGCTCTTACAGATTTCATGGGATTATAGGCATCAAGGTAGGAGTTAGGAACAGTAGTGTCTCTAGACCTTAGTGACTTTGTAAGGAGGAGAATTTCTATGGTGCAAAGGCAGCTGCTGCAAGAGACTGCAGGAAGAAGAGGCATCTGGCTCTCTCTTGGAAATGCTGTACCAAGTCCAAAATTGGCCAGGTATGAAAACTGCACAGTAGGGTTGCACACAGGCCCAGCCTGAATCTGAGCCAATAATGTTACCTTCAGCGGGCTCCCAGGCTCCATCAACACTGGACCCGAGCTTGCGTGCGTCGGGAACAGTCTTGGCGCAAGTGCCTCAGGTCTGTATTGTCCTGGCTGCCGTCAAGACAGGCCGTGGCTGGGTCCTTCTCTGTTTCCCACCGTCCTTTTTGCCTGATACTGGTCACGTTATCCCACCACAGGATAGATGGAAGCTCCATGGCTGTGGTTGTCCAGAGGGTGGCTCAGTGCTTCTCTTAACATATTTTAATACTTTGGGTGCTCCTGAGGTATCTGTTAGCAATTATCAGTGAGTTGCCTGGGTAGGTTGTAAATTTAGGCTTTAAATAAGCAATGTGGTCTGCTTTTATGTGGCCAATATCTTCTTCCTGGTGTAGTTTCTGAAATCTGCTAAAACCCCATGGGTGCAAAGCCTGTTCCTCGAGCAGATATGGAGGCTCTGTTCTCAGGGAGGCTTTTTAAATGTCATTCTGCAGAGCAGCACCTGCAGCTTATCTCTTCATTTGAGTCCCGAACAGAACTGAAGATGTGCTGTTGGCTTCCTTCACTCACCCTACCAGGTTAGCTGCTAGTCACATAGTCTCATTGCCAAACTGCTGGCCTAAGACACTAGTATTTACTGAGGACACTTCAAAACTGCCTGTTCAAACATCACGTAATGCACATGCCCATGGGCAGACGTGAGAGTAATTATCCTTCATCTCCAATGCTAATGTGCTTGATTATGTTACTCCTAAAAATGACTGAAGACAGGTGGGTTTTTAGTATGTTCACATAATAAATATGAATTAACAGAGAGAAGGGAGGGTTCTTTAATGCAGGACTGTAACTGAAAGAGTGAAACTCAACCCAGCATTGCTGCTATATCAAATAGATGTTTGCTGGTCTTTCTCTGAAAGCAGTCTTAGAACTGTTCAGCATTTCAGATATAGCTCCTTTATATCAGGGTATCTTATTTGTCTGATTTGAAAGTCAAATAGTGGGGTTTTTTTCACTGGTGGCTCTGTAGAGACCTGGGTCTAGGAGTCAAGATGCGTTTTCTACCCATTTCTATATTTTTAGTAATGCAGAGTCCATGATCAGCATAGGGAAGCGATTTTCATCACAGTGTGATGAGATGGAATAAAATCTAGCTCACGCACCGATAACTCGATAGGCCCTGAAATACAAACAATGCAAAGCCTTGTTTTTTGCCAAGTAAGAAGATAAAGACTGACAAGATACGGGTGCTGTCTGAGTAACAAGGTGCTATTTTTGCATGTTCACCTTCACAATTTATCTCATCATAGAAACAGGCTCAAGGTGAGAAAAGAATTTCGTGATCTGAGCAGAAAGCTCCCAAACTTTGCACTGTGTGCTGGGAGAGATTAGTTTCTATTTATTGCAAAATCGAAGCATTCTGAATTAGAACACTTTTATATTTGTGGGAAGTTTGGACCTAGGTTTTGCTTGAGACATACATTTGCCCCCTTATTTTCAGGCAGGCTTTTGAAAATAGAAAAGCAGTTTTACTTTGTTTTAGGATTGATTGGTTCAACTTCACTGTAATGTTCAAGTAATTTATGCATTAATTTATAAATACAAGGGGAGCTGTGAACAAGAAAAGATATGGCAAAATGGTTGGAAAGTCACTGATCCTGAAAAAAAATGTCCACTTTATTTATAGATTGTTCGCCATGATAGAACAATGGAACAGATTGTATTCCCTGTCCCCAATATTTGTGAATTCCTCACTCGGGAATCCAAAAGTCGGGTATTCAATACAACAGAGAGAGATGAACAAGGGAGCAAAGTCAATGACTTTTTTCAGCAGACAGAGGATCTTTACAACGAGATGAAATGGCAAAAGAAAATTAGGAGTAAGTATTGCAACTTCAAAAAATAGCTTAATTATGCTAAAACCCTGCTTTTAAGACTTCAAATACTGTCATTTTAATAGTGCACTTTTCTCTGTTCACTCCAATAGTGCAAGAAGCGGAACTGCTCAGGGCTTGAGAGTGTAGGTCTGTAGAGTATAAGTCAACTGAGACACTTGCATGCCACCATAAGAGAGGCATAATATGGAGCAGTTAGTAATATAAGTAATGTGTTCAAGATGATGTTTTGTACTCCAAAAGCTAACTGAGGGATGGATGAACTGGGTGTAGTTCTACTAAACTCAATAGAGTTGCACCTAATTAAGCCAAGGCCCCTAATATTTAACAAAAACATGTGTAGCTGCATATTTGAGGTTTGAAGATTCCTAAAAGACCATTAAAAAGCTTGTAAATGTCAGTCACTTAAAAACATCTCTCACCAGAACCTCAGCTGCTTTAAATCTGCCCCATTCCCATAGAGTCAGATCCCCTCTGCCAGTTCACATCAGCCTTGCTTGACTAGGCTGCAGTATGTCCCAGTTTGTTAGCCCATGCTGGTGTATGTCCTGTGGTAGTGGGAGAGCCACAGGTACCACCTTAAGCTGCTTGCAGGTCTGACAGGCACAGTCCAGACCATGGGGGAGACATCAGAGCAGGGGTGCGAAGAGGAGGTGCAGTGGAGCCAAGCCAGGTACCCTGAGTTTCTTGTTCAGTTCACTGGTGGGCATTACAGCTGCCAGCTCAGCCACTGTCAACTCTGCCCTTTGCTTTTGAAGCAGAGAATCAAGGCTGCAAACTAATTAAGCATCTATAGTAACCTTGAGGGGTAAGGAAGAAAATGATATTTTATATATGTAGACATATATAAAAATCCATGAGAGTGATTACTTCATTCACTGCTAAAATGCAGATGCTGCTGGGGTGGCACACATCAGCTGCTCACAGCAGCATTATGCAATTGATTAGGAAGGAAGTGAAGAATAGGATCTATGGTCAGCACAGCAGGGAGTTTGGACAGTCAAAGCAATATGGTTTAACGTTGGTTTAATGTAGCATCCTTAATGCAATGGAAGAATGAATGTTGCTTGCAGTTTTTATAAATGTCAGTTCCCAGGCTGTAATTTTCAGAGGCAGTAGTTAAGTCTTCAGCATGAACCCTGTCGGCCCAGGTCCGCTTCCCTTGGTGGCACTGTAAGAACTTGTCTGTACTGACAAACTGGCCAGAATAGAAGTTGAAAAATAAATGATTCCAGAATAACTCCCTATCTGCACAGTCTGTTTGGGAATAAAAGTCACTGTATTGTAGAAAAATTGCTCCAGTAACAAAATCATATCTGTGGGTTTTGCTTAAGAAACACAAATAAAAAAGACCAACCCTACACTTAGATTGACCAGACCTGCCTAATGCTATAAGCAAAAAAAATTGGTTTATTTTTATTCAGAACAGAAATTCCTCAATTCCTTTCATCAGTGGAATGGCCTACAAGTCTCCATGTGGTTTTTTTATTTGAAAAGATAATACAGGTTGAGGCTGGGTTCATTCTTTAGCCAAGTGTCTGTTAGCATGCAGTCTGTGTTGCTTAAATTGACAGATGGCATTTTCAATGGCTCCAAATGCTTAAATCTCAGCAGTCAACAGCATAAGGTTATCACAATGAAATCTGAATATTTACCTAATCGCAGTTAAAGTCTATTTAGACTAAAGCCTGAGACAGTCACATGCAGTTGAAGGAGTCTGCTGTTTATAAAAAGTTAGCTGGGTGCAGGCAAGTCAGGAATATGCTCTGCATACTTGCAGGAGGTTCTTGCTACTTTAAAATCTAATTAATAGGAATACATTATGTTCAAATAGATAAACCTCTCTGGCTAGACATTTTTTTCACACTTTTGCACATAGAATCTTGTTTTAAATGTTCATTTAAACATATTGTAGTGCTGTCATATATATGAAGTGCTTACCTGGGTCTCAGTACCCTCTGATCTTATTCCTAGCCTTTTTGCTGAATCGTTTATGTGGCTCTGGACACCAAATCTTAACCCTGTTTTGCCCTATTTCCCTTTTTAGTCTTTTCTAACTAGGTTATAAGTTCTTTGGGATATAGACTATTTCTGTGTATTTGTACAGTACTTCACACATGGAGATCCTGGCTTCATTTGAGTCCTTTTAAGCAGGAGTACAGAGCAGAGCTGTTTGTCAGGAGGTAACCTTGGACATCTGAGGATCATAGTCAGAAAACAGTCAGCTTTCATAGAACCAAATCCCAGTCAGACCAAATTTTACCTGCTTCCCAAAGTAGATCAAGATGTATTCGGTTTGACAGAGGTGGGGAAGATAGGGCAGTTCTGAAACCTCGCCTATTCCACCATTCTTTGAATAATGTCATCAGCGTACTTGGTCCAAATGGGTCAACTGGATGACCTGTTCTGGGTCTTCTGGTCAACTGGCATGCAGAGTACTAAAATCCATTTGTTTGTTTCATTTTGTGTCTCCGTGCACAGAGGCTAGTTTCAGAGGCAGGTGAAAAGACTCCTTCCCTAAAGATCCAGTCCTAAAAATCTTAGCAGAGGCAAAACTCTCATATAGAATAAACTCTGTTGGGATCTTTGGATTAAAAGCTGTGCTTAAAACTATGTTTTATGGCAAATGTATGTTTGATATTTGTCTATTTTAGTTCATTTTAAAGATCTGCATATTTTCTTCATTAATCTGTATTTTTTAATTTCCTTGAGGGGGATTCCCATTACTCACTGAGTTCTTGCCAGCTTTCATTTAATTCATTGCTGCTCTTCTCTCCTTTCTAGATAATCCACCCTTGTTTTGGTTCTCCAGACACATCTCTCTCTGGGGAAGCATTTCCTTCAACCTTGCTGTATTCATCAATTTAGCAGTTGCTTTGTTCTACCCCTTTGGAGATGATGGAGATGAAGGCAAGTGGAGTTTGATTTTATTTTTCCTTTTAATTTTAGATGCTTTTAATTCTAAGGTAACAGTTATATAAAACTGCATCTTCAGGTATGCTCGTATCTGCAGAAGCCATTTAGTATCTTCTAAGTAGATACCAGATGTTGTCTGAAATGTGGTAGTTGATCTTCTGTGTGTCACATGGCCCATATGATGTGAAGTAAAATAGACAGAACATAGCTGCTAAGCTGAAGATTATCTAGATGATCTGAGCTAATTCTTTTTTTTTTTTTTTTTTTTTTACATTGCCATATTGCAGTGTACTACTGCACACATTCAGTTACAGCTTCTGAGCTGAAGAAGGATTCCTGGCAGCAGAGGGACAGAGATCCCTTAAAACTGACCAAACTGAATGACTTGCAGTCTTAAAAACATATGGAATAGAACGATTTGAAAACTAGCATGTTGGCTTTTGACCATTTTGTTTATTGGGATAAAAGGATATAACTGTTGCAGAGGATAAACACATTATATAAAAATATGTTTAAAAACCTATGATTCTGTCTCTGCTTCATCACATGCCACAGGAAATATAGCAAATAATAAATTTCATTAAATAAATGCAGCAGACTAGCAGGAGGCCTCTTTGAATCCACAACAAGCTTAATTGGGATAAAGGAGACTAAATAGTTCAGAATACTGGTAATGGGAGTAGAGCCATTCACCTCTGGGTCTTTGATTCGTGTCCAGTCCAGTCGGTAATGTGACTGAAAGTCACCTCTGTCTGATGGCATGTGAACTGGGCTGGTGGAAGCAGTCCAGCTTCTAGTAGATACATGTGCTTTTCACAAACACCAGAGCTGGCACGAGCAGACATTCCTGTTGGCTGGCTAAACAGAAAGGCAGCAGATTAAAATATATTGGCATGGGGACCACGCTGCCCTTTCACCCTGCGGGGTGGTCTCTGCGGGTGACGGCGCAGGCACCTCCGCAGCTTTGCCTGGCAAAGTTTGCAGCACCGTGCCCTGTATAAGGGAAGTGTTTGTGCTTTCCTGTTTGTAAACTGAAGAGTCACTCGGAGGGCACGCACATTACAGCCCGTGCAGGATGAGAGGATAAATAAAGAGTTAAAAATAAACCTTTTAAGCTACTAAATTTTAGCTAATCTTTACTCACAGAAATCCTCTGGTCTGCAATCAGTAGGTATTAATACTTACTTTGAACTGCAGATTTATATAGTATTAGTTGAAGTGGCCCCAGTAATCCAGTGATTTCAGTGATAGCGCATTTCAGGATTCCAGTTCCTATTGCTTGTAAAAGCAAAAGTGATTCCTGAGCAATAAGCAATAGGTGTGGCCAGATGGGATGAGCAGGTTGTGAGGCAGCCTCCTCGCTTCCAGCCTCCCCCTCCACCAAAACCTGATCTCACAGCCAGAGTTTGGCTCCCGTTTTTCCCCTTTACCTTGTGTAAATCCCCCTGTACTCAGATATCTGAGGTGTCTGGGCTGATCTAACCATCCCAAGAATGCTGTCTTTCAGTAGATTTCTGCAGTTCTTACATCATATGACATAAGCAAAATTGTGCTCCAGACGAGGACTCCTTGCCTCCGGCGTGCATGTCTGCACGCGTTACCGGCGTAGGTTCTGCGGCCTGAAATGGTTTGACCTGCAGTAGGGAAGGAGGAAAAATGATTTGTTAGAGAAACACTGAGTGCTTTGGCCTCACCTTTCAGATTCACTTGGAAGTTATTTTTTAGGTTCCGTTAAAAGTTTCCAAATCTTGTTGGCAAAGAAACTAGCAGAGCCGACCTTGAACCGCCTGCCAAGGATATAAACACTCCTGAACTTTGGAAAAGTTCGGATGCCATCAGAACGTTGTGGCTAGGGCCTCCTCTCATTGTTTTCTAATCCCACTGATGCTGCTCAGCTGTGTATCTGTTGCCAAAGAGATAGCATGATTTCTATTGTGAGTCTAGCTAAATTTTCTATTCCCTTCTCCCCCGTCACTGACCTCTCAGTTCATCTGATAACAATAGAAGTCAGTGTACAAGTGTGACAGTGCCCTGCGATCCGAATGTGCTTTTTGTATCACAGCAACACGGTGTGTTTCCAGGGCTTTAAGCGGAGGAGAGAGGGGGAAAATAGGGGCATCGCTCAAAACTCAGGGAGAGCCTGGAGCCAGCGTCTCGCAGAGCGGCACAGACGGACGGAAGGCGGTGGTTCGCGCGCCCGCGGGAGCTCAGCCGGACCCGCGACCCGCCGCCTCCCCGGGAGCCAGGCACAGCTCTTCAGCTGCTCTCGGCCACGCAGATGCTGCCCGTTCCTGCCGAAATCCCTGTGGCTGCCTCCCGCTGCGGCAAGTGCCTTGCTCCCGTGCAGAGGCGGAGGCTCCCGCTGAACACCCGCGGCCGTTCCGAAGAAAGCTGCTTTTCTAAAAGCGGGGCACTTTGGTGCTGTTGGGGATGGAAACGTGACCCTGCAGCGTGGTGCCGCTTGCTGCGCCGCCCCCAGGACTGGCTATTTCTGTAGCTGAGCAATCATGGAATTAGACCGGAGGAGCCCTAATGATCCCTGCAGAAGGGAGCTGATTAGTAGCTTGCTCCAGAAGGGTAAACTGTTTCATCTCGGAGCACTCCTTGGATTTTAATGGAAATTTCATTAGCTGCTCTTATTACCTGTGCAAAAATCAACAATACTATGATAAAAATAGCTCTTGCTGCAATTAGGGCAAGTTGTGGTCAGCAGTTGCGATGCATGAATCACGATTTTTGTTAGCTATATTGGCAAAGGAATTGATCTTTTGGATCTGTTTCTTGGTGAAAAATGGAGTCTCCAAAGATGCCTTTCTCAAATCTCCCTTTCTCCTTTGTACAGGCACACTCTCTCCGTTGTTTTCCGTCCTCCTTTGGATAGCAGTGGCGTTTTGTACAGCAATGCTGTTTTTCATCTCCAAGCCTGTTGGTATTCGACCCTTTTTGGTGTCTGTTATTCTCAGGTCTATATATACTATAGGGCTCGGTCCTACTTTGATACTTCTTGGTGCTGCTAATGTAAGTACTTAAAAAGCAAGCAGAATTTCCCTTTCAGCAGAAGCAGAGATATTAAGGGTCTCTTGTTAAAAAAAAGTCCTTGATTAGAGCTGTGAAAAGAACTTCTTTTTCTGGTTCACTGGTTAAGCCCAAAAAAAAAAAAAAAAAAATCATTTCCATTTCCAGTCATCCTGAAACAGCAGTATCAGCAAAGTGGGAAGCTAAGAAAAAAGCTGTTTTGGTTTTGTGTATATGCAAATATTTAAAAAATAAAAACAATATGAAATTTAAAGAAAAATTGCTGAATAAGGGCAATAAAATTTAGTTTCTCATGTTGAAAGAATAATTTTCACTACTAATGCGCTCGGCAATATCAACACAAGTTTGTGAGATGTTTCTGTGAGCTTAAGTATATTTTTGAGTAGAAAAAAGTTTTCAGAATTAAAAATTCTTTCAGCCCTTTGCCAGATCTCCTAACTTAGACATGAATAAGTCTGCATGTTTACTGAGCTTGTAAGATAGACAGCCATGCTCACAAGTCATCTGTTTAGATTTCTGCCTGACTGCTGCAGCTCTAATTCACCTTAGCACAAAGTATTGGGCTATTTGCCACCAGTTCTGTGAGAATTTCACATACTTAACTACCCCGACATATAGTCAAAGGTAAAGGCAAGTAAGCAGCACTTTCCCAAGTCAAATTTGTGAAAGAAAAAAATATCTTGAGTCCTCATTGCTTGTCCTGGACTACCCAACAGATGAGGATAGCCCCTTTCCTATTTACTTCTGCACTGCTGTTCTCATGCAGGCAAAGCTCAGGAGCAATTAAGAATCTGATGCTGTTGCTTAAATGCTATACTTCAAAAATGCCCCCGGTATTTTTTTTTTTTTTTTTTAGGGATTTTCATATTGAAAAACATGATCTGAAGGAAATAGTAGATCTCACACGCACCCCACACACTTTCTGTTGTGTTACTATTGTTCTCTTTGTAGTGGCATGCCTAGCTGCTCTTGCATAGTCTGGGGTCTAAACTCAAAATTGTTAGTAATTCACTCGCCAGTTGTTTTTTTAGTGCCTTATGATATTAATCCCACCCTACCTACTCACTAATGGTAGAGAAATAAATCACAATGTAATGAGGCATGATGCAGTGTTAGAGGGTTGATGTACTTCCATTTATCTCATGGGCTCATTCCCAGTGTACCCTGGGAGCTGGATTTCTCTCATCTCGCTCCAGCTGTCTAAAAGTTGTGCATTTAGTCAAAGCAACCTATCTAGACTTTTTGCATGCTACAGCAATGCAAACAATAAATAACAGGATTTTTCTGATGGAATAAACCTAGCCTTTCTTACCCCCCACAGCTTTGTAACAAAATAGTGTTTCTGGTGAGCTTTGTTGGGAACCGTGGGACTTTCACCCGTGGCTACAGAGCGGTCATCATGGACATGGCTTTTCTCTATCACGTAGCGTATGTCCTGGTCTGCATGCTGGGCCTCTGCGTGCACGAATTCTTCTATAGTTTCCTGGTGAGTATATGCTTCTGTGGAGGGGAAAACTTTGCAAAAATAGAAAATACCGTTACCCATGCAGCTGTCTTCAATTTCTTCCTGACAATCAAGCCAAATCATGTGTATTTTTAGCATGCCGTTGTGTTGCTGCCTCTTAGGAGCTGCTGTTTTCATCAGAACCTGTTTCTGTTAGGACTTATTTTATCTGTTTTAGAGTTGAAAGTTTGCCCCCTTTTTTTCAGACAATCATCATACAGCCCAGTCCTTTCTCCCACCCTTCCCCAGCATACATATATTCCGTGTCCGTTCTTCCCGTATCTTGTGTCTGTCATAATCTCTTTGGGACAGGAGTTGTCCGCTGGTGTGTGTGTCATACCTATACCAAAGGATCCCATTCCTCAGTTCATCTTGCAGCTCTAATAAAATAAATTAAAAAAAAATTACTTGGGAAACGGGGATGGCATGCCTCTGGTGTAGCAGGAAGATTCATCACTTTAAATGTATCCCACTTCATTTTCTTTTGTTGCCATTACCCAGATGGAATGCCTTTTTATAATATGATACAGGTGCAATGAAAATGAATCATACAGAATTATGCTAAACTCAGATTACTGCTCCCTTCATGCTGAATAGCAGTAAAAGGTGTTTCACTGCTTTTGTTTTCTAATCCTTTTGC
Source organism: Aviceda cuculoides (assembly GCA_035590195.1). NCBI lineage: Eukaryota > Metazoa > Chordata > Aves > Accipitriformes > Accipitridae > Aviceda > Aviceda cuculoides. The sequence goes on from JAVJGG010000024.1 coordinate 9,094,284, forward strand.
TTCATACAGGAACGTGTGAAACTTGTAGGGAGACTGACTAAATTGTGGTCATTTACATGGGTTCACTTTCCTGTTGTCATATTTTTCTCAGTTTCCTGAACAGTGGTGAACTCCCAGCGTTTCACAGAGGTGTGTCAAGCACACTAAAATTTTCAGGGGTTCACTCCTTATGCTGGTAGAGCTCCTGTTGAAGTCAGGTTTTCCAGATCTTGACATTAAAGTCAGCTTCAAAGTTTGGGCAGATTTCAAAGGAGCCAAGATCTTGTGGCTGCAGCTTCAGGACCCTTTTCAAATGGATGTAACTCTTCTGCTTAAAAAATGCACAGCAAATTATCTATTATTCCTTCAATGAGTAAGGTGATCTCTACCTTAAAATACTTTCCAAAGTGCCAAGAAGTTTAAGAAACATTTTATGTATTTACTTTTTTTCAGTGACTGTTATTGACCAGTGTCCATGATTCATGGATGTTTTAATTGTTCACGTTCCCAAGTTCCTTCCAGGTGTTCCCTTTGTAGTGGATATATTCTAAACTCTAATATTTGTTCCTCATTTTAAGCTTTGTCTTGTATGGAATGAATGATAACTGTCTTCCTTCATTCTTCCTTCATTATTAATCCTTCAACACGGCTGTGGATTTCAGATCTTGTGAATTGTGGCTAATACCTTCTTCTGTGGACCATTTTGATAAATCATAGTGTGTCACTTTATATCTGTAATCTGAGTGTTTTGAAGTGGAAATACATACATTATAGATAAGGTCGAAAGCACTCTAGAACATCGATAGAATTGTAAGAGAAGAAAACCTATAGTTTCTTGAAAAGCTCTTGTCATGTTTAATTGCGATTTTAGGCCTTTGACATTTAAAGCAATATTATCTTAACGTGTGCTTTTCTTTAAAGTTAAATACTAGGAAAGCATATAGTGCAGGGTGAAGAGGAATAGAAGTTTCTAGTTTTATACAAACAATACAATGAATTTAACTTTGTCCCAAAAAGAGATGGCCCTGATCCTTGTACACGTGAGTGACTTTTAAATGATGCCATGAGCTCAAAGAAACAGTTTACAGACATGTAATTACTTATATGCGTGAGTGCATTTTTGAGTTGCAGCCCATGCATGTTTATCAAAAAGGAGATAAAATGAAAAATTAATTTGTAGATATAGATCCATAGTATGAAGACACTGGTTTTTAATTTTAATCTAGCCTGGTTTTGAACACGGGGAAGCAATGGATCTTGTTAGTAACCATTACCCACGTCTGGGTCAGGCTCATATATACTTTGTGACTTTGGATTTTGCTATAATCTATCTTAAAATTTAAAGTTCTGTGCTAGATTTTCTCCTCCTATAAGCATGCCCAGCTCCAACTGAAATCAATGTGAATTGTGTGTTTATGAAGCTGAGAGTTTAGAACATGGCTAGATGTATGTTTCACTAGTTCAGGGTATTTTCCTGTGTAGCATCTCTGTATTGCCTCATTTGTATTCATTTTTCCTCTACTCTATGCTTTTCCCAGCTGTTTGATCTGGTGTACAGAGAAGAGACATTGCTAAATGTGATAAAAAGTGTTACCCGGAATGGTCGTTCCATTATCCTCACTGCAGTGCTAGCACTCATCCTAGTTTATCTCTTCTCCATCATTGGGTTCCTCTTCTTGAAAGATGACTTTATCATGGAGGTTGACAGGTTGAAAATCAGGACCCCTGTTGCAGGTATTGATTTTATATTAAAATTTGCTTCCCACATATACCTTTTTTGGCTGCCTAACCTAACTTCCATCTAAGGAGATTCAATTTCTTTATTTGTATCTGTGAGAGGAGAACCAATTCTGTATACCTTGGAACTCAATTAAGTCTCTGAGTAAAATTTAATGTATGTAGGGTTGTTTTAGACTAGGCTTATCTGTTGAAATACTAAAACCTAACACATTTGATTTATTATGTTTTCTTTTCAAACTTGTGCTAATTTAAAAAAAAAAACCTATTCCTAAGTATTTGGAAGAGCAGCTCAAAGTGGATTCTATTGGTTCTCATCCCACCTTAAAAGCAGCTCATAGTATTTTCTGTGTACTCTATGATACATGTGACCTTAACGTGTTCAATAGATGTATTCATTTGATTACTTTTTAAGCTTCATCCAGCAGAAATGTATTACGGAATCCACACTTCTCGTGATAGGAGGTTTCCTGGAGCATCTTTTAAATACAGCATGTATTTCATGAACATTACCATTAGGGTATAATCCTGGCTTCAGTAAAATCATTGGGAGGTTTTTAACCAGTTTTAAAAAGGCCAGGATTTCAGCTTTCTGGAATGAGAGATTTTACCAATGTGAATAGAGAGTTGCAAACTTGCTTTGCTAGAAAAAAGACAGGTCTGGTCTGTTGAGATCTTTGTATATGCTGCCAACCTGCATGCTGGGAGCATGGGCAGAGAAGTAACTGTCTGCAGAGAAATACCTGAGAATAGCTTGTGATTAAATTCCTAGAGACATGGTTTTCCCAAATGATGAGCTCTCCAGACCTGTACACAAGGACAGAACAACTAGTGGAATCCACCCTGGACTGTGTGCACTCAGTGTTTGTCAGCCTTTTCCTAAATTAGCTATTTCAGGATCTAAAGCACACAAACAAGGGAAAGGTCATTCAAGACCTGGGGCATGGTGTACTCATGTAGCTATTCTGCTACCATATGAAAAACAAAGGAACCTGACAGATTTCTCTAACACACCTTGCTTTTTTGCCACTGATCATCTTAAAAGGGTTAAGTTGGCTTATATTTGACTTACCATTAATTTTTGGGACAGAACTTATGATGTGAAGTTTCACTTTGAAAGGTAATTGTGACCATCGTAGAAGAACGGATGTGAGGCTACACGCAGCACTGGTCTGGTCCAGTGCAGCAGTTCCTGTGTGTTTGGGTTTCTTCTGTTGGGTTCTTGGCAGCTTTTTGTGGTGTGGGTATATTCTTGCTGGCTTTATACATTGCTGTTCCTGATCAAAAACTCATCAGGAAAATATGCTGACTATATACTGATGGAACATTATGCATCTCAAGACAAGTGCTTCAAATTTTTTCTTTATAAAGTAGCACAAACAGAAAGTCAGAGTGTGTGTTGCACAGATTATATTAGACTGTTACTTTTGTTGTATGATTTTGCCTTCATTTTTTTTCTCCTTAAACGTTTTTGTATCTCTGATTTGAAATGCAGAAAATTGTTGAAGATGCACAAGATAAAATTGGTTTGATAAAATCAAGCTGATGTACACATTTACCCACTTTGGGAATGTTAAATTAGTGTTTTACACAAACCCATACATATTTACAAATGAGTACCAAACTGTGTTATAATCCTTGAAAACTCTTAAGTATTCTACATTCAGGATAACTGAACATCAGCTTGGTGTCCTTCTTGTCAGCTTTTGTGAATAATTTATCTAATGGTTTTAAAACTGACATTATTTTCATATCTGACAGTTGTTTCTTGCTTTGAATATATTTTGTTCTAACCAGAAGTAGCAGCATTTGATGTAGATTCATTAATTTCAGGAGATGAAATGGGAATAGCTGTGATATACAGTAAATATAAAACTGTGTTTTTGTTCCTTGTGATCGTTTTGAGCTGTTGAGGCAGACTGTTTGAGGAAGGAGGAATTGGTGGTATAATTTGTTCTGCTTTTTCTTCTCAACTTTTCAACTCAGTGATTTGCTTCTAGAAAATAATGATTTAAAACTTAGTATCAATGTACTATCTGTCTTTTTGTCAATATCCTGCTTCTTCCACAGGTGTTGGTGAAGTCCCCACTACAACCCTCACATCAATGATGGGAGCCTGTGCAAAGGAGAACTGTTCCACAAGCATCCCAATTATTAACTCAGGTTAGTACGAAAGTTACCCCAGACTGATGATCAATTAGAACTGAGGGATTTGTGTGTTATTATTGTGGAGACTTTTCCTAGTGTGAGAAGTGATGATCGTTGTTGTAAGTTGGAAGTGCTCAACTTCTGCAAGGTTTGAAGCTTAGTTGGCAACTTGCCTTTAATGTGAGTGCTTCCCACACCTGATTTCCAATTGCACTGACATTACTGTTGTTATTAAAAGAGCTTGCTAAATCACTCTGCTTGAATGTACAGGTTGCTTATTTCCAACTGACTTTGCTGAAAGAAAAGTTTTCTGCTTATCTGCAGCATCCTTGCCTGCACACACTGAGCCACTATTAGATCCGTTTAGGACCACGTAAGTTGATTTTAATGGCGTAGCATATATCAGCAGGCTTTTGTGTATACTTTTTACATGCATCTAGGCCAAGGTTGTAGTGTAGCCAGAAGACCTAAGAGCCCAGATCCAGGATCAAGTGACCATGTCTTAAAGAGTTACTGCGCCTCAGCTAAGCACAGGCAGCAGTCCATCTGTGCATTCTTAGCTTGTGGCAAGTGCAAGGAAATGCGGGCTGTTGCAGGCCTCTCTTGCAGTAGATTAAGTTGTGTTGCTTCGGGCTTGTGGCAAGTGAAGAGCTTAATTGCTCTGGTTCAGCAGATGAGTCGACCTGGTTTTACTTTGATACCTGCATTATGAATCTGATCCGTATGTCAGAAGGACCCTGTCAACTTTAAATATGCTCAGTTAGATTAAAAGGTCTGACCAGTGTGTCCTTCTGGGGCAGTTACCAGATACCAGTTACCAGGTGTTGGGTCAGGAGGGAATTTTTCCTAGATCAAGTTGGCAGAGTGCTTTGCCCTCTTCTGTAGTTCGAGGCTACAGGGTCACTTGGGAGTTTCGCTGGCCAGATGCGCTGCTGGACAGGGAGCTTTGGTGGTGGTGCTGCTCTCTCTCTCTTACTCTTCCTGTGGCACAGTCTAGTTGTGGTGGTTGGTCTTGCAGTATAGATGTTCAGTTTGTTTTAGTGTGTTGTGGCCTTTGCAGTGTGGGTATGTGCACAGTGGATGGTCTGCAGTCTTGAAATATTTATTGCCACAGTTGCCTGTGGTTGCTGAGGGCTGAAACTGAGGACATAAGCAGCCCCTTCCTACCCTGTGTTCCAGTATAACGCTGTTTCATAAGCTTTATTCTTCCACTACTAATTTTTGAGTTTTGAGGATCAAGGGCTTCAGGGAGAGGGCTATAAAAGTAGGCTTTTTCTCCCCAGCTGGTGTGTAAACAGGCCTCATAAACAACATGGGAAGCTGTCTGACTAGATAGAGAAAACAGTCTAAGAGCTATTGGCAAAGCTGCTGCATTCAAAGAGTAATCAATCAGTCAAAAGAGACGCAGTGTGGCTTTTGCCAAACTCTTTAAATGGCAGAAATCTCACATTTCTTACTGTTTGGATACCATTTCTTTAAAATTAACCAATAATGAAATGAAAGGGGGCTATGCAAAACATCTTAAGTGCACTATCACTTAATCTTGGAGAAGTTTTATTTATCCAGTAACATTAAAAAAACAACATTCAGCAAGAACAGTTTTGCTCATCCTAGCCAGTGAATCATCTGTCAAAAAGTAGTGCTCTACCTTCTGTCTTCTCCTGGGAAAGATACCCCTTCTGGCAAAAGCATGAGCATGGTGGAATGCAAAGGCCTGAGATTTGGTGAGATTCCTGTTGTAGCAGCATGAAGAAGTCCACAGCTGTCTGTAGGAAACATAAAATGTTCTCAGTGGCATCTCAGGTCCAGTGTAGAGTCATAAATACGTTGCTTTTCAGATCAGATCACTGCTGATCATTTGTTCTGATGAGACTCTGCTTCTTCCTTGAGTTTCTGGTTGAGCGTGTGCTCAGTCATTGCTCATGCTGGCGAGGGAGTTAACTGGGAGCCAGTCTGCTCTGCTCAGAGAGCATCCCCTGTCTGCAGCCCACTTCCTCATTGCTGCACGGAGCTGTCAGCATAAAAATACTTTGCCTCATCTCCCTCGGAGTCTCCTGCTCTTCACTCCAAAGGCATTTCCATATCACTTAAGTGTTTGCCTGGCGAAATGCTTAATCACTTGAGGGAACTTCACATCCTACAGTACATGGCTCTTGGTGCTCTGTAGCCCATAAAGACCTGTGCAGGCATCTGTTTGTAAAAGGGGACATTTTCAAAGACTCATTCCACTCCCAGGCCTGGTACTGCTCTGTGCAAGTTCAGCTAGATCCATATGGGCACTTGTGTCTCTCCCCTGCCTGTGACTGCCTTGGAGATCAGGCCCAGAAGCCAGGTAGCTGTGGGCCATCAGATGAGGATTTTTGAAGTAAATCTTCCTGTCAACCCACTTACTGTCCTGTGATTAACATTGTGGGGTGATCTTAGTGCTTAACCTGCATTACCTTTGAATTAAACTTAATCAGAAGACAGCCTACCTAATGCTGTCTCACCACTAATGGGCCACTCACCAGACTGGAGCTGGTTGCAAGTAAAACCCGCTGAACCTCACTTAGTGTCGATATTGGGTCCTTAGCAACAATTCACTCTACAGATCCACTCCTTTTGGTAGTATGGGCATAGTCTGTGTCAACAGGGGCTGAGTCTGGGTTCTGAGCGCTGCTGAGCACCAGGGCGAACATACTGAGGCAGAACGTATGTTTGTAGGGTTACCTGGCTCCTAGATTGAAGGTGTCTCTTGTTGCTCCACATCTGGGAGTGGGAGAAGACGTATGGATGTCTGTACACTCCCCATAGCCTACGTTACTGCACTGGAGGTTTCTGCCAACTTTGGGCTGTCAGCCGTCTGATTCTCTGGCAAAGATTGTGCAACCTGAGCTTGCTCTTCTGGGTGCAATGTGGGATGCTGATTCTCTGCGTTGCAAGATATGCCAGGCAGCTGATGAGTGGTATCTTGCATCTCTCTGAAGCATGGACTCCCTCTGAATTTGAATCTCAGTGGACATGGACAGTTGTGAATTAAGGTTTCTAGTAGGTAACATTCTCTTACGTTGCAGCTTCCGGTTCTCAGCCCTGGTTTATCCTCACCATTCGCCAGAATCTGATCATCTGCTGTTTCCAGCATCTGTCCCTGATCTTGTGAACAGTGAAAATCTTGTTCTGTAGCTACCTAAATGAAATAGAAGCCATGGCTTTTATAAAGGCTTTTAGTTTATCTTGTGGATAGTCATCATCTCAAGCACAGATATTGGGTCCAAAAAAAATGATGGAGTAATATTTAGAAGGAGGAAGTAAAGGCAGGATGCAAAAGCAAAGGAGATTAATTAGTGTGACTAAGATCACCGTGCTAGTAAAAAAATTTCCAGATGTGGCAGAAAAAAGGTTTATTGTTTCAATCCTTTCAGTTTCAATATTTAAGCAGTTATTTTTTAAATCTGGAGTTATTAGTGGTAGTAATATCTGTAATGACTGTATGGCTTAACAGGGAAATTTATCCTGATGTCTGCTTTTGCTTTTCTTTTTGCTCAAGTTCCTTAAGTGAGGAATTCTTTCTCATTTAATTTGCTTGTGTAGCAAAAGCAATGGTGGCAAAAGGAGCTGATACCAGCTCTGTTCTGCAAATACCAATCGTGATGCATACAACACAATTTGGGAACCCATGTTTTAAATCCAAATTGCTTGTCTGTAATGTGAGTGCTTTCAGTCAATTCAATTTATCAAAGTCTATCTCAGTGCCCCAGATGTGGTGGTTTTGGAGCTGTTAAATATGCTGTTTCAGTTAACTGTCGCAGCAGGATGTTGTTATTTATTAAACTACGTTACAATAAGCGCATGAAGCAAACCAAGTGAGAATCGCTGCCTTCACCACTTAAGCAAACGTACCCCTAAAGAGAAAGGAAGGCAGAAGAAACGGCAGTCACAGTCCTGACCCTTCAGTGCAAGCCAGCAGGACACAGGGAACAACTCAAGCAGGGCTCTTCAAAAGGAGGCTGTCGATGCAGCCGCAGCATGGGGGTGAGTGCGTGGTGGGAGGAATTCTGGCCGAGGCGGACGAAGTCCCCTCGGGGACTGGTGTTCCAGCCCAGCTCCTCTGCACGTTCAAATATCTCCTGCACAATAGTACCCTCTGTGGCTCGGCCAAAACCACGCAGCAGCTCTGCAGCAGAGATAAGAATAGAATCCAAGTTTTCAAGCTGAGGTCAGGGAGAGTCTTTCATTTAATGTATATCAGACCCGAGCTTGGGCACGTGTGCTAGTGGAAAGATCATGGACAGATTTACTCATATAAAAGCCAGCCCCTCCTTAATGATTTGAAATGCTAACATGACTTGGCTTGTACATGAGTAGGTAGAGGAATGATTTCACAGGAAGACAATCCTTTTATGAATGTGCTTCTAATTCTGTGTTTATATTGCTTCTCCTCTATGTGTCAGCTGTGCACTAAGGAGGCCCACTGAAAAAGCAGTCGTACTGAAACCAGTAGGAGTACTTGCAGGGAAAAGGGGTACTCCCGTGAATAGAGATGGCAGCTCTGGGTCATTAACTGAGTTACTGGTGGGAGAACTGCTTGGGATTTTCTCTGTTTGTCTTCAGGCTAAGTACGCCTGATGTGCCTAAGTATGTCACCAGCAGTGATGTGCAAATGGATAGGGATGATCAGTGAAATTTTAGCTGAAGAATATGAAAGGCAGATGTGTATTGCAGTTGCTTTCTCTAATACAGAACCGTGGCTTGCTTTGATGAGTAATCGTTTGACGCTGTGGTTCCTAAGGCTGCTGCTCTCCTGTTTGCAGGTGAAGAGGAGGAGGATGGAATAGAAAGGACCTGTGACACCCTGCTAATGTGCATTGTGACCGTATTAAACCAAGGCCTGCGAAATGGTGGTGGTGTGGGAGACGTGCTCAGAAAGCCTTCCAAAGATGTAAGTGTTTTGGCTGAGGAAATGCATTACTCCCTGTGCATCTCATGAATGCCAAAGTCAGTTTTTGGAGGTTATAGACAGTGTTTGTATCTAGTCTGCTCTAATGTCACACAGTTGATTTATCCATGTAATTTTTACATCCCAGATGGAATATTTAATGGGAAGAGCTAAGCTTGGTGTGATGATGATACTTGAAGAAAGGAACTCTAGGTAGTAGTTTACCCCTTCTGGAAAACTGGAACATGTTATAATGTTCCAAGCACTACTAAGAAGTGTTGTTGGATTGGATCACTCTTCTATCACGCTATGAATTATAAATGCAAACTTTCAAAAGGGATTGATTGATGAGTATATGTCAAGACTCTCCACTGTAGTACATAAGGTGTATTTTTAGCTGAAATTCAGCATGGCATCTGCCCTGGAATAGGTCCTATTGCTTACTTGTATTCAACTAGCATCGAAGTCAAAACAGAATTTTCGTATATTGTGGTATATGTACTCTTCCAGAAGTTTCCTCCAAAATGCAATTAATTTAAGGACTACTCTTAATATTTGGGTGGTTTTATGCATTTTTATTTAAGTTCAAAACCAACATCATAAATAAAGGCAATCTAGCAACACTTTGCTTGGTGAGCCACACGATAACACAAGGATTGGGGAATAAACAAGAGGAGTTAGAGACATGTGGGCACCTGCAGGGCTATGATCTTATTGGCGTCACAGAGAAGTGATGGGATGGCTCCTATGACTGGCGTGCTGGAATGCAAGGATACAGGCTCTTTCGGAAGGACAGGCAGGGGAGACAAGG
>JAVJGG010000024.1:9106684-9124950 GCA_035590195.1 Aviceda cuculoides
GGCTGGAGCACCTCTCCTGTGAAGACAGGCTGAGAGAGTTGGGGTTGTTCAGCCTGGAGAAGAGAAGGCTCTGGGGACACCTTAGAGCAGCCTTCCAGTACCTAAAGGGGTCTGCAAGAAAGCTGGAGAGGGACTTTTTAGCAGGGCCTGTAGTGATAGGACAAGCGGTAATGGCTTTAAATTGAAAGAGGGTAGATTAGATTAGATGTAAGGAACAAGTTCTTCACTGTGAGGGTGGTGAGGCACTGGCACAGGTGGCTCAGAGCCGCTGTGGATGCCCCATCCCTGGAAGTGTTCAAGGCCAGGTTGGATGGGGCTTTGAGCAACCAGGTCTAGTGGAAGGTGTCCCTACCCAGGGCAGGGGGGTTAGAACTAGATGATCTTTAAGGTCCCTTCCAACCCAAACCATTCTATGATTCTGTGAGTCTATTATTAAATTCATAAGTAGGATCTCATCAGGGCTTGCAAAAGTCCAGAGACAAGTAACTCAGGTCTGGATGGAAGACCTCTTTGTGCTGGTAGTAGGAATCTACGTCCTATCTCCTAGACTAGAAGGTTCTACAGTAACCATAGTCTATCCCCATGAAGTCTGTAAACACAGACTTCGAAAATGACCCTTGCCACTTAGAATGTCACTTATTTAATGCTAACTACATTAGAGCACTTCGCAAAGGGTAGCACTGTTATCCTAATGAACGTGTGGGAAACTGAGAACATAAGCGCCTTCCAAGTCAGTGTCATGGTGAAGAAAAGGACTTGGATTTTTTATTCCTCCTCATTACACTGAATGTCATGTCCTGTTTGTCACAGAACGAACACCTTTGCTATTTTTAGAGGTGTCAGTGGGAGTCCAGTCCAACCTTTGCACAAAGGAAAGTAGCTATGATCTAAAAACAAGAGTATGATGAAATGGGGAGTATGAGCACTTCGTGTGTGTGCATGCATGTGCGTATGTATGTGTGTGTGTCTGTGCATGTCATATTCCCAAAAGACACTTGTTTGGTCTGCCCACTCTGAGCCAGCTTACAGCCATGTGACTGTATTAGCACAATGCTAAAACCATTAACATGCCCTTGCTGGGTGCAGAGTATAGTCTGGCCTTGGCATCACACAAGCACGCTCCCCTGGTTTCCAGTTGTTCAGTGTGAAAACTTGGCATTGGTCTGGAGTATTCCACAAAGACATACCATAAGCATATCCCTTTATGCCACAAGGCAGTATTAAGAAGAGCTGTCATTGCTCTCAGTAGGTACTAGAAACTGCATATTCCTGTTTCTGTACTGGCAAGGTAATTATCTTCAATCGAGCGCTACACTAATGCATCTACGCCGCATCCGGTACGCTCTTCTTCGTGCTGTGTGAAACAACGTAAAGGACAACAGGAGTCCCAGAGCGATAAGAGCACATGAAGCCAAATCTTTGCTTGGTCACATAGGTAGTCCCTCTCTATTTCTGTGAGTAAGGCTAGCAGAATTTGACGTATGAAAAGACAGGCGCGTGGCTTTGCTTGAGCTAATGTGAAAATGTTGTTTAATATTTTAGAGGTGTGCTATTTTTATATCACTGCAACCTTATTATTGTTTCAGGAGCCCTTGTTTGCTGCGCGAGTTGTTTATGATCTTCTGTTTTACTTCATTGTCATAATTATTGTTCTAAACCTAATCTTTGGAGTCATCATTGATACATTTGCCGATCTCAGGAGTGAAAAGCAGAAAAAGGAGGAAATACTGAAGACAACCTGTTTCATCTGTGGTAGGTGTTACTTAGCTATTGAAACATTTGATGGGGCGAAGAGTAGAATGAACTATTTCTCAATAAATAAAGCGTGGACCTCAGGGGTGGTTATCTTCTACAGGAAAAGTCTATAAAAATGTCAGAGTTTGGTTCCAAATTTATTCCCTCTCAGTACGAAAAAGTTTTGGTTTAGGAGTCAAAAGCTAACTTTGCTAAAGGTGGCTTCACAATCTCCACCCAGGATCTGAGGGAGAAGAGCCGTGTCTCACACTTGCATCGTCACCACTAATGGAGATGGTGCAGCTGCTGACTTTATTTCACAAAGCATGATGCAGATGAAAGTACAGCTTGCTGTTTCACAGCACAGTGCATTCCAGAAGGGTAACAACAGCAAAATTCGGCTGTTTCAGAAGGTGAAATGAAACAGGGAACAAAAGATTCAAATAAAATTGTGCCCACAAAACTCACGGATAAATCGCACTTATTTTGAGGTGCACTCACAAAGACGGGCAGACCTTCACTCTCCTAGGGGATTTCAGAAGTACCTTCTTTTTTGTGGGCTGGGTGTTGTTTCCATGGTTGTACTGACAGGGATGAACATTGTGCAGAGCACAACGGCTTTAGTGTCTGTGGAAGGCTCCACGAGAGATCCAGGGAGGAAAGCTGTAACGTAGAGACAAACATTTGTGAATCCAGTCCTTCCTCACTGTGGTATTATTCTTCAGAGATTTGACCCATTACAGGAAAAAAAAATTCTTATGACTCCAGCTCTGTAAAAACTGTGACTACAAAGCTGCAGAAACTCACCATCTCAGCTAGGTTTAAGCGCACAAACAATCCCACTGCAGCTTAAGTGGGACTATTCATATGCTTGACGCTAAACATGTGCATAAATCTTTGCAAGATCAGGACCTAGATTGCACACTGTGTGTTTACCAGTATACATTTAGAAAGAATCAGAGCCAACGCTTGAAAAGCACTTTATAGCCCTCAGCATAGAAGGTACTGTAAAACTGTAACATATTTATTATATTGTTATTGTTATTAAGAGGAAATTTCACAAAAGAGAATAAACACTGCGCTGAAAGAATTCTGTCAGGAATGCCTTCTGGCCTGGTATTTCTTGCCTGGCAGTTACTGTATGCGGTTATAGCTTTTAAATTAAGATCCTTCAAATTTACGATCCTTTAAATTAAGTTAGGTTCCTTTCTCTAACATATTTAACAGATTTGGGTATTTTTATGTTGAAGTTTATTTTTCTGCATTAAGTTCATGTCTTTTTGCAGGACTGGAGAGAGACAAATTTGATAACAAGACCGTTTCGTTTGAGGAGCATATAAAGTCAGAACACAACATGTGGCATTATTTGTACTTTATAGTTCTTGTGAAAGTTAAAGATCCAACTGAATACACTGGCCCGGAGAGCTACGTGGCACAAATGATTGTGGTAAGTCAATTCAGGCACGTTCTTTATGCAACTGAGAGATGCTCCTTGGAGCTAGAGCAGAGAATATCTTCCTTTTTCCCTTCTCTCTGAACAATAGGAGGCATCGATCTGTATCTTTAAAGATCTTTTCACGTGTCTTAGACAGTCTGCAACAAAGCCCAGTCTTAAACATAATGAAAAAGATGAAGGCACAGGCCACAGTCTCTGGTTTGGCATTTGTGCTCTCATGCTCTGTGGGTTCTGCTGCCTCATTAGCCAAACCAGGGGCAGAAGAGCATGCATCGTAACATCTGCTGCTGCTCCGGCTTTGTCCAGTATCTCTGGGCTACTGTCCAGAAAAATAACATCTCCTGCTGAACAGTGAAACGCAGGGTCAGCGTTGAGGGCTAGTGCTTTTCTCCTATGACTGCTCTGAACAAGCTATTGAAAAGACCAAGAAGAGCTGCTGCAGGGATTTGAAGAGCTACAGAAACTGCCTCGTGAAGCCGTGAGAGTATGACTTGGATTCAGAAAGAGAAATTTGATGACACTGGGGCAGAGATCTTCGATTACATTTCATTTCCAGCCTGCTACCAAAGAGGGTTTGTTCTGATGAGAGTGAGCGATGGATTATCAAGGCTGCCTGGCTTGGGGCTTCATTTTTGAGGAATTCTTCCTACCTGCTGGGATATTCTGGTGCAGTATTTTCTTCCCATGGACTTCCTGGCAGGTATTGCACAGCTCAGGGCCTGTGCCAGGGTCTGTGGTTGCAGAGCTAGCATATGTCTGAATCCAATCAAATGCGCATCAGGCTTCGCTGTTTATGCATTTCTGGAGCCACATTTCTTATCGAGAGTATCTGCTCTGTTATCCCTCATCAGGCCTTTGATTATACATACTACCCAGCCTCACAAGTGAGATGCTGGGTGCCCTCTTAGGCATCAGTTTAGCCAAGGGGAAGATTCTTCTCCTTTAACTTCAGCTGTCTTCAGGTCAGGCACCTGGTTTAAATCGATCCCGGCTCCCTGCCTTGTCAGTGCAGAAAGCTGGGTTATTTGTCCTGCCTTAAGACAGGTGTCTCGGATAGCTGGGGTGACTCACCTCTCACTCCACTGAGAGCCTAAATGATCAGATTAGACAAGATGCCTTGTTGGGAGCTGGCTAAAATGAGAGGAGATGACTGCCAACCACTGCACAGGCTTACGCAGAGCTTACCTTGGAGAACTTGCATTAGTGGAACGGCTCATGTTTAGACAGGACTGCATCCTTGAATGCTGTGCTGAAATGGAGCTTTTAAAAGTGCTATTACCACTGCATGGGAAGGTAGTGTGGCGGGTGGTGGGAATTCAGTGCTCAGGTACAAATGAACAGCCTACGTCCGTGGAAATTTTGAACCGTCAATCTCATTGCCCAGCTCAGGGCATTTATGCTGTTAGGCAGTAATGGATCTGCACTTCTGCAGTATGATGGGCAAGATACAAAAAACTAAAACAAGTGCTTGTATCCTCTGTTCCATTACAAGAAATTATTTATAGTGGCAAGTTGTCCTCTTACACATAAAGATATTTTAGCTTATCTCAGAAATGCACTTTAATTTGTGGAATCAGTAATGTCACCAGACTCTAGGCCTTATCTCATATGTTTATTCCTTCTCTACTCCTCTTCCTCTCCCTGCAATGTTTGTATGATTTTAAACTTTGTGAGTATGTATGTTAAGTATTAATGTTTAATTCCAAGGGATGCGTTAATATTCATAGTAAGTGTATTCGTCCTGTGGCAGCAGTGGTTTGACTTTCCTGATGTAATTCACTAATGTATTTTACGTTTGCATTAATGGTAGGAACTCCTGTTTGAATATCTAAAATATTAACAGAAAAGCACCAAAACATGTGACCTCAAGCACTGAACTGATTTCTTAATGCCCCTGTTCCTCTGTGGCAGAATGCTGGTGGTTTAAGTGTTTATTAGTAATCCAGATTTTGGGATTATTAAACCCTCTGAAGGAAGGCTTGTTTTTTCCATGGGCATATATAAAGTTAATGGTTGTTCTGCATGATGGGAGAGGTAGATAACAGACCTAGAAATGTAAAGCTTACATGGAATGCAAGACAGAATGGAGGAGTGGGTTAAAAAAGGGCAAAACAAATGTTTGAACAAACTACAGGTGGCTGGTGTGGGATTAGTAATCGTATCTTTGTGTAGTTTAAATTCCCCAGTACAAAATCTAGGGAGGGTGTGCTGCAGAAATAGTAGTGCTGCATAGCAGAAGCAATTGGAACTGCGTAAGTGAACAAAAAAGGACTCGCTCTTGGAGCTAGAGAGATTACTGTATACCACATGGTACAAGGAATATTAAGAAATTAAAGAAAATAATCTGGCTGGAAGAGTGGAGTATTCTGGAAGAAGAGATTTAGAGATATAGCTTTGCTTAGGACCAAAAGAAGAGTCAAGAGGAGACCACTCAGAGGTAGTTTTGCAGCAGTCAGCCAGCCAAATGAGCTGATGTAGCATGTGTTTCAAACACAGCATGATAGTAATGAAATTACATGACGAGCATGTGAGATGTGCTACATTCCATGCAGAAATTAAGCTTGAGGTATGGTTTTTGTCCTGAAGATAGAGCAGCTGATTCAGACTTTGTGATGGACCGAGCAACCATTCTTGTGATGCAGGGAGAGGTGAGCAAGTTCCTGGTGAGAGACCAAGTTCTGGTTAGGATCTGGCACAAGAGAGCCAGACTACAAATGAACCTTTCACAAGGGAAGTGGGGCTTGCCAGTGGAACTGACTCATTGCTGATTGAGGCTCATTGGGGTGTATGGGAATGCGACAAATATTTATAAAAATACAGTGGTTGGAAGAACAGGGCAGTCTCAGGACCTCTTTGAAGGGAACAAGGTGGAATGAGATTTTATATTTCAGGCGATACAGAATATGGCTGAAAAAACTCCATGAATCATACTCCTGGAAAAGTTCTCTTAACTCTACTAGTTTTTGTTATGATCAGGTATGCGTTTTATGGCTGCTTCTGTAGCTTTAATGGATCAAACCCAAATTCTGTGTTTTCACAGCCAGGTTACTAAGAGAGAAAATTTCTACCCAAATTGAATCTTCAAGGCTCAGATCCATCCTCAAATACACATAGGTCAAAATTTTGGAGTATGCTGCAGCAACTTCTTTAACAGAAAGTGGAGTTTAGCTCCAAGTATCATCCTCACTACCCCTACAACTGCAGGTAGAAACCAATTATTATTTGTACTTGGCTACTACTATCTTGCAAAATATTGCAAAAAGTAACATTGGAAAGATTATCAGTGTTAACTAAGCACCGGGGAAAACAGCTACAATTTCTGTAAGTCTTTTTTCTCCACGGCTCAGACTCATCAGGACCCAAAACTATGACTGTCTGTGTTATGACTTTTAGTCTTTTCTGTGTGTCATTCGTCCAGCAAACAGTGAAACATCTGGTTTGAAGGCTTGCTGATAGCACAACTGGAAAAAAAACGGGAATACTATGGTTTTCTTGGTTTGAAATATTATTTGAAAGGTTGGGTGCCAAAAGGGATGGGAATTATTTACACATCTAACTTCACTTTCCCGTTTTTCCAGTTCAAGAAGGGGAAAGAAACTTGTAGGTGATGTTGTATAAACCTCTCATTCAAAGGCAATATTTTTGGACGTTTCCAAGTTCACTTGTATTTCTGTTCCAGGGGTGACTTGTTTCAGGGCATTCCCATCATCTTGCACGTCTCTGGCCTCAAAAGACCTTGGGGCAGAGGACTTCTTTTGCTTTCTTCCTCTGGACTGTGGACATCAGCTGCAAACTCCTAATGTTCCCTGTGATTTTGATTTCCCCAGCAGCTCTGTATTTGCTTCAGTGTTTAGCATACTGCTCTGAGCAGTGACAGAAGTAATCAGTAGCTATCCAGCTTTCATAAAGCAACTTATTATTTTTTTCTTTTTTTTCCTTTTTAGAAAAAAGCATCAAGCATAAAATGTATTGTAAAACAACAGACAGTTTATACACCTCTAGGTTTCCAGACAGTTACTTTGTGGAGATGTTGGTGGGAATAAAGCACTTCAGGTCTTTCAGTGATGCCCATTCTTCTTGCACACTATCTTATATCAGTTATCGGGTAAAATATTAATGAATATTAAATCAGGGCAGTAGGTTTTATTATTTATTTGTTATCCAGGCCTCTTTTATGAAGTCAGACAGGTATTATACAATATCCAAAAAGGTGACTACATGCCTTGCATTTGGACTGAGATCCTTCATGGATGATTCCCTTATTGAATTTTCATTCCTGCAGAAAAAAACTTCTTACCTGACCCATTGGATGAGAAATACCATCCCTAGCAAACCCAGAGAGATGCACAAAACTTGTATTACATTGATACAGCAGTCTTTGAATGTTCCTTGTGTCCATTTGTCAGAGAAGACAGTTGAATGCAATAACTGGAACAGTGAAGGTTAACATCCAAATTTTTAGACTTCTCTTTTCAGAGGTGCAATTTGTACATGCAGATTTCACCTAAGCTGTAAATAGATAAATGGAGGCAGAAAACGTAGGTGATTAGTTACTGATTTTTTTGCACCAAAACAGAGATATGAATTAACCTATGATTTGTGCCTCCATTCATTTGCAAAAATAAAAGGCTATTGGCATAGTAATTAAATTAATTATTTTGCCCGTTGGAAGAATGAAAGACTTTAGCAAATGAAGCCCTAAAAGTTTTGTTCTCGCGTGCCCTGTCCACAGTTCTTAGCAAGTTTCATAATGGATTTTATCAGCATTAGTGCTACCTGTCATAACTACATAATTACAGCACCTAATTATATTATTACTTATTTACTCTAATTATGTAATTGGATGTAATTGGTGCAATTACATAACTCCTCAATCAGCTGAAAACTGCTCTAAAACCAGCCTATGTTCATAAGAGTAAAGGATACTGCTATGTGCTAGACCATCTCCCTAAAGCAAGGCATTCTTTGGTGGGAAATTAAAGGTTCTGTTCTCTTGCCACTGTGGTCGTTGGGACCGTGAGCCTTTTCTACCACGATAGTATCTTAAAAGTGTTCCTGTACATCTTGTTTCATCTGTAAATGTATCCTTCCAGAAAGGCAAATTCCTAATCTTAAGTCTCTCTTCAGGCTGCTCAGGGTCCCAACACCTCCACTGGAATCAAAAGCAAAATTCCCATCAACATAAGGATGAAGTAGAAGAAGCAGGTTGAGCAACACCAGCCTGGAATTCTGAATAGTGATTTTCTTATTCAGTTCTTTTAAAAGCACTTTTGTGTCACAGAAGTGGCCTGTCATTGGTAATGTGAGAAAATATTTTGACTACTTCATTTTAAATAGTTTGAAGGTGTCAGCTTTTTTCATTATTTTTTGTTTTAAACTTTAAACTCATTTCCGTGTCATGAGGAAAAATGCATTCCTCATTTTGAAAAATTCTAGTTGTTTGGGTTTGTTTTTTTTTTAAATACTGAAGTTTGAAAATTGATCTGAGTTTAGTGCTCCCTTGAGCTGATGCTGTTGTCTCTCTTCTTCCTACCTACGGCCTCATGTTTTTGCCTTCCTTTTCTATTAGATACCCAGAAGTCGGTATTAAATTCCAGAGCGGCACTGGGAATAATGCCGAACGAGCCGTTGCGAAGTCTCACAGTACCTGTCATTCTGAGCCATGCTGTGCGCTGGGCAGCGCGAGCCCTTTTCCCTCGCCATCCTCCTCTCTCCTGCCTCGCTGCTCTGCCTTTTGCTGCGCTCCCGCCTCCGGAGCGGAGGTGCCATGTGAGCTGTGGCAGCGGGTAGCTGCTCCCCGGGTTCAGGTCTCGGCAGCGATGCTGCGAGGTCCTGGCCAGAGTCGCTGCAGGAGGCTGTGACCCCCCCAGCGCAGAAGCGGGGACAGGGGACAAGCTCCCTCCTAGAGCCGGAGCTGCTTGCGTATAGTCCCTGGCACACCTAAGCGTGGCCTGCGAAGGGATTTTTTTCATTTTAGCCAACCTCAGCAGAAGTAGCTGGCTGTCAAAACACCAAAAGTGTGAGCCAAGCGGAGCCTGCAGAGCCCGACAGCTGTGGGTCGAGACCCTGGCTGCCTGTCCTTTCACACCTTGGGGCGGCGAGAGATTGTCCCAGGGTTAGTTAGCGAACGAGAAGTCATTTCGCCCGTGCCAAATCCCGGTGCGCACCCCCAGCCTGACGCCCGGCGTATTCAGTGGCCATTCCCGAGCAAACCACGTGGAGGTTCTAGAGGAGGCAGGTCCAAAGCAAATACAGACAAGGCGAGGTGAAGGCAGTGAAAAAGTGCCATACGGAAAGGGGAAGAGCATGCTGACAGCAGGCGGGCGAGGAGGAGTGGGGTTTGTGGAACAAGCTGTTCTTTACTGCTGTCGATTTTTGTCAAAGGATGTAATAAAATTCTATGTACTAAGAGGGCTGTTGACCTCGGCTCTTAAAATATAACTTCTCTGAAGACAAAAAAAAGTTCTGACATGCAGGATTTTTCTATTCTGTCATCTTTTTGAATTTTGGAGGCAAAAGTGTTCCCAGCTAATTTTTATCTCTAGGCCATAGGTATTCTTACTACATCCGAGGATCGCTGAACACTGTACAGGTAGAGAGAATGACCTAAACCAGAGAAATGTCAATCCAAGATAACATGAATGCTGCAGAAGGGACACTTGGGTTGTCGGGAAGACACTCTGGGTGTTTTTCACATGCGCTCTGGTGATTCATCCTAGGCAATTTCAGAAGCTTCCTTCCCCAGATGTCCACCATACCCTTCTGTTGCAATGAACCACAATAGCAGAGGGGGGGAGGACAAGCGATGTGTTTGCTCGCTCCTGAGCTGCTGCAGTTCGCAGCCCAGGGTACTAATGTGAAAATTGATGGCCACTGAAGTCACGCCGGTCTGAACTGCACTGGTTGAGGAGAGGACACGGTACCGATGCTGCTGCCTCTTTATAGGTAGGATAATGTCAGCAAGGAGAAAGGCACACGGCTGATAGGGGTGACCCCTTCAGCTGCTCCAGCTAAATCTGCCGGGGCCGGTGAGCTGCAGTTCTTAAACTGGCTCACTATAAATAAACTGTATTTTTAAGGCTTCTTCATTATCATAAATTCTAGTTCAACATGAAGTTTCTGATATGGTAACTCACAGACTTGAAGATGCTTACAGGACTTGTGCACACAAATGCTCTGCTGGAGTGGGGCATGGAGTTTATAACTTTTGGGAAGCTAATAATGCTCCCATTGTTAGGACTGATTTATTTTACTTTTTAAAACTGGCCTTCCTCCAAAAGCTAGCAGATATTATCAAAGCAAAACTTGCAAGGATGAGATGTATGTACATATCATTAAGCTACGCAACTTTTTCTTAATTACTTTTAAAAGACTGATACGATGCATGTCACATTATGAGTAATTACTTACCATGGCAGTAATACCAAGAGCACAAAAGCCGGCTGCTAAATAAGATCTGAGGTCTCTCTGACAGGCTAATTTCCTAGGAAATACAACATTGGTTTTGTCTGCAGTTTCGTTTTCATAAAATAAGCAATTAAAGAAATATGCCTAAATAGATGATTTACTGCTCCCATTTTTTGTTGTGCTCAAAACAGAAGAGCAAGCAAGAGTGCAGGCCTCTGTCCTTCCACATGGACACAGGCCCTGTGGGGAGTTCAGGGCTTCAGCTTAAGTGCACCGGGCCCCAGAGAAAGTCCTTTTTCTGCATCAAGGCCTGCCTCAAATTCACAGAGGATTTCAGAGCTACCGAGCGGTGATACAGAGTCACTAAAATGGAGCTGGAATCGTGCTTCACACAGGTTCAACCACTGCTTGAGTGTATGAGGGGAGGTCCCTCTCCCCTCATATACCCCAGTGTTATCCAGTTTTACATTTACAGAGTCTACTGAAGCATTGTTGTTTTTCCTGCTGCTAGGTATTGAGTTGTTTTTCTATTGTTGCTTTTCCTGTTGTTCAAAAATAACATTCATTTCTGTAGGTAGTACATTGCTATTTTTGCCTCTCTGTACAATTTTGCCTCTACATTATTATCTTATAGAAGTGCTGAACACCTCCCTCTCCACTTCATAAAATAAGCAATTACAGTAACATGCCTAATTAGCTGATTTCCTGCTCATTTGTGTGTTGCTCAAAGCATGAAAAGTTATAATCACGTGAGGACTTTGCATCTCTGCACAAAGCTCCTATTCTCCAAGA
Organism: Aviceda cuculoides; assembly: GCA_035590195.1. Lineage (NCBI taxonomy): Eukaryota > Metazoa > Chordata > Aves > Accipitriformes > Accipitridae > Aviceda > Aviceda cuculoides. The sequence goes on from JAVJGG010000024.1 coordinate 9,118,074, forward strand.
GAGCTGAGCATCTTCTTTTCTACTTCAAGGGCTCTGCATCTTCTAGAAATGAGCTCTTTGCTCTGCCATAAACAGTTTAGTTGGCCTGCTTGGCTAGGTGGTGTGCGAGGTATGGGTAAATAAAGGGAAAGGTGGGCTTCATTTGGGGCCTCATTGTAAAAGCTTGAGGTTTTAGTGGCTTTAAGTTTATATACATTCTTTCCAGACAGGCAAAATTAATTTTCCTGTTGCTGCTTGAATGGGAAACCACGGATCTGATCCTGCCTCCTTAGAAATGATGCCGTTAGCTGGAGTGGGAGAAAGATTGATGTCAAGGGCAGGTGCTGCAGCACAGGCAGATTTGCTGTGTGTGGTGGAGGTGTGGTGAAAGCCTTCAGCCCCAGAACTGACTCGGCGAAGGAACGGCCATGCCGCCGCACGGTGCCCTGGTCCCTGCTGCCTCCGTGCTCAGCCCCTCACGGTCTCGTTAACTCCCGATGGGGCAGATCCCAGCACCAACACAAGGGGGTCTTTTTTCCTTTTTCCTTTGAAATAACTTCTGAATACAAAGCTGTAATGTAATTGCAAGTTACAGAGTGGAGCCTAAAGCTCCCCAAAAGTATATTCATTGAGATTTGGGGGTTTTCCCCCGAGGTCTGGGATCAGTGGTTTGATACTAGCCAGCACTAGTCTTTTTGCACCCTGTGGTATTGTGGCTCAGTTGTAATCTTAGCTCCATTTCCTCTGTGTTTGAAGGATTTGGCCACCTGTCTGTTGACCAATATTTAGGCTTCGAAGACTGATTTTGCTATGAAGATGGGTTCTTCCTCGATAATGCAGTGTAGTCAGAGCCTCCTTGTCCTCCTTCCAACTTCAATTCATTCAATTTGCAAATTAAAATAAATGAGCCGAGTTGGGTTCCTGTTTGTTTGTTTGCTGCTGGCCTTAAAAACTCGAGGAGGGGTCTGGACATGAGGCTGTGTTCCTTGAAACTTGCACATCCCCACGAACAGGGAGTGGAGGTGTTCCAGCTGGAGCGCCCTCAAGCCGAGCCGTGCTGCTGGCAGGACATGGGCTGCGGTTCCCTGCTGGAATCCACTCCCGCCTTGACCTGCCAGAGACTGGAGCTGTTAACTTTCCAGGCAGCTTGCAAGAGCCATCTTTTATGCCTTTGTTAAAGAAGCATGTGGCCTCAGATGGATCTGTGTGTGGGCAGACCTTTATTCTGTGATTTCAGATGATGGAAAGGCTCTCCAAGGCACTGGATAGGCACCTACTGTTGTGCTTAAAATGCTGGCAGTAACAGAGCCTCGATTCTCCTGGGACTGGCTGTGTATGGCTTTGCCTAATGAAAAATGGACCTTAACTGGGGTCGCAAGATAGTGGTAAGTTCAACCCCAGAGGAACAATGCGATGAGCAGATCCCAAAGCGTGCGAACTGAATTCATTTGATTTTGCACTATGGGAGAAGCAACAAACACAAAACGCTTCAATGCTGTTTGAGAATATTATTGCAACATTTGAAAACAATTATTGTTCTTTGTATTACAGTGGTACTAAGCTTCTGGCTTCTTGGATGGGAAAGAGACTCCAAAATTGTCTGCAGCCAGGGCAGATAACTGCAGATGCTGAGGAAAGGGAGGACTACGGGTTTGCCCAAAGACATAAGGGCAATTAGTAAAAGAACAGGGAGATGAGTTTGAGGTTGTTGCCTTACCAGGAACACCATTTAAAAGTAAATAAGCGTAACTTTGGTTGGACTTAAAACATAGTGGTGAGATTCTGCAAGAGGTAACAGGGAAAGGCTACAAAAAATGTAATTCTGCTTCTGAGTTCTCACAGTTCAGAGACAGCAAGGTTTGGGGGAGTTGGGTGCAACATTAGTGTGAGCTTGTTTTACAAGGTGTTACAGATATGATGAAGTTACTTGTTTTCTGTATCTGTTATGGGAAGAAAAATCCATTGGCCCATATTACTCTGGATAGATAAGTTTCTGAATTTGTAAAACTTTGGTCTCATTGTGCCATTTATCTTTTGGGATCAGCTTTATGAGATTTGTGTCAGGTTTTTCTGTTTGGTTGCAAGGCTAGTTCATGGAATCTTCTCTCTTTTTAGTGTGGTGGATGTGTGTATGATAAAAAGCTAAGATTGCATCATCTTTAATAAAAGAGAAGATATATAGCCTAAAGAAATCAGATTAGTTGTAGAGAAAGAAATCAATCAGGCTGGCAAATTGTATCTGTGGGACAAAGTGCAAAATGTTTGTTTCATACAGTATTTATTGAACAAATTTGTTGAGAAGATGGTTAAAAATGCTCTACAGGAGAAAAAAAATGGGAACCATTTTGTTCAATTTAAATGACATTGATGTATTTTTTACATCATGAAATCTTGCAATATTACCAACAACAATCCCTGATAAAGTACTTTACACAATTGCCTCACAGGGCATTTTGAGATAAAAGTATATATCGGAGATTGTAAATTGGCTGCATCCAATTTATATATAATGGAACCCACTACAGCCATCCTATGAAATCCAATAGATCAGGAATCACATTACAGTTCTGTGAGTTTGGGTTAGTAGGAGCTTTAAAGAGTCTCCAAAACAAACAGGCAACTTTAAATTATATTTAATGGACCCTGTGTATTTTATACACGTGATTAAAATGTTTTGTCTGTTTTTCATTTTGCTGGGTGCTGCTGAAGGAAAATTGTAACTCCGGGTTTGTGAAACCGATCATCTGCTTGTTCTCAAGAGAAAATGCATTTTAATTGAACAGAGCAAACCATATTTAAATGCTGGGCTGAAAACAAAAAAAAAAAACAAAACCCCAAAACCAACAAAACAAAAAGAAAAAGCAGATCTGTACAGAGGATCCATTTCAATATTTTCCTAGCAATACAAGCAAGAGCACTAAATGAAAATGTAGTATAGGTAGATAAAGGTTCACAAAGTACCATGGTGGTTTTTTCTTTTATTGATCTATGCTTGCAGCCTCTGAAAACAGCGCACAGTAGACACGAACCTGAACGAAGAGCTGTTTGTTTCACCTTGAGGGCCCAGTTTTGCTGGTTTCCACCTATTTCCCAAAGGGAATAGAAGTGCTCCGTGCTTCCCAGTAAGCAGGTGGCACCTTGTGGGATCTGCCACTCACCCAGCCACGGACAGACCTGCCAAGGCCCCTCCTTGGCCATCGTGTCTGCACGGGCAAGGAGTTGTGCTCGCCGTGCAGAGGAATGGACAAAACCCTCGGGCAAGCATTTGAACAGAGCAAGCGATTTGCGAGCAGGTTGATAGCGTTCAGGCCCGTAAGGCTGAAAGGTGGCCGTTCTTGGTGGTGTTTTGTCAAGAGACACTTCAGAGAGAAAGCTAGATCTTTTTTCTCTCCTCCGACTGATACTCAAGTATGCGGATTTATGCACGTGTATGGTATATGTGTGATCATATCGTTGCTTAAAAAACCAGTTCTGTATAGCCCATCGGTGATAGGTAATAATTCTTATTAATCTTAAAAGAAAATGTTGTTCTTTAAATCGTTCTTTCATACTGCACCATGTGCAAAATACATCAGAATCAAAATGGGCCCAAAACAGGAACATTCCGATCAGGATTCAAAATGCCTCGACTCTGGCAGTATCCTAAACCAGAACAATCACGCTGCAATCAGCAAAGCTCTGCCTGTGTAAAGCTGAGAATAAGGTCAAGTCCTGAGCCTCTGAAAAACGAGTCTCCAGCTGAGTCTTTGTATTTCCCAAAGATTCTGTTACGCCAAATTGAAGCTAAAGCTAGGAAATGGACAGTACTTGCAAAATACAAGGCGACAGGACCAGAGAATTAAAGCGAAATGTGAAAAAACCCCATAAATTTCAACAAGTATGCGCCTGAATCCTGTGCCACAAAAGATATGAAGTAGAGGTCGTGGTTCGGAGTTTAACCACGGAGTTAGACCCTGATCCACTGGATCAAACCAGCACTTACATTGACAAAAATGGGTTAAAATTTGTGGTGTCCTTACCAGCTGAATGGTAAGTAAGTCTCTAAGGAGGAGACAACATCTCTGTCGCCAGCCGTGGCACGATACTGTAGGGTATGTTTACATTGCAGTGGGATTAGTGCCGTTGGCTTTTGTCTGGAGTTCGGTATCTGGAGTGCGCCTGCTAGCATGTTTTGCAAAAGAAAATCAACATTAAAAGAAGAACAGGAGAAGGGGGGCTTCAGCATGCTGGTGCGAGCGGTGTGGTAGTGTGCGGGTAGGCATGGCAAGGGGCTGGAGAAGCGTCGTAATTCCGTTTGCTTGAAACGTGGTCAATGGGAAGCAGAAATACCATTGCCATTCAGCTAGGTACGAGCCAGTCCGGCAACCGACCGGGGAATTCGATGAAACGATGTCAGGAGCAGCAGGGGAAGGAGAGGGAGAAAGAAGTTAGAGCTGGAGGCGTTTTGGTGGCCGCGGCGAGGCTGCGTGAGCAGCTCGGCCCCTCTCCCGTGCCAGGGCTGCCCCAGGCGGTGGGCGCTAAGGGGGGCCGCTCTCGGCGCTGGGGGAGCCTGCCCCGCGGGATTTACTAGCGGCACCGCGATGAGCTGTGAGGGAAGGGACGGAGAACTGCCAGGTGCCTCTGCGCAGAGGCTGCCATTGCATTACGCTGTGCTTCCCCCACCGAGGCAGCTGGAACTAAACCAGAGCCTCCCATGCTGCCATTAAAAGGTTCTTTTTTTAAGGACATGTGCGCTTAATGTCAGAATATTGAAACCATACCCACGTGAATAAAGTTAGTAAGCCAGTGATTCATTGCTGTTTCAAATCTCTATCTAGCCACAGTAAATTTCTGCTCAGTAGTGACAGTCTGTGTCCACATTGCAGGCTATGATTTACAGTTCTGCGTTTTGTATCAACAACATCTGTTTAACAAAAGAAAAAAAAATAAGCCAAGAACATTTATTTTCTAATCTCTGTACCAGATGTTGTTTCATTATGCACAAGATCCAGGGATTATATCAGAAATAATTTAATTATTTTAAATGAATAATCTGAGTGTTTTTCCTAAAGAATGTCCCGTAACCACTAACAACATAAAAACATAGGAATGTGGAAAAATAAACTCATGTTTTGCACAAATCTATAATGATATCTATTTTAAGGGCACAAATATTAAGCACCAAATCCTAGTTTCAGATGGTAGCGCTGGGATTCCTGAAGATTTGCAGAGGAGAATATCGGTTCTGAGGGTTATGACAGAGATAAGGTGGCAGAGAGCAATTGAAACCGCAGACGAAGTCAACAGTTGAGAAATGAAGGTGTGCCGCGAAGAAGACGCGAGAAGCAACCGTGGCTTCAAGGAGGTGGGTGCTGGGCTGGGGTACAACCCCAGTGCCCTCCAGGCACCCAGAAGCTGTGCCGCGCGCCTCGCGAGCCCCCGGCCGGCTGCGGCCCTCGCCGGGACCCCGGCGGGAGGGTGGCTGGGAGGTGCAGCCTCCGTGCGCTGGTGACAAAGCCGCTTAGTTGGGTTTGTGCTTTCCGCCCTCTGGGGCGCGGTTGCTCGGGGCTGCAGCGGATCGCTTTCCTCCACGCGCTGGCCGCGCTCCGGCTGACGCAGCCCAGGCCGTGGTGGCCTTTGTCACTCTTCGGGGCACGCTGCCGACTCGTGTGCTTACCGTTTGTGTGGGGGTTTGCCCACGACAGTGGTGTGAGATCGCATTCAAACTTACGGTCTCGACTGTAAAAAACCGTTTTCCTGATTGTCTCCATCTCTTGGAGATAAATGCCAAGTCCCCCAGGTGTATTCGATAAGCAGTTTGGGGGTGCTTGTTCTTGGAAAAGCAGGGACCTGTACAGGTTTCAGGCTGAGTATCGAAACTGGCACATACAGCATCGGAGAAAAATCTTTGCAATTTGAAGTTTATTATCATTCCTTGCCATTATTTTTGCGGGGATATCACAAGCGGGAATGCTGATACCGAGACATTTATAACTGACTAGCCTGGATATCGGTCTTGAAGAACTCACAATTATTCAGAATTACGGTGATAGATTCTGTTGCAGCCCTCAAAAACACTCAGCCAAGTTAAAATGAAAGTAAATGCATCAATGACGCTGCTAAAGCAGACGGTGGGTCTGTGTTATGGTTCCAACCTTCTTTCAAGGGAGAAACAGATTTCTATATTTTTCTGTGAGCTGTGGAAGCTGTAGCATGTATCAATCCAGTACAGACCCAGCCAAACCTATTAGTTTTCTTGTTGCATAAAGATTTATCTGTAATTGCCAAGGTTTATTTTTATTTTCCTTGAATTACTGTTATGGATGCGTATAGATGCATAACAATTCCTAATTTCCCTCCCTATATTCTTGTACAGCACAGATTGCTTATCAAATAGTCTTAACATTAAAGTGTCAAACAGGATTTGCAGAAAGCTATTTGGGTTTGTAGTTTAGGATGAACGTTTATCAAATCGTGGATTAGCTGAATCATGCACTGAACAAAATTATTATTGTCTGTGATTAAATCACAAAGTGGTTATTGCCCTGTGTCATCTAAAGCACAAGATAGTTTAAATCTTTAAAATCCCTTTTTAAGGTGGCTATAGGAGCTACATAACTACAGACTTTTAGGACCAGAGCCTGTCCCTAGGCAGAAAAATAATAGCTTTCGAAAGGTCGTTCGGACTGGTCACTCTCTGCTTACATGGGCAACGGATCTGGGAAGGGAGTGGATGGACTTACATTTCAGACATAAAGAACAACTTCTCAGTAAATAGATCTCTTTGTACCCAGCGCTAAAATATTTGCTCGAGGTGCTGGCGCAGGAAAGGGGAGCGAACGGCCTGTTCGTTCTCGCTCCCGAGGACAGAGCTGCCCGCCGCAGAGCAGCGGCGCCGACGGCGCGTCTGCCTTCGCGC
>JAVJGG010000024.1:9125050-9151368 GCA_035590195.1 Aviceda cuculoides
GGGGCTGGGGTCCCAGGCGGGCTGGGTGGCACAGGGTGAAGCTGACCCCCCCGGCGGTGCCGCCCCTCGGGCGCGGGGGCTCTCCGCAGCGCCGGTGCCGCGGGCTTTTACCCCCGCAACGGGCGCTGGAGAGGCCGCGGCCTCCCTCAAGCTGTAGGAGGCTTTTGCTGGGCCGCCGCGGTGTTTGCTGTTCGTCGCGCGCCAACCAGCGTGGGTCGCGGGGCGAGGTGCCACGAGCAGCCGAGGTGCCGGTGGCGAACCATCGTGGCGATGTCCACCCTCCTCTTCTGCACCCTTCAGCCACCGCCTAGCTGAGGAGCAAAGAGGGCTTTAAGCACACCCGTTCTCTCAGCCTCGCTGTTAGGTGACAAATTACGCTCCGGAGGGCTGTTTCACTTGCCTCGCTGAGCCGCCAAGGAGCGAACGATCTGTGCCAGACGGGGGAACGGTGGGCCGGAGGGCGCGCAGACCCGTCTCCTGCTCCGATGCCTGCAGCTGGGGAGGTCACAAGCCAAAGGAGTCATGAGCAGTCATCGCTGCTTTTCTTTCTGAATGGATAGGAGGGAAGTCCTGAAACGGCCTGTTTTCATGTTGCAACAAGGGGTCACAGGACAGAAAGGGCTGCGAGTCGCTGCGTGAGAGGCTGCTGGAGAAATGAAAGTCTGGTGCAGCTGACGGTGGCGTGGCACTCCGAGCCCACGGCGGTGGCACCGGCAGAAGGCGTGCGTTAGGCTGCCTTCGCCCCTCGACTTCATCCCCCTTGTCCTACTCTTTGACCTATTTTCTCTCATTGTTATCTAGTAATCTATTTTTTAAAGGCTCAGCCCAGTCTTTCCTGCTGGTTGCAGCTGATCCATCTCACTGCTAGCCTGTGAAACCAGCACCTCCTAAAGAAACATCCCTCTGCCAATTACTCTGGAAGCATGGATTCAGCTCAGCGTGAGAGCTTGATTGAAGCCAGTGGGCTGTGCCGACAGGACAGGGATGGCTCGAGAGAGACTTTGTACAAAGTATAGGAACTAAACAAATCTCCTCAGTCTTTTCTCCATCCATGCTCACCTGGAGCTAGCAAAGTCAGAAAAATGGCAATGTTTTACTGAAGGGAGGACTTAGCCCGAAGCTCTGCCTTCCCCCTGGGAAGCCCACAGAAGGGAAGGAGAAAGTAGCACAGAAAGTCCAAGAGGCAAACGCAGATTTTTGCGCTGAGCATGCCTCTCTGAGGAGAAGGGTTTGAGGTTTCTCAGAAAACGTGAGTAGCAAACCCTCTAAGCCCTGTGATTTCTCAGGCGTGTGCCCTCGCCGTCAGCACCCCGCAGCTACGTGTACCCAGAGTACCTGGCAGAGAGGTGTTCGCCTTGGGGGAGCTGTGATTCCCCCTGGAATCCCGCCAGCCGAGGGGGGAGGACGGAGGGAGCGAGCACGCTGGATCGCCACACGAAATGTCTGCTCTGCTCGTGTGCAGTCTCTTTGGCCGGCAGCCTTTTGGCTAGCCCCACCTGCCTTTTTTTCCTTTTTTTTTTTTTTCCCCTCAGCTGAACTGACGGAGAGGAGGCTGCGGCTCCTTTCTGTCCCTGCAGCAGCCTTCCTGTCTGGCTGAATCTCTGCCCTGGACACAGATGTACGCTTAAACATGAATTCTGCGAGGCACGCGTTATGCTTGTGGAGGGAGTGTGGAGCGGGAAGATGCTGTGATCCGTAGGTGGGCTGCTGCGGTTGGGCTGCGAATATCTGCTATCCTGTGCAAGAATTAAGTAACAGTAACAATACACTGCGTTCAGCCCCGGTTGTTTAGAAAGAAGATTTCAGTACATTTTAACAATTAATTCTGTGTCCAGACAGCTACTTCGTTTTAAAGTATCCCATCTCCTTACTTCACCCTCCGTGAGCTCATTTATGCCCGAGCTCTGTCACCTCGCGCTAACCCGGTGGCTGTTGCTGGAGTCCTGTGACAGCTGTTTGCAGAGGTTTCCCTGCTCCCTGCCAACAGCCTACCTCCCTCGTCCAAACTGCTGCTCTCTTCCAGATGGGGTTCAAAATGTCTGAGTGAATGCTATCCTGGGCAAAATGGTTGGGTTTCTGAGAGTAATAGCTAAGGCATGACGGGTAACACCCTGCAAAATCCCAGCCCTGCATCAGTCAAATAAGGCGAAGCAGGAGCGCACCTGCAGCGTAGAGGAGGCACGTTACAGCGTTAAAATGTGTTAGTTGGTCAAGGTGAACTCTGGACTGAGCCCATAAACATTTAAGTCCCAGAACAAATGTTTGGGGTTGTACAAACATGTTAACTACCTCCAGTTAATTGGCAAGCAATTACCTTGAAGTAAAAATAGCTTTCCCGTAGCTGAGCAGTCACAGAGTGCCTGTTCCCCCGTGAACACTTACAGATCACTAAAAATTTTGGCAGAGGAGCCTTGTCCAATTTGCCTTCTGGATATTGGCAGGTTTGTGATCAAAAGTTTTTTGTTTCTGACAGCAATTGCTGTTTGTTTGTGGTATAGACTCAGCAAATAGGGCTGTGTGCCAGAGCCAATTTTCTTGCTGCCCTTTAATAAAGTTCTGCAGTTCATAATGCAATGAAAAAATAAGGTAATATTGACCAGCAAAAGCATGCAGTTTAGCAAGGGAATATACCTACTGCATGCACTATTATGGGACTATTGGCGAAAGCTAGATAAGTATTTTTAACTTAAAGACGGGTTGGCAGGCTAGAACGTGCTTCCTACTGACTTACCGAATTTTGAGTCTTTCTGATACTTTGCATGACAAAGATAGCCAGCTGGACTGGATTTCATTAGATGTATATGCAGTTGAGAACCAAGAAGCAAAGTCCTGCCTGACCCAACACAGCGCTTGGGACTACCAGGTGAGAGGCCTGTGGTAAGCTGTTTGCCCTGTTGCCTCTCTGCTACCAGGAAAAGCTATAGAAGTCAGTAACGTCTTTTCGTGAAGTCTCTGGTCCATGCAGACCCATCAGCTTCTCTTAGAACTTGGATCGAGTCCTTCCTTGATCCTCCACAACGTTTTGGCAAAAAATGCCCAGATCCTCTTGGTCTGTAACTAAACCACAGCTGGGTTTCTTCCTTGGGAGGGGTTGTCGCAGCCTCGCTGGGAAGGCAGAGCGAGGCGTACGCGAATGAGTGGCGGCTGTCACCGAGCTCCCGTGACTCTGGGGCTCGTGGTGGCCGAGGCGAGCCGCCCCGTGGTTCAGAGCAGTTCCAGCTGAGGAGCTCCCATCAGCATCACAGCATCGTGCGGCGGCGGGCAAGGTGCTGCGTGCTCTGTCCCTGTCTTCACCTGCTCCTGGTCGTGCCTCTTCCCGGGAAGTACAACGTTGCGCCGAGGAGGAGGGAAGCAGGTGACAGTGGGAGCCTCGAGAGGGGCAAGCGCGCTGAGGCAGGATGTCTGGCATCCGCACGGATTTGTGCGGTGCTCCTCTGGACGCGGCAGTGCGGTGGAGGGCCAGCCTACAAAAATCTTTCCAAGGCAGTCGGCGGTCTCTGCCTTGTGTCCTGGAGGAGGGAGGGAGCGGCAGACGGAAAACAAAACTAGCAAAGTGCATTTCACAATCCTGGCAACAGTACTCGGCAAACACGAGAACCGCAACGATGGAGCCTCAGATTGCTCTCCCTGTGTAGCCTGGCTTTAGAAACTTTGGCATTATGGTGAGCCTTGCCAAAAAGGGCTCCCGGCCCCTCAGCTGGCTCCTGTGGCCGTGCGGCCTTGTGTTTGGTACCTTCAGGTGCTTCAAGCAAGAGAAGCTGTAGTGGGTGCAGGATACCAGAGCTTTCCAGGAAACACTCAGATACAAGTGGAGCTCTGTTCGCTGTAGCTCCTTTGAATTCACTTTCTGTGCCTGTGGTGGCAGACAAATTTGCTGGCAAACATTTTGCAAAAAAAAAGGCATTGATCCAGAAAGGCACTGTGCACAAACTAAGCTTAGTATAAATGAGTACACCTGTGCTTAATGCTAGGCACGTGATGAATGCTCTGCTAGATCCTAGCCAAAATAAATTTAAAATAAATATCAGAGCATACTCGTGGAAAATGAATGCTGCTCTTGTAAGCAGAAACGCATGCAGCAGAAATAGAAGTCTACCGCTCCGTGTGTCCGCTGGGGATATCCAGCAGCGAGGGTCACGTGCGCTCCTTTTGAGCTCACCAGCAGAGCTGGTGAAAACAGGTTTTGATTTGAATGAGTTATGACCCATTGAAAATGGCATCATGCGTAACCACAGTAAATTGTCATAATGAGATCACGAGGCTCAAAAAAGTGGGCAGCGAGGAAAGAGGCCTCATTCCACCAGTGTACACGGCTGACTGAGCCCTGGGCTGCAAAGTGCAACAGAGGGGCACAGTCTTATTCCCTGAACATCTTGTCGGTTTAGCGACAGGACCAGAGGTTGCACAGCCGGACAAAAGCTCATTAGAAATTTTGAGTTAAAAAGAAGAAAACAAACCGAAATTCTTATGGCGCTGCATTTACTCTTATCTGGGATAACACAGGGGACTGAGCTAACACAAATAGTGGAAAAACATGAATACCGTTAAGTGCTTCCATACTTACCGAGGGTTAGCTCGCTTGTTTCTAAACCACGTTGCTGTAGGAGGGGAGGGTTTGGTGATCAGGGCAGAGCACTACCGAGCTGAGAGCAACTCTCTCGGGAAGCACGATAAAGCCGTATTCACTTGGCGCATCCCCGGGCTCACAGCTCTGCCAGGCCGGCCCGTGTGGACCCTGCTCACGTACGGCTGCCTGCCCTGCCCAGCTGTAAATACGGCAGAATCGTCACCGGCTTTTCTGTTTTCATGGTGAGGCAAAGTCTGAGACTACAGTAAGTTCAGTGCACTTAAAACTTTACCAAACACCAAGCCTGGACGACGTAAGTAGCACAGCTTTTGTCTGCCAGGAGCCTTGTAGGTGGACTTCTGGAAAGAACTCATTTTCTTTCTTCCTTTTCTCTCCTCCCTCCTTTTCTTTCCAATATAGTGCTATTTGTGTTGGGCCATTCACAACGCAGGAGACTGGAAGAAACACGCTTCAACTCTTTCTGTTTCTCTTCTAAAGTTATCAAGTGCACGTGTCCATAAAGGCCCGTTGCAAAACACCAGGCATATGATCTAACCACATCCTCCCACTCCCCCCAAGGTGGAGGGCAGAGGTGCGTTGTTGTAACGCATTGCCAGCTACAGGACCTGTTCCCTTTTTCTCGTGCCTTAAGGCAAACTGGGTTGCTTGCCACATGGTTGCCACTCCTCCTAGGCTTGCACCCTTCCATCTCCTCTGTCTGTTATGCTTTACACACAAATATCTGTGCCCCTGAGCCATGGAGACAACTCAGGCTCATGCTGATGTGCAGCACCTTCCTGACTCATCTATTTACAGTATTTTTATTATGATTAAATTCATAGCCTGAGTCCATGAATAGAGAAACACCCAGTTCAGTGCTATTCCATGTAGTGCCTGGTCCTTAGCAGGTTAGCCCTTGGCCATGGGGTTGTGCTTGCGTTTACCTGAGGTGTGCGATCTGAAGAGCATGCTGAAGCCTAAGCCGTTCCCAGGACCCCAAATTGTCTGTTGTGGGCAGCTGAATCCAAGGTCCCTCTGCTCTTGCAGTAGACACGCTCCAGGCCAGTCTGGAGAGGACTCTGGCTTGTCTTGTTTTCCTGCTGTTGGCTCGCTGACATTGCTGCAAGGACAGCTGAAACAGATGGAGGCCAGCCAAGCTGAAGAGACAGTGGGGAAATGTGTCCCTGCATACACTTAAGAGCAAAGCATGGGGAGCGCTCCAGGCTTTCCTGGTGCTCGTGTCCCAGAGAAGTCTCCCCAGAGCTGACCCAGCGGGGGTTTCTGCGTGCCAGAGCCATGGACGAATGTGCCAACACTGCCCACGCTGCAATGCAGGTGCAGCTGCGGGGAACCAAGATTTTCCAGTTGGTGCCTCCTTTGTAGCGAAGGAGAACCAAGAGTAAAAACGCTCGTGTAAAACACTTTCTGAATTTACTGCTGCTTAAGCTCACTTGCTGTGTGTCGTCCACTGAGTAGAAGTCCTTCTGAGTTTTCATTCTCTAGTCTCGGCTTAGTAGCACTGCATAAACCCCTACTAACATTACCGATTTTTCTAATGCCCATGTAGGAGAAGAATTTGGACTGGTTCCCTCGGATGAGAGCCATGTCCCTGGTTAGCAATGAAGGCGACAGCGAGCAAAACGAAATCAGGAACCTGCAAGAGAGGCTGGAGTCAACCATGAGCCTTGTAAAACAGCTTTCCAGTCAGCTTGCTGAGCTGAAGGAACAGGTGAGTGCCCTGCAGTGGGTAGCAGCCTGGGTGCGTGTGGGTGAATGCGCTAGCTTTCATCAGGTCACCCTCGGCACAGGGTTACAAAAGAGGCTTTTGTCTTAGAAGGGTTTTATCTTTCCCTCCAGTAAGCTTTCTGAGTAGGTACACTGATACGGGTTTGGAATGAAATTGTACTCCATTAGCAACAGCAGAGAACAGGTAAGGAGAAAAGCTGAGGGGGAATTAGTTATGAAATCCTTCCAGTGAGTGAGTGAGGACAGAGGGAAAACTGCAGAAGCGATGGCGGGCTTTGTATATGCAGGTACCGCATAAACTGGTAGTAAAAAAGGCGTAGCATCAGAAATAGCTGTGTACTGATGAGAATCAGTAGAAGAGCTTTCTAAATCTGACACTGGGGTTTTTTTCCCCTGCTAAGAATGTCAACAGTGCTGTTGTGAAGACAACTCGCTGAGCCTGTTGCTTTGCTTGTGTCACCCTTGTCTTTGTGCCCCTCCTGCGGCTCCCCCTTCTCCCCAGTATGGAGGAGCACAAGCTGCCGGTCTCCCTTAAAGCCCTGCTCCTGCCGAAACTGCCTTACGTGTTGCTCTCACTTCAGGATCAGAAGGCCAGCTCCTCTTTTACTAAAGACGCTGGCCCCTTCTGGTGTGCTCATTACAGTTTCAGAAAAGCATCTTTGTGTTTTCTTTATGGGAGGCACTTCAGTGGCATCAACAGAGTTATCTAATTATCCCTCTTCAAATCCCTCCTTAAAACTCTCTTTCCCTGTGAAAAACTCGACAAAGGTTTAGGCTGGATGTGCTGAGGCTGTTGCTTATTGTGCTTACCCATACCGTCCTGGTGGGGTTTTTTTCATCCCCCTCTGGCTGAATCGGTTCTCTCCTGGCTTAAATTTAAACTCTCTGCGGCTGGGACCATCTTTTAATTCTTGCGATTGTACACCAAGTGCAAATGCTGGCCCTCTGCAGGGCTACGCAACACGATAGCAGCACAAATAATAATACACTGTAAGACCTGCCGCTGGATAAGAAAAATGTACAAATGAGAATAAAATGTCCATACTTTGCAGGAAACGGATCTTCCACTTCAAAGGCATCTCTTGTAATTTTCAATGCTGAAGGAAAGAATTCCACTCCCTGTTGTTTTGCTTATATGTATCTTGCTCTGTGACTGCTAAATAATAGTAAAAAGAAAAAAAAAAAAATCTCAACTTGTCTCTCTGCCTTTCCACCTTAGATGACAGAACAAAGGAAGAATAAGCAGAGGCTGGGCTTTCTTGGATCAAACACACCCCATGTGAATCATCACATGCCACCACCCTGATACCACGGGGAGAAGCCGTGACTAGCCTTTCATCAGTATTCCTGCTTTATTATAGAATAAAAAACTGAGATTGAGAGGAGTGAACAGTGCCTATTGTTACAAAGTTAAAAACAACCAAGTGCCAAGATGTTAAGTGGTTTAGCTCTGGGAACAATTTGTAGCTGTTTTTCGTGGCTGAAAGGGACCACAACCTAGAACGGGAGAGATACAAGGGAGCTCGTTTGTCTTCGTTCACGGGGCCTGACTCAGCTGCCTTTGCGCTCTGCGACTTGGTGGCTTCGGCGGTAGCGGCTGTGCGCCACGGGGGCCGGGGCGAAGAGCTGCCTTCGGACTTCTGCCTAAAGCACTGGGGTAACCGAGATGAGCAGAAGAAGGAGAAATGCATATTAACGCAAATACGACGGCCTGGTTCAGAATCAATAGAAGTCGTTTCTGGCTTAGTTGCCAAATGGCAACATTAGTCATATTTGCTTGGCATTTACTATTTTTTAATTACCGTAAATATGTCAATTGGATAAGCGATAATGTTGCTTCAAGTAACTTCTACCAGGAGGGAAAGGGGAGAAACCTCAAAAGGCTGAAAAAAAAAAAAAAAGAAAAAAGGAAAAAAATAGAAAAAGAGTTGCAAAGAGAAACATTAACGCTTTTGAATTTTAGCTGTCACCATGCAATTTCTTATTTATAACATGGAGCACAATGGATCTACAGCTGTGGGGATGTTATGCACATAACACTGACAACATAACTGGAAGTGATTTCTTTCTCCTGGCTTCAGATGTTCTCGATTAATGTGGCTGTGAGATTTCACATACTGAGGAGTTAAACTGTGTTTTAAATTCAAGTTCCAATGGAGGATTCAGGAAAAAAAAAAATTATACCTGTAGTTTGAAACATGTATGGGATTTTTTTTTTTTTAAAAGCTTAGAAATATCTTTCTGTATGGAGCTCTAATGGTGTCATTACCTTCCATAAACTCATCTTCAGCAGGAGTTGACTTGAGTAAATAAGCACCGTATTCTGCCAGCTTTCTCCTGAGCTACAGATCGTGAGCTTATGCCTTTGCCTGCCCTTCCTGCCGTCAGGGGCTCGCAGGACTGGCCTGGCTGGTGGGCGACGGGGGGCAATGCTGGGGCAGCTCCTTCCAGCTCTAGGCTCTACAAAAGGCGGCAGCCACGTCAGCTGTGCAGGTTTCTGCTGTATCCTGTATTTCTTGGGATGGCTTTACAAGAAAAGTTGCAGGGTTTCCACCGAGCCCAAGAGGGCTCTTCTCTCTTACCTGAGATTTCTGGGGCACAAATGGGAGTTGTGGGCCCAGTTCACTTTCATTTTCAGTGGGTTTTGGCTAACTAATTGTCCTCGGTACATTTGAAAATGCACCTCTGTTACCTGGAGTCACTTTTTAAACCAAAATATTTTTGCAATGATTTTCCCCCTGTAAAATTTCCGTTTTGTTATAAAAGCCATTTTGATCAAAGGTGAAAATATTATTGGCTCCACTATTCCTAGTTTCTCCCTGAATAAATGCTGTTGTCTTATTTAAGGCACAATTCAAACAGAGCTAGAGTAAAGGGAAGGAAGGGGCATCTCCCTCTCTTCATCCTGAATTCAAACCTGGTTTTGAAAGCCGTCTCTGTTTTTGTGTCAGTGATGTGTCTGAGATAAAAATAATATACACTAGGGTCTGATTCTTCCACCATTAAAACATTTCCCATTGGCTTCAATTGTGTCCTTAAAAAATACTATGTGGAAAGCAGGGATTCGTGTATTTTACAGAAAGAAAATCTCATTGCGTTGACTTTCCTTTAGTCCATGGAACATCCCGGTTGTGAGAGGCGATGGCCATTTCCAGCTTTAGGGTCTATTTTTCCTGCAAGAAATTCTCCCAAATCCGGCCAGCGCTCTGCCTCCCTGCGGTAAGGTGAAGAGCAAGTGGTGGTGATCAGAAACGGCACAATGCCAAGGAAAGTGAGTGGTGGGAGACTACATTTTCTGCAACTCCTCTGCTGGTGGCCTCGCAGCTTCCCAGGCAGAGGGAGTGCGTGGAGGCAACGGGAGCTGGACTGAGCTGGTCGACACTGTGGGTTTGCTTCTGAGGCTGGAGTAACCTTTCCCACTCCAACGACCAGACAACAGTCTGGTCTCTGGAGAGCAGAGCAGATGCGGCTGTGACACGGGGAGCTGATGGTAGGAAAGCTGCTAGGTCAAAGCAGAATACAGAAAAGCAGTTGTCTTCAATGAACGACACAGATATTTTAGGAATAAAGCTTCGAGTGTGCCTTTCCTTCACGCTTACTATGTATGAGGTCTCGATGCTACTGCTCCAGCATCGCTGTGGTGGTGGAAACCCCTTCCATAAGCCTCGCCTGTCAGTGGGGATGGGGCTTCGGGTACCACTTCGTGTTCAGCACCAGGAGACTTGCAGGGAATTGGTTCTGGGAGTTGGCATCAGCCACATGCCATGCAGTAACCAGCCGCTGGTGTAAGATAAAGCCAGATTTGCCTCTCTGACTAGACTTGCTATATATCACGAAGCCAAAGAAGTTGCATGCAAATGTAAAGTCAGTGGTAAGTTGGTAGAGAATGAGATCCTGCAGCTGTGTTAACTCCAAGTAGTTTGTGCAGTTGGTCAGATCTAGTCACAATTTCTGTTTCAACAGCAATTTCTTCTTCCTCACACATATGCTTATTAGAGGCATAAAGCACAGTTTAACGATAAGATAAATTAAATGATCGCTATTTATTGGGGGGTGGGCAGTTGGCTAATACTGGAAGTGGGTGGCACTTTTCTTGTTTACGCTCGCAAAAAGCAGCCGAACCGCTGCACATCAAGGGAGGTTTCTGCTGTTGGAGCTGGAAGAACTTGAGACTCGGTGAGTTTGTGCCCCGAGCTCAGGCCTGCAGTTGCACGCGGCTGGTGCTCGCTCTCTGTCCTGCAGCCCGACCGATGTCCCCAAGGCTGAAAGGCTCAGGAGCCCAAATACTGCTCTTCGGAAGGGAGAGCTACAGTGTCAGAAACAAAGAGCTAACAGATGCCGATTAGACGTTGCCACGGTGCCTTTCTGCTGCTGATAGCTTCCAAGAGAGACCTCCGTAATCAGTAACAGTAGGTGATGCTGCTTGCACAGATTGTAAATATATTTCACGGAGCGTTTTGACATTTTTGCTGATTCTGTCAAAACTTAGGCCCTGCCCTGTGACCAGTCTGTACACTCGCACGTGGTAACTTAAACGGGAGACTTCTTACGTGAATAATAGTTGCAGGGCCAGAGCCCAGGCCTTAAAGATCATGAAATATCCCCATCAATGAGTTTATAACAAAAAGCATTGTTTTATACATATATTTATATGTATATCTTTGTTTAACGCAGCTGGGATATCCTCTTCGTAGGCAAGCATCATTTACCTTACCTATTTATATGAAATAATTGCAAAGAAGTTAAAACATCTAAGAGCTTTCAGTGCCTTAGAGGGATTTATAATTATAAGCTCCTTGACAGTTAAAAATCTACTAAAGTAAATATGTCCATTGCTGCTGAATGTAACTTTTAATAAAGTGTGTCATTTTATATATGTCTGTCTGTCTTATTCTTGGTGCTAAGGTGCAGAGAAAAGTGTGTTGCTGAACTGAAGACTGCTGGGAAACCCGGGTTGGTTGTCCCCGGGACACCAGGCTGTGGGTGTGCATTCGTTTCTTGTAAGCGACAAAGCAGAAGGCATCAGTACAGTCCTGAATGGACGGAGGCTGAATCCAGCAACGAAAGCGAGGGTTTATTTTATTTCGGGCACAAATCGTTCCATTCAGGAGAGTGGGTCGGATTGCCGCCTTTCCTGAAGGTGGGGTGGCAGTTCGGTGTGTAGTTTGTTCGAGTGCTTTTTGTTCAGTGCGTCAGTGGCAGGCCGGGGGCAGCCCCGGTTGGAGGTGAGCGGAGGCAGGGATCGCGATGGATGTGCGTGTCCCCAGTGGAGAGGAACGGTCTCCAGCCGAACAGCCTCGGGTTTTTCTGCCGGTGCCTGAGGCACGTTGGCTCTCCCGGCCTCCTTGGGTCTGACGTGAGGAGATGGCGACCCGCTGCGAGCCTTTGAGCATCCTGAGCATCACGTATTTCGGCGGCAACGAGGTGACATCCCATCCTTGTGCCCCTCGGCGGGGCAGTGCCGCCAGGGCTGTCGGCCGGCCGTGCTGGCGAGCCCAGAGCGTGCGATGCGCACGCTCGTGTGCGTGCCGGCGTAGGGCATCGGTGTCTCCGCCGGGAATTGGCCTTTCAAGACAGAACTGGTGGTGCTTGGGAGCCTCTCGCTGCCCATCATATGTTCCTGGTGCCAGCCCAAGACTTTAATTTTGGAAATCCAGCCCTCAAGTGATACAAATGCAGAGGTTAAAGGCTTGATGTGACTTCTCTTACTAGGGTGCAGGCTTTTGTGTGTGTGTGGTTTTGGTGTGCCTTTTTTTTTTTTTTTTTTCTTCACATTTTCAGTGTAGCAGCTCCTTCGAGTAGCACATTGAGAGAGAGAGACCAGGGGTTTTCCCCTCTCTTCTAGGTGAAAGGATTGAGGAAGACAAACAGCCCAAACCCACTGTCTCTCTCAACTGAGACAGCTCGGGCTGAGGAAATGTGTGGTTCTGTGAAAAAAGGAAGCGCCCTACAAACCTGTGGCAGGAGAGCAATGACATACAAGTGTTTGGGGTTTTTTTTCCAGCTGTGTTTATTACAGGAAGTCAATATTTATGAGCAAAAGAATGAGGCCTCTTCTTAGTGAGAAAAAGCCTGCTAATTAATTAATAAGAAAAATCCTATTAAACAGAGCGCGTTGTTGCTTCTGCGCACTTGTTATACCAACTTGCTGAGGTTTTGAGTAGAATTAACTTTCTTTTCTATTCTCTGGTATGACTTTAAGGTTAAATAATAGAAAGGAGCTTGTTCGCTCCTAGGTTACTTAGATTGTTCTCCAAAAATGATGTCCTAAGAGAAAATGGGGTTTCATACAGTAAACTTTCAACCTAAGATTAGAGTCATATTTAAAAACAAAAAGCCCCCAAACCAGAATTAAGCTCCTAAGGCCAAGCAGAAGCAGTTTTGCACACAGAACTGAGAACCTAATGCCGAGGCTTCTCTCTTTTAAAATGTTTTCCCCAAAGGTACATTTTAGTTCAAAAGGCCTTTCAGGGAGCAAACATCCCTCTCGGCATCAGCCGCGCAGACGTCAGCGGGCTCACGCCGGCGTGGCCTACGAGTGAATTTAGCTCCTCTATTTCCACCGTTGCTGCCGCTGTGACAAAAGATCTGCAGGCGAGGATGTTTTCTTTGGAAAGAACATGCTTGTTTTTTGGGAAGGGCTGCCAAGTTTATTTTTAAGTGGAGAAAACTGAGATTTAGGGCTGCTAACCTCTCTGTTGTCCCGGGATGCCCACTGGAGTGATTGGCAGCGTGACTCCTGTTTGCAGGTGACTGTACTGGATGTCCCGTATTTGCACAAAATCATCCCAAACGACTCAAAAGAAACTCGAGCTCTAGGGATTTTAAGTGTGGAGTAGTGTATTGGTATCATTGATTCACACTTGCCCACTCTATTTATATGCTGTACTTTTTTAGTCCGAAGCAGGAAGCTGCAAGGCACAAGACAGATAGATACCCTTTATAACTTCGCTATTTCAGTGTGTTTCTCTTGCTGCGAACAGCCAACAGTTACCCTTTTTTTCTTTTGTACAGTAGGTTTCTTACTCCGTGACACCCAACTCTCTCCATGTTTCCACCTTCGTCCGCTGCTGCTCAGGTAAGGTGAGATCTGGGAATCTCCAGAACCACGGGCTGTTGCCTGAGAAGCCAAACCAATAAGCTAAATCTGTAGGAGCATGGTCAAACTGGCAGCATCTTCTCCTTCTGACTTTAATAACTCTGTTTAAATGTTGTAGATCATTTTGTCAACTCACACATTCGATATCTGACTTGGTACAAGCAGGAGTTTTTGAACGGCCCTTCTTGTGGTAAATTATTGCACAATCTTCGACCCCTTGGCTGGAGTTTGAAGCCATCTATAGCCTGTTAAACAAACTGCAGAAATGGCAAAGTTGATATGAAGAGATGAGCGGCTCCTGTTCCAAATTTTAACCTAACCCGCTGGAAGAAAACCGTACCCCAGTGGTGGGAGCCAGCTGAGATCCATCGCCCGAGGCAGGCTGAGCCCCGGCCCTGGGGTGCCTTGCGGTGGAGGAGGGCACCGTTGCAGCCGTGCCATTGCCTTGGGAAGCGGGGAGCAGGGCCGCCGCTGCGGCCGCCGGCCGGGAGCGGCCACGTGGCCTTTGCCGGAGCAACACTCACCCCCGTGCACGAGGCCGTGGGGTCAACCGAGGCACTGCTTTGCGTGGGCCCTCTCACACCCCCGTTCAAAACCCTGCAACTTCATCCAGACGGCAAGAGCGGTGCGGGGATCCAGTTACAGCCCAAAGGCTTCATCGCTTTATGAAATATTCCCTTCTGGCCCCCAAAGTCTGCAACGTGCTCTATAGGCTTTGTTCCCAATAACACCGAGTTGCCACGTAAACCGTGGACTCTGGCACGTCGTCATCATTTTGTGTAATGGCCTTCAACTGTGATGTGTTAACCTGAATTTCACAATCCTCTCCTAGGAGCATTTGCTTTCTTACCAAAGATATAAGGGTGTATTCACTTGCTCTTTCTTCGCTGCCCCGCCAGCATTACAGCGTGAAACTGTGTTAACTTGGGCACTGTGGCAGAGACGCACAGTTCTGTTCAGCAGAACACAGGGCAACTTTCAAACAGGGTTCAAAAAAACCCACTTTCAGTCTTGAGTTGGTGTTGGATAATGGCGGTTGGCTCAGAGTTTGTATTTTTTTTTTTCAAGTCAACTTTTGCTGGCTTTGAGGTTGGTTCAGGCCCATTTGTAGCCCACCAGTGAGCTGTAACGATGGCTTTATCTGGCAGGAAAGTTTTCACCCTAATTTGATAAAGACAGCAGAATTCTTGGTGCCTTCAAAAAACCCTCCCAACCCTTCATCTTTCTGTTTTAAGAGTCGAGGGTGTATGTGTTATACACACACAACTCAGTCTGAGGGTATTTGGGAACACTGGCATGCAGAAATAAGGACGGGTTGGCTGCAGACCTAAACAAGCAGAGCAGCTGGTGTTGTGAGCGCTGCTGTCCCATGGGAAATGCAGATTTTTCTGCCTGTGGCAGGACTTTTCTGCTGAAGGAGAAGAGGAGTCAAGAGAGGAGAGTTTGGTCCCTGGAGCCCTCGTGCTCTTCCCATGCAAGTGTAAACATCTCCCCAGGTCCCTGGTTGCTCAGCTGGGATGTGGGAAGATGCTAGCGGGGTATCGTGCACCTAGCCAAAGACCGAGAGTTGTAAACGCAAGACGTTACAGATACAATTTATCATGCAGAAAAAGAAAGGGAAGGAAGGAAAGTTCAAGGGGAGGTCTCAAGGGTGCAGGAAAATGTTGTCAGAAATGGTGGTTTTACTGGGGGGATTTACTAAAAGTTTACTTTTGAGTTACTGTGTACAGTTAGTGTTTTCAGAAGTTGGCTGTCCATGTCTTTGTCAGTCTTGGGTGTCTTTTCTTCAGTGAGGACTTAGCCAGAAGCTACTGGTCCAGTGAAAAGGCTGTTGCTCAGGGTCCTTGGTCTATGAAATCCAGTTTTTTGAAAGTTTGTCCACAGCACCTCACTTGGGATGAGTGCTCTTTTACATGGTTAGCACAAATCTAAATAAATACAGAAATATAAACTGAGCTGGAAATTTACTGAGTACAAGCTGTCTTGCAAAATTGCCTGTGTTTCCTGGCTCTGGACGGGATGGAAATACCACAAAACTAGCTTCTCTCATAGTAACGTGATACTTCTGTTTCCGGGCACAGCTGAAAGCAGGAGGTGGAAGCGTGTACAAGAGAGGAAAAAGAAAAGCAAAAGCAAATGATAAGCTTATTTTTAACATGGCAAAATGGAACTATTAATTAGAAAGATCAAAGTGGACGTTGTGATCATCTACTCAAACCTCTGGTATAGTGCAGGCCATAGAGTTTTATCCAGCTCCTTCTCTGTAAGCTGTGGCATGGAGCTGGAAAAGGTAGCTAACCTGGCTTGGAAGTCTTCATGTGAGTAAGACATGGAGTGTATCTGCTCGCTGTTTCTCGTCTGGCTCAAACTTCAGCCCAAGTGCTACGTCCTTGTCAAGCGAACCTGGTTCCCCATGGGCCGTGCTGGTTCCCATCTCTCCAGTCTAAAGCAGTCTCTGGATGCGAAGCTTATTCTGCAGCACGGACATCGTAATAGCAGGTCACATCTCTGAGCACCCGGCCTCGCGCGGTGGCTGGGACGTTCGGCGACCGAGCCCGCGGAGGCAGACCCGTGCCCACCTCTCCAGCAGACCCATCGCCTCCAAGGTGAGGAGGACATGCATAAAGTTGTCTCATGGGCTGGATGTGGCTCAGCTGCACTGACACTGACTCTAGGCGGGTATTGTGGTGCCAGATCACCTCTTTTTTTCTGGAAATGCCTTCCATTTTGCCTAGTTTTATTGGTGAGAGCTCCCTTTCCAATGGCCTTCCCTCAGCCAGAGGTTCACAGCAGTTTCCCCAGTCAAGTGATGAATTATCTTATGGGGCCCCTGTAATTTTTCCCACCTGTCCAAATTTTTGGAGACAGAAGTTATGTCAGCTAAGGCGGCAGGGAAGGGAACAAAGTGCTGTCACTAGTGGTAGGTATCCACAGCAATAATACCCGTGGTGTGAGCAGCCACATCCTTAGGAGAAGACGGTTGCGAAGTCAGAACACCACACAGCTCCTCTCCCCTGGTCCGACCTCCAGCACAGCACTTCGCCTTCCTCAGGGTGAAACAGAGCCATCGATCCAACCTGCCTGGTCACTGCTCGCCAACAACCTCCAGCAACCCCCTTAAAAGAGAGGAGCAAAGGTCTGTGTCCTCAGGATTGCCCAAGTCCTGGGCCTCCCTCCTGCCTTTGCCAGCAAATGCCATTTTAACAGCATCTTCTGAGAACTGACTGGGACCACTCATGTCCTTTCAGCCAGGCCAGCAAATAACCTTCAGCTAAGTCTGCCCAGGGCTGTTTTGGATCTGGTGGTCTGCATTTAGAAATGGTCTTGATATTTTTAAATGTTGCCTGGAGCCATCTGGTCCCCTCTTCATTTTACGTTTTAATTGTCATTTATTACTTATTATACAAGCTATTCAAAAGCCAGACAGATGCTGGAGGGAAGTGCGGGAGTCCTGATCCGAAGCGTGCTGCAAGTCTTTCCCTGGCTTTCAAAGGGCTTGGGGCTGGCACCCCCGCCAAGGGAGCCTGGACGGTTGCAGCTCTGCGGGGACCCGGCTCCGGGACAGCCGGGCCGTGCGTCGCACGTCGCCGCTGGGGCCGGGGGCTTGCTCTTGGCCGGAGCCAGGCGAGCCCCTGACTTCTGCAGAGGAGCCAGCTCCTCGTGGCCGGTCTCACAGCCTGAGGCACAAGGAGGTCAACTGATTTGCTCAGGTCACCAGTGCGTGAGCAAATGACTCATCCCAGATTTTCCTGGCTCCTAAACCTTTGCTCAAACCGCAAGGCTGCTTAATGACTTAGCAGGGCTCTAAGGAAGTGAGCTATAAATTGCAAATATGCTGTGGCTAAATGACTGGCTAAGGTGTTTTCTACGTGCTGTTTATGAATCAAGAAGAGCTACCTAGTGGCTGGGAATTACTGACAGGTTGGGGAAAAGTGATTTGTCTGATGAAGCAATGGCTTCAGAAAAAAACTCACTTGCTTTGCCTCCCGCTCCTTAGCAAAATCTTTCCACCTCCAGCTTTTGTGCCTGACTCCACGCAGAGCCCTGCACTGCGACCCTGAAGGTAAGCCGCCTCTTGTTAGAAATCGGACTAGTTGGTACTGCCGCAGCTCAAACCATCCCAGGTACTGAGGCATCGCCCAGGTCCCGCTCACCCGCCAGCAGCCCCGGTGGGGCAGGATGGCCCGAGGGGGGCACGGCGCCCTGATGCCGAAGGGCCACCCCGGTGCACCTCAAGGCTGAGAGACATCCCACAGGAGGACAGACGTCCCGCAGGAGGACAGACGTCCCACATCAGGCTCAAACACACCTGCACACCCCTCGCCAGCATGCCATATATTAACCAGCTCAGCCCTGTGGGATGGCTTAAACCCCAGCAAAGGTTCCCATCGTTTGGGAAGGGTGGCTAAGCAAGCCAACCTGTGCTGGGAAACATGCCGCTGCTGTTTGGTGATATCTCAGACATCTTACTATGGTGCCACCCTAACCCTGGCAGCTCTCTGAAACCCAGACGTATTTACTTGTAGGAGATGCCTCTTGATTTTCTCCTGCCAGTTGTGCTGGACTCAGAAAGCAGCTGTGGGACCAGTAAGTGCAGAGAGGCAAGAGGGCTGCAAAGCCCCCAAGCCAGGCTGCCCTGGCTCCTCGGCATCCTCATAGTATGGGGAGTTGTTACCACGTAATTTTAATAATAATTATTATACTTCAAACATATGAAATAAAACAGGGCACTGAACATCAAGCTGTCTGAATAAGGATTTTTTTTAATTTTTTTTTTTTAAGGAAATCCGTGGACATCAATGGGCAGCCTCAGAGAGTCAGATGCCGCACAGAGAAAAGGAGAGGGGGGCCAGATCCAGACCCCCTCTCGGCCCTGCAACAAGCAGTCCAGCACAGCTGGCACTAATTGGCACTTTCCTTGGCGGCAGATGAAGTGCGGAGCAGACAATGGGGCCTGGGCTGGTTCCTCGTGCCTGGAGGTGATACCCAGCACTGAGACCAAAGCCCATTGAGAGCACAGTAAGGAGAAACTGCAGCAGTCACTGCTGCTGCTCCACTCGGAGAAGAAAAGACCTTTGGAGCTTAAGCCCACATCCATAGGACGTGCGCCCAGCACCGGGGGACATCACTGATACCCGCTGGCACACGTGAAGAGAACGTAGAGCATGGAGCACGCTGCGCTGCTGGCCACCAAGCACCGGTGGCCTGGTGAAGCTTGTGGGCACGTTGGCTGGTCACAGGCAGCTGGTCAAATCCATGACTCCCACTGAAACCCTTAGCGTCAGGCTTTCTGCAGTGTCCCATGCTGGAAACTCAGAGCGGGAGGGTATAGGGCTTATGAAAAGCTGTCGCTTTGTGCAGTCATGGCACTGCCTCGTGCAGAGCTGGAAAGAAATATAAGCGTGAGGCTGTGACACCTGGAACACGAATGGGCAGCTAGAAAGGAAAGACAGGGGCAAGAAACTTCATAACGGAACGTAACTTGGCAAGGAGGGATAAAGGAAAGATACCCTTTTTTAAGAAAGAAGATTATCATGTAATTTGTCGATAGCATTGTAACGGGGATTTTTGTGTGTCTGAGCAGTAATCCCATCAGTACCAGTTTTTTTGGTGAAAAGTATATTCATTATCTTAGACTTCTCTATTGGCAGCTTAGAGGCACCGTTTTCTTTTGAACTTCACAAACAAATTCAAACGGGTACAAAGCCCATCCCCGCTTTCCAACAAGAAGTGCACCATGGTCCAGAGCGCCCTGAGCTTACGCTGCACTGAGGCTTTGAGCCGGTTGCGGCCGCTGCACCATCCCAGCAGCGTGCCATCTGCACCCCCGTGTTTAGGATCACCACCCGGCTTCTCCAAAACTGAAGATATTTTTTTAATTATTTCATTAACTACAAGCCAAATAAATGCGATGATACTCTTCTTGTTTGTCCCCTGGAGTGAGAACACACAGTTTAGGCTTTGGTCCCTTTTCTCTTCCTTCAGTACAAACAGGAGGAGCAGCTGAAGGACTTGGAAGCCGCCAGGATGAAGCGAAGCTCTCGGGCAGTAACTAGAGATGAGCCGAGGGAAAACAGCTGCAAGCTGGACACCAGCAGACGTGTCCGACCCCGTCCTGGGGGAGCGATGGGGAGGGGTGGTCCGTCACCCCGGGAGGCCCTCAGCCCCGCCGGTGCCGAGGACTGGCCTCCCACCGCCCCGCCAGCACCGACCAGCACGGCTCTGTGTTTCTGCTGCAGCTGGAGAAACCGGCCTCCCGGGGGGGAGAAGAGGTGCTCGGCAAGCCGTCAGGCTAGTAAGTTAATAGCATGCAAATGCACGTTTGTGCTGGAGTTTCCACCCGCAGCTACAGCGGCCCGGCAGCGCCCAGCCGTGCTCCGGCACGGCAAAGGGCGGCCGGGAAGGGCACGATGCGGAGATGTGGCGGGGAGCGGTGCCTGCTCCAGCCCCAGAAGCTGATGTCCAGCTTGCATTGATTTTCTCAGGGCTCGCACCCACTTGCATCTTTGCACCTCCTTTTGCAGGGAGGAGACACGATTTTTTGGCAGCTGAATGACTGATGTTTGATGTGTGCCTTGAGGAGTGCAGCCCAGGACCAGCAGGACCAGTACAGCCCAGCAGCAGGACCTGGCCTGGGCTGCGTTCGCGGTTATCGCACAGCTGTAAAAGCCCACGTTGAACTCTCCCTTCCACCTCTCTGTACCAGTCTTGGCATCCCTGGGGATTTTCCTGTAATAATCCTGTCTGTGCCATTGACTTACACAATAGTAATTGAGCTTCAAATTTAATTACAGTATGGGAACAAGCTGTCACTTGATTGAAGATACTTCCTTGACTATTTATTGAAATAAATAGTCTCACTGACTTTGCAATTGGAAATGAAGGGACCAGACATTGGGATCTCTTTTATGGCTGTGTTTATATCTTTCCTGTCAGGCGCAGCACTTCAATGAAATACCAAGCCTTGGCTTCCAAAATGCTCCCAGAGACTCTTCTTTCTTTAAACCTCCATTGGTGGTGGCTCATGGAGAGTTTCCCAACCATTGCCTCATACCCAACAGCCATGAAGTATGGTGATGCTCAGGACCTATAAAGATGCAAGTGCATTAGCCAGGTTTGTATCATATGGGACTGTCAAGACAAGGGATACAGGTTGGAAAAACACCCGCGATTGTTTTATCCCATGGTCGAATGGAGCCAAGACAGGTGGAGAAGCGTGTGCTCTTGGACATCACCTTTCTCAGGGGCTGTCCAGGCGCGCTGGCCCCCGTGAGCCCGAGGGGACCGGCAGCACCCCCGGCCCCGTGTGTCCCAGAGCTGGGAGTGGGACCTGCGTCCCCGGAGGCGCCGGGGCTCCTGGCAGGCGTCAGGGTCAGCGGGAACAAGGTGCCTCCCTGTCTTGGAGGGAAGGACCAACAAGAGCAACACGGCTCTGGTGAAGTGTTTCTGTGAAGCGTGATTTTTATGTAGGCACTTTCCTTTAGCGATAATAAGGCACTCAAATTACCCTCTGTTGTTGGTTATTTGGAAACAACACAGAGGCAATATTTCCAATTGTGAGAGCGTATGGAAATGTGAGTGTTGGCAGCAGCTCGCTGCCCCTTGCTGCCTGCCCACTGCTGTGGAAACATCAATGTTCGCACTCGCTGGCTAAGGGAGAGAAAACAAACCCCTCAGCACTGCTTTGGTCCGAATTCCCTTTTCTCACCACCAGTTTTATGTCCAAACGAAAGCAAGCGTTCTACAGACTAACAGTTGTTCTGCACTTTGCAGACTCCCCCTGACCCCTCCTTTCAAGTCCTTCCTAATTCCCACCCGGCTCAACCCGCTGCCAGGCTGCCCACTCCCACCCAGGCCAGGGGACACTGGGCACCCTGGCAGGAAGGGTTTGCCCTATTATAGAGCCCTGCCCTGGGCAGGAAATATCTGGAATTACCAAGGATTGGTGGGATGAGGCAGGGAGTTTAACTGTTGCTTTTACAGGGAAATTTGGGGTTTTCCAAATAGGCATCATGTCCACAAGCACCATCCCGGGAAGCCCGACTGCCTGACACTGAGGCTGAAGATGCTCCAAGGGTCAGCTCATAGTTAAGGAAACTCGGCTGCTTCTCCAAAAAGTGCTGAACAGCATCATTTATACCAGAACCGCTCGCCTGGAATTTCCCTATGTGACTATATCATATCTAATAAGCGATTCTTTTCCCTTCAGTCTTTACAGTTACCCTCCGTAATGATCAATGTCTTGGGCATTTAGTTTTAGAATAATAGTTTTTAGAGAGTAATTCTCCCCTGCTGTGACTTGATGTCTACCTCTGCGACTCGCTGCTCTGAAATCCATCTTTTGCCAGGCCTGCTACAAACCCCAAAAGTGTGTCAGCCAAAGGCCAATGATACCTAAACGCACCCAGACCCACAGAAAGTTGAGCTCTGGGTTCAGCTGCCAGGGGGTTGAGCTACCCGGTCCAGCCCACCTTTGGAGAAACTTGACTTTCTGTCAAAATTCATAACCGAGGCCCATTTTTACTTTGCTCTGGTTGTTTCCAACCAGAAATTCTTGGTTTATGAGTAGAGACGCCAATTTTAAAGCTGATGATTATTTTATAATCCCAGTCTAGTAATTTTTTTTGTACCTGCTTTGTTATGGGTAAATCATACACTTTTCCTGACACCGTCTCACACCATCTTTCTTATAGGTATATCAGATGTAGGTGTGTGAGAGAGAGAGAAAGCTTTTTCTTGCAGATACCTGAGCCTAAAGCACAGCATGTCTCAGTTCTCTTTCTTATATTGCAGTGAATTTCATTGTCAAAACGGAAATATGGGAGTCCTGGTACCTGACTGATGCATTACAAGGTGCAGAAAAATTACAAGTATGTGTGATGTATGGCCTGGAAGTGCCGCAGTGACCATCAATCCTCACCGCTCCTGTCCACCAAAGGAAGCGAGCGTATGAGCAAAGCCGTACCCACCCAGGGGTGGCCATGTGGCGCGGCCGTCTCCTCTTCCTATGAATTCAAACACGATCTGCAGCCCCAGCTTTTCTCCTGCTGTGCTCTTCTGTATTTTCTTTTGGGCCTGGGTAAGTGTTTGAAGAACATCCTCTCATGTCCTTTCAAGGGGTCAAACATTTTTAAGCCTTATGCAGGTGAAGTTTTCCTGCCAAATAAACTGAGGCAAAGAGACAAACCTCATGAACAAGAGCCAGGATGGTTTCTGTCCCATTAAGGGAATTTATGAGAACTCAATACAGTTTTAGAAAAAAAAGTGTTTACTTAGATGATGGATGTCTGTTGAATATTAATCTTGTCTGGGTATATTGCAGGCTTTCTTAAAGCCTAAATTATTCAGGAGTATTTGCATGCTGAGATACAGCAAATTTACAGGCAGTACAAATCAGACTTCTGCATCCTAATATTAAAGGAAACCAAGTGCCAAATTTGGCTTCTTAATACTTTATTGGCCATCTCCTGCGAAGTAAAACAATTAAGCTGCTAATTAAGATACAACATACGTCATTCTGAACCAACAGCTACCTTAATCCTTATACACAGCATCGGCAAAATAACCCTGAGAAGCCACCAATTCATATTTTAGACTGGTTACTCTTTTTACCCATGTGCTGTGTTACAGGACGGCAATGACGGGGAGCGCCGCTGGTGATGAACAGCAGGGATGCAGCAACCTCTGTCCTGGGGAGGTGATGGTCTGCGATGGATGGCATGATGTGGAGGGCAGGCTGGTGGTGACAGAGGCTGCCCTGAGGGTTGTCCCCCCCTTCATCACCCTCCGTCCGGGGCTGGGATGTCGTCCCCCCCGGGCTGTGCTGGCCCGGCTCTCTGCTGCGCCGGCCTTATTTATATAACAGCTGCTGTTTTTAGGTGCTGTCACTCACACATACGCTGGAAAACATGGTACTTAAAGAGCTGCTACGCTAGTACAGCATATGCCGGAGGCAAAACTATATATATATATTTGAAAAAAAAAAAATCCTTGTAAAAAAAGAATTAGAGCAGGATTATCACAGTGTGTCAGCCTCCCATCCACAGCCCAGCTGGTGCAGCGCCTCACCGGGGCCACCTTTTAGAAACACTTCCTCGGTTAAAAGTCTTTGCTGCTGAAATTGATTTTATTTTATTTTTCCGGTCAGGAACCTAAGAGACGTTCTGAGGCGAACCAAATTCCTGCTTTTATTAGCAGCTATAGGCTGGGCAGGGGATGAGCTGGTGTCCGTCTGGGGTGTGGAGGAAGGAGCTGGGACTCACTGGTCAGGCAAGAGCAGCCCCTGTCAGGCTGGTGCTGCGGGCATCTCGCCTTCCCCTGCCGTCCTCTGCCTTCTGCGGCGTCACCGGTTTCTCTTCACGTTCAGCTCGGGGAAAAAATACTTCTAGGTGTACATGGGCAAGCTTTAAACGTATGCAACGCGGATTGAAAACCAACAGTGCATTCTGAATGGAGAGGTCTGCGATGATTTCCATCGAAAGTCCTGTTCACGCAGTCACAGACCGTGATAGGGAAACGGAGCTGCTGCTGCGAAGAGTCCCCTCGGACCGGGCAGTGCCTCCGACCTCCACGGATCTGAAGTCTTTCGGTGGCGCTGGCTCATCGTCAGCTCTCATCCATTAGACTTCCGTTGCTTTTGCTCAAAAGCAGATCTCTGCTATATTTTAAGGTTATTTTAAAGCCTATATCTATGTATTCCTCCATCCCCCCCATTTATAGCGATGAATGTGTGTGGAGACCTTATGCTTGCTGGAGTCAGTGGAAACCTGCCTAATGGCTCCAGTGGACTTCGTGTTTGGCTCTCAAAGCAAACTGGCCTACATGTCCCAAGTAGCACCTCATGTTCCCTGCCATTGCTTTTCCCTTGCCCCTGCCATCATGCACATTTAATACAGGTCTGTGAGCAGCTGAGTGTGGAAGAAGGGAGAAGCCTGAGAGAGATTAGGCAAAACTCTTAGAACAGAATAGACTATTTCAGTTGGAAGGGACCTACAATCATCCCCTAGTCCAACTGCTTGACCACTTCAGGGCTGACCAAAAGTTAAAGCATGTTGTTAAGGGCATTGTCCAAATGCCTCTTAAACACTGACAGATTTGGGGCATCGACCACCTCTCTAGAAAGCCTGTTCCAGGGTTTGACCACCCTCTCAGTAAAAAAAATGCTTCCTAATGTCCAGTCTAAACCTCCCCTGGCACAGCTTTGTAACATTCCCACGTGTCCTATCACTGGATACCAGAAAAGAGATCAGCACAGTGTCTTGCAGGGGAGAAGATGACAGATGGATGCTTGGTAGTCTTCTGTGTACCTGGGTAATAGCCACATTTTCTCTCCTTCCAGCTTTGCCAGTTGCTGGCCTCTGTGTGCACAGATGTGGGAGGAGGAGAAGAGAAAGGGTGCAATGGATGGACAAAGTGTCAAGAATTTGCCACGTGTCCCGCTACCTGCCTGGACCAGAGGAGCTAGGAGGGAATCCGGGGTCGGTCCCACCTAACGAACCATTTCAGCTATTGCATGGAGCAACCGAGAAGCCACCAGTCCATCCCCAAACCTCTCCTGTGTGCTTCAGTCCCTCCTCAACTTGTCTGGCCAGGTCCTCAGCTGGTGTAAGTCAGAGTCGCTCCTTTGAAACCAGTGCAGTGACCTGACAGCAGCTGTGAATTTGACACAGTGTGCTCTCTTGCAGCTCACCCAGCTGTCTTTGATTTACATCTGGATCTACTTGGAAGTTCACGTCAAAGGCGTTGCCGCAGAAGGAAGGGGTAGAAGTGGTGCAGGAGGGACGGCTTGCAAAATGCCCTCTGCTGGAAGGAGCCAAGCCCCACAGAAGGCATATTGCTGGGAGATGAGTTGGGCACTGAACTTCTCCCCCTCCCCTTGCCCCGACGATGCCAAGCTTCCTGCGATTGCTGATTATGATGATTATGATGTTTCTGGTGTGTATGTGTTTGTGCACACGTGTGCAGTGGTTTCTTGCTAAACCCGATTCGGTCGGACATTGCCAGATGGTACAAAAGCTTACCGGAATTTCATTTTCAAATAAACCACAGACTTGGATGAGCTAATGTTGTTCCACATAAAAAGCCACAAAATTCAACAAAGTGATGTTGTTTCAAGAAGAGAACATGTCAAGCGAGAGAACCATCCGGTCGGGTCTGAAAGAGCTACACACTCCCCCTCATGCTTTTAGAAGCTGTTTACGTACAAATGCCAGGCATACAGCACTGCAGCTCAGTTTAAACATTTCTCCGCAGCTGATGTCTGCGGAGCAGAGCCTTGGCAGAAGCAGCGCAGGAACCACATCTGCTCGTAAGCCTTCCTACGTTGTTTTAACCGCTCCTGAAAGGCAGACGGCCCCAGAGGAGCTGCAGCCTCTTTCTCCATCAGGACAGGTACACCACTGCCGCTGGGGGACGTGGCTCCCAGTGGATGTCCTCACTGTTGTCACTGGGGCAGGGGAGGTGACCTCCGGCGATGCTCCAGAGCTCGGCTCCTCACAGCCCAGAAGCTTGGGGGTGTCCTGGGAACCAAACCGGGACCACTTGCGCATTTTATACAGAGTTCTCCGCTGTCGCAGCTTTGTCGGAAGCGGTTGCTCAGGGTGGGGAGAGGACGAGCGGTTTGGACACCAAGGGGTAAAGCAGCAGCAGGACTTTGGCATTGCAGTGGTTCCTGAGCTGCCAGATCCAGAAGGTCTTCTCTCCCTCCGGTACATGCAGGGTGGGAGCCGTAACGCTGGCAGCAGCGGCGGCTGAGCGGGGCGAGGATGCAAGTCTGCCGCGAGAAGAGACCCCTGCCCAAAGAACCCTGCACCCCCCCACCCCCTGCGCGTATCCCAGTGAGGGATGACCCTGCTCCCAGCTAAGCCCAGCTATCACTCCGAGCTTAAAACCCCCCCCCCCCGCCCC
>JAVJGG010000024.1:9151468-9213507 GCA_035590195.1 Aviceda cuculoides
CCCTGCCCAAAGACCCCTGCACCCCCCCCCCCCCCCCAAGCCACCTGGCAGAACCCAGGTACGTAACTTCTTCTGGGCGTTTAGCCCCAAACAGCCGAACGTTGGCACAGATAGCGCTGTGATTTAATAACAAACTGGCAAAAGCCTTCTCTCCCCAGCAAGCTCCACCGCCAGCCCGCGGCCAGCAAATTAGGTCTTGGCCCAGCTGGGGATGCGCGGAGCTGCTAGAGAAAGAGAGCCCGGTGCCGGGGGCCAGCAGCCGCGGCGCAGCCTCCCGCGGGCTCTGGCAGAGCCGCAGGGGCTGCGCCTGCAGCGGGGCTCCGGCGTCGCCGAGGAGAGACTTGTCGCGCTTAAGCCGCGGGACCGGCGAGCACGGCTCTAAGAGGGGCCAAGCCTCCGGCCAGGGAGAGGCAAGCGGGCCCAGTGCCGCTGCCCGGCGGAGACTCACCCGTGGCGGTGGCATTTCGCCACGTCCCAGCGCCGCGAGGAGTACCGACAGCCACGTCTGCAGCAGTAAGGGGTTGGTTTCCATTTTAAAATGCATCTTACTACTGACGTCCCGCTGCGGACGGTTGAGCAAGCCCTGACTCGGGCTGGTGGACGTTGCACCAGACCTCTGCCCTGGGCTGAGGGTCTCTTTCTCTGGCTGCTTTTCATGCCTATTTTCAGCCGTTGCCACGCTGGCTATTTATTTCGGCCTAGAGCAGGCCCGAGAGGTGTTGCTTATAAAGCATCCACGGCTCTCT
The DNA here is from genome assembly GCA_035590195.1 of Aviceda cuculoides. Taxonomy (NCBI): domain Eukaryota; kingdom Metazoa; phylum Chordata; class Aves; order Accipitriformes; family Accipitridae; genus Aviceda; species Aviceda cuculoides. The sequence goes on from JAVJGG010000024.1 coordinate 9,152,215, forward strand.
AGCCAAATCAGGCCTCCCTTTAAAAGGGTTGCTCCCGTGGCTCCCGGCTGAGCGCGGCCCCGTCCCCCTGCCTGCACTGTCCCCATCTGTGCCCCGTGCCGTGACGGCGGGGACGTGGAGTAATCATCCCTCCTGCTTAGGAGGGGGGAGGAGAAAAGAGGCTTGCTGGAAGTGTACTCCCAGGTTTCACCAGAAAGCAGTTAACAAAAAATGGAAGGGAAATTAAATCAAAATAAATCAACCTTGCGCTCCAGAAGAAGAGTAATAAACGACCTCAGCTCCAAGAGGATGATCTGCTTTTGCATTGGAAATAGGATGCGGGGGCCAGCTCTGACCGCCCAGGCCCCTTCCAGCCCCCGTCCTGGTACCCGTGCGAGGACGTGGCACCCGTTGTTTTCAGGGAGGTGGCCTTCCCGCTCCTGAGAAAGCATCTGAACACCAGCAGAAGCAGCAAAGACATACCAGCAAAGGCATTTTTTTTCCCCTTAAACTCTCAAGCCTGCAGGATAGGTTTTGTTTCAATTACATCTTTATAAATAACTTTCTGTTTCACACTCACCTGTTCATTTTCTGCCCTAGTTAGAATCAATATCACCCATAATTATCTGTCAGAGCATTTATACATCACTGGAAGGTGACTAACAAGGAAAAGTCTTTTTCTTCACATGTATTTTTTTCAGACCCCTTTAAGAGAATTAACCAACAACGAGAGATGGCAGATTGATGGTGGCTGGAGACTAGATACTAATTTTTACCCACCAATAAATGTGTTCTCGCAAGCAGAGGCAATCAAAGCCCTCACGACAGCTCTGGCAGCCCCAGAGGGAGGGTCACCCCACGGGGCTGCCCCCTCTCTTCCTTGAGCCGTCCTGCCCAGTGGACATCTGGGATGCACCGAGGTGGCTGCCACAGCCCTGGCTGCCCCTCGGACGCCTGTTTGTGCCTCCAGCACCAGCCCTGCCCACGGCAGCCTGCCTCCCCGAGGGCGTTCTTCTTCCCTCCACATTCTCCACCCAGCTTGAGTTTTTTCCCATCTGACCTTCATATTTGACCTCTAAGCTATGTTTGGAAAGTTTTCTTTCTCAAAGGGACTGCCGCTGGACCTGCTGCTAGAAGGATGAATGGATACCTCGGGTCAAAATGTATATTTCACTGGTGAGCTGTCCCCCTCCCCTTTTATTTCTTCTACTTTCCTCTTGCACTGGTGTAAAACCACCTTGTGAAGCTTCTTCTTAGCTAGAAGCAGCCAACTTCTTCCTCATTCCTTCAGCACCTTGTGCTCTGGAGCCACCATCCACTGTAGGGATGCCCTCTTTTTTGGCACATGAGCTATAGACACCTCAAATATCAACATGTGCAAAAACCTAGATAAGTCTTTTTGCTGAAGATTCTCCAAGCAGCTCCACGAGGCTGCCCAAGAAAGAGAGCCAAGATGCCCACGTTGCTTTGGAGGCTGAAGAGCAGCAGCTAACGGAGTGCACCACACAGCCGCCCTCTCCCTGGTTACCTGGAGGACAGGGTAGTGCTTCTGGCCACCACCTGCCCTGCTCTCCCACATGGCCTCTCTCCAGGATGCTCAGGACAAGCCTTTCATCCAGCCTGGCCCTGCTGGGATCCCAGAGCAGGAGGTGGGCCTCCATTTGTGCTGTGCCTCGTTTGCTGCATGGCCCTGGTGATGGGCGGTTGCACCAAAAGGGCTGCAGGTCACTCATGTCCTCTGTTGTCCTTTGTGTGAAGCACAAACCTTGAGTAAGTGAAGTGGTTGCATGATAGCTGGCAGTAACTAAATCACAAGTCCATCTACGAAGAACTTCTCCCGCTCCCTCCTTTGCAGAGTTACTAGGACCCCATCCAACATAATAACAACGTTTTTTAAAGCAGAGGCAATAATTTACACTGGTGTAAATCAGAAATGCTGCTCTGACCCCAGTGGGTTTACCCCACATAACTCACATTCTTGTTTGCAAACATGAAACCAGAATCCCCGGCCAAAGGGTTTGTAGCTCAGGGAGGGAAACGGCTGGAAGCAGGAGCACAGGGATGGCATGGCTCGCTGGGGCTCTACGGCAGGTTGGTAGTGGACACAAGTTTGTGTTTCCCACGCTCGTGCTCCGCTGTTGGCACACACGGCATTGCGCTGCCAGCTTCTAAACAACCCAAATGACGGCTGGTGGTCCCGAGCTGTGACAGCCTGCTCAGGGTCTGGATCCTAGCGCGGACATTTGTCAGGTCTGAGAGCTTGGTCCATGACGGGCAAAGTCATCCCCCCTCTTCTCTCTCCTCTCTCACAGTGTCTTGGGGCTGGTTTTCCCGTGTGAGTTTTGCCTCCCATGGTGCTCAGGACCACACAGGTCATTTGCTCTACATGTGGGAGCAAATCATCATCATGGGAGCAAATAGTCATCAGCAGCGAGTCTCCTAGTCCCAGAGGAGCAGCTTCAGGTTCGGGCCCCAGAGAGGGTGGTTCTCCTGTGGGCATCCACTGGCGTGGCCGAGCGCCAGCCTCCCCTGTCAGTGGTGCCGCTCGCAGGGGCACGGCGGGGACATTTTGGATGTAGGCTGTAGTGTGTCTTAGAGAAGAAGAGGAAGAAGAAGAAAAAAAGTGTTTCCACTTTTTTTTTCACTTTTCCTGTAGATTTTTCTTTTACTTGCTCTGGTTTCTTACGAGAGAGAATCACAATGTGTGTGGCCTGCTAAATCCGGAAAAACCCTACCAGTTTCAAGCAGGTATGTACGGGGGAAAGGCCAGGAGACTGGGGCCATCCTGCTCCTTGCAGATGGCATGGCCATGCTTAGTCAGTCGCTGGTGCAGAAGGCTGAGCTGCTTGTTGCACCCAGGTTCCTGATGCACCAAGGCACAGGACAGGTACGCTCAGGTGCTTGTAGAGGCAGGGAGTGAAATTTGGAGCAGGGCTGGATTTCATACCCTGGTGTGGTGGCTTGGGGTTGTGCTGCCACGGCTTCCTCCAGAGCAGACAGGTTTGCCTGTGTGATGCGCTGCACTGCTGCAAACGCTGGGGTGCCCAGAAGCCACCCATTCCCCCCCCCTGCTCGCACAACATCTTGGCAATGTGTTTGCCTGCCGAGGCCTCGGCTCCCAGTGCTTTGCACGAGTGCTCGTACCCTTGCGCGGGGAGCCCGAAGCAGGGTGCCCTGGGCCCCGCGGTGCCTCCGGGGCTGAGGAACGGGCGGCTCCTGAGTGCCACGCACACAAAAAGCCACTCCGGTCACCCAGAGGATGATCTCATGATTTAAGGCAGGAGGGGCTGATTCACTATTTTCGGCTGCGCTTCTGCATCCAGCACAACGTGGGCGGTTTGGTTTGGTTTGGGTTGTTTCTTAACTCCCCCTGCCCGGCGGGGCTGGCTGGGCATTGCCAGCAAGGACATCCCTGGGAGGACAAGGTGCTGCTGACAGTGAGGGGGCTTGCAGGAGGACGCCTGCTGCTGGGAAGGCAAGGGGAAGCCCTCCGGCCATCTCCGCCACCAGCTGGGATGCCCAGTTGCAAGGGGAACTGCCGGGGTGCAGCCCCGGCAGGGTAGAGAGGGAAGACCTCCGCCAGCTGCCCCCGCCACCTCCCACGGCCTTTGGACATCTCCGATAAAAACAGCCACTCGCCTCCGTGCCGTGCACGCAAGCAGGCGGCTGCCTGCACCAGCTGGGCCGCGAGGCTTTCTTTTTCGGTTTCTCGTGCGGCGTCTATTTTAGCAAGTAGCTGCTCTCAAGAGGTTTTGCTCGTGGAAACACCTGCCCGCTGCTCTGCCTGCCCCAGCCAGCCCCCGGGCTCAGCCGGTGCTCCCACCCCCTGTCCGGCCGGGCTCCTGCCTATGCGAGAAGCCCACAGCCAGTAAACTTGTCCTGCCTCGAAACTGGGTCTTCCTCTGTCACTGCAGGGAGTCAGCTGGGAACTCTGCCATTTTTATGGGCATTTCAACTAAAACTCGGAAAAGCAGGTTTAGGAAAAGGGATTCATGTCCTCCCGCCATGCTGTAAAATGAAGGGGTTTAAAATGCAAGTCCCAGGGTGGGCTTATGCCTTGCTTGAACTGTGTTAGAGCTGTTATAAAGTAGGTCCAGATACTTCACGAAGGGGCCTTCAGGATGGGGCTGTGTTGTAAAAAGAAATAACAACACACCCTCACAGCCCAATTCTTGGCTGCAAAAGCAGCAAACATGCTATGGGGAAACTTGTTCTGGCTTGGGAAAAGTTCATGTCCAGCCTCCTTTGTCCATTGTGCCTTTTAGCTCCAGCCCGCAGCCCCACACAGCATCCCTTTTTCAGGAAAAAAAAGTACTGATCGTGTGATGAAGGAGCAGACCCTTCAGAGGGGCTCGGCATCCCACTGCACGCTGCAAGCCCTCGATCAGCCCTCAGCATAGGTAAGAAATGAGATCCGGGAGTCAAGGGTCTCTGATGCTTTCATTTTCAAAATTGATCAGCAAATCTGGCTGTCTTCATTTTAGGGTGTTCACCTCAGGACAGCTTCAGCAGAGCTGGCTTGCAAGGGCTGCGGAGCCCTCCTTCTCTGCAAGTCAAGGCCTTTGAAGGCTTTTCAGGAGGGAAAAGTGAAAGAGCCTGTTGCTTTGCTGTTGAAAAATGCAGTCCAGGAACGCAGCCGTGCGTGATCCCCCAGGTGCTCCCCGCCGCAGCTGGCCTTATCCTCCCACTGCCGGGGCAGCAGCATCCCCCAAAACCGAGGGCTGCTGTGCTCCGTCAGCAGCCGTCGGACACGGCTCTCGTGCGCCGCAGCCGTCCCCGTCCTCCGCGGGACGCATTCGGGCCAGGGTTGGGATGGACGGCTGCAGCACGAACCCTGGTCTGGGGAGGGCAGGGAGCCAGCCGTACGGCTGCCGCTTCCCTTTCCTCCAGCCGTGCGCTGCAGGAGACACTCTGCAAAGAGATTTTGATGTCTGACAAAAATAATCAAGTTTCTCCTGCTCCCGCTCTCTTCGGGTGTGGAGTCTGGTGGAAAGAGTGAAAGGGGAGAGCAGAAGAATGTCCCTGGTACTTCCCACCTTCAGTCATTTTCTCACTCCCTCTTTAAGAAACTCTCCCAAGTCCTCCCTCATTCGACTGTATGATCAGCACCCAGACAGAGGTTGGAGGACATCAGCCACCCCTTTCAGGGAGCCAGCAGCCTCCCCGCGGACGGCAGCTCCTGCCTCTCATGTAACTGCACCAGCGTCGCTTTCCTCCCGGCAGCCTGCCCTGGCCACCACCGTAGCTCAGGGACGGCCCGGAGTCCCAAGGGTCGCAGAGCAGAGACCCCCCCCCGAGCGCACCCCCGGGTTTCTGGCATCCACCAGCCCCACCGTAACCCTGTGCCACCCGTGCACTGCCGCCCAGCCTGCCGCTCGCCCGAGCCGTACTTGCACTAACTGGGCTGCGCCCTCGTGCATCTGAGAACAGCGCCGAAGGCGGCGGCGAGCAGCAGTGCGACGGCGGGCAGGAGTGCAGGACTTCGACTTGCCTCTCACCGTCTCCCTTGCTGCTGGGCCAAGCTGTTCGCTTAGGCCGCTGCAGCCGGCCCCCGGGATGGCGCAAACCGGCCGGCTGCCAATTGACGTCAGAGGAGAGCCGGTGGTTGGCGCGAGCTGAGGGACTGCTTCTGCTCAAGGTGGGTTTCCAACACCACAGAGAAATGTTTAAATCCTCCCCCTTCCCCTCCCTCTGCTCCGGGAAACAAGTGCCTTATTTCATTCATTGGCTGGTTTGGTTATGGCAAGAATCCTGCCCATATTTTGGCTACTTGGATGTTTGCTGAGGACCAAGCAACCCAGATAATGCTGGCAAAGAGCGGGGTAGCAAAAAGAGGGGGGGGAAAGGTGGGGTGAAGCCAAGTTTAATCTCCTCTGCCCCAGTTTGTGCCACGTGTTTCCAGACAAGACTAAAGCCATGTATTTTTTCAGAAGAAAAAATTGCCTGCAATATTTTTGAGGCTTGTGAAAAAGTGAGGTGCTGAGTTCCTGCCATCCTTCTTCTCTTCTTCAAATCACTGCGTGCGCTGTGAAATTTATCTGGGCCAAGGGAGTTCATTTGAACTGGGTGCATTTCCCCTCGACTGCTCAAGTTGTCCTTCAGCCACTTTATTTTTATTTTGTTTTATACCTATTAGCTATAACCCCCATATTTTTGCTTGTCTCCATGCGGATTTGATAGTGACAACGTCAGTACCTTTTCCCTAAGCAAGTACTGTAAGAGCTACTTTATATCTAGCCCAGACCAATGTATTTAAAGGCAACGTATCTTCCCAAACACAGAGTGATTCCTGTGGGGTGTACTCAGGGAAGTCAATGCGTTGGCTTCCATCAGCTTTGAGTCAGGCCTGAGCTCTTGAATTGGTCCATATATATTGCTGCCAATACACGAGACTGTACTATTTAAGATTGTCCAAAATAAACATACTTCGGGTGAGACCAGTGTGCAGACCATCACGTGAAAAGCTTTGTGATAACAACCGATTGCATGTTTGCTTTCATATGGCATTGACTCTTATTTCCCTAATCACTTTTAGTCTTCAAGGCTGTCCCTTAACCAACGCACTTTCTTTAATAGCTAAGTGTTGCCTCCAGCGTGATGCTGCAGGTCTAATGATGCTTTCTGTTAAGCATGGGAAATATTAGTTAGCCCATAGCTAGAGGCAAGTGAGGATGAATTTCCTACATGGGCTGATCCAAGGCCACTGAACTGAGCACAAATTTTTTCATCCATTTCAGTGGCCTTGAAAAGGTCCTTACAGCCACCGAAAGAAAAAAACCCCATCAAACTCCAAACCAGCCCCAATCAACACATTCCTTTTAGTGGGAAAAACCTTACAGTAAGATGTGCCAAACCTTACAGTAAGAAGTGCCATGCTCAAAGACAAATCAAACAAATCTTTATTCCTTTTCTACTGGTCCTGCTTTTTTCCTCCTGGGGTGAGGATTTGTGGCCCCGAAGCTGCGTGGAGGTGAGGAGCGGAGCAAGCCCGGCACCGAGTCCCGTCCGGAGTGGAGGGTGTTCCCAGGCTTGAGAGGGGAGGCAGGGAGGGGTTGCACCCCCAGCAGGCTGCTTTGAAGAGTAGACAAGGCTTCGGCGCTCTTTGGAAATGTGGGATATCGCAATAAATTTGGGAGGAGGTGAGTGTTAAATGGAGCGTGCCACCGGGCTTGGTATTTTGAAACACAGCTGCCCAGGTCAAGCCATGCCATGACTCAGGCCTTTTTTGCACTCACACATGGTCATGTACCTACATAAAGCTGTGGCTTTCCCATCCACGGCAGTTTTTGGTGTAGTTTTATGTATGTTCATGCATAGACCTTTGTAGTGCCTCCCCATCTCCCTTTCTGCAAGAGCACACGTGTGTATGTGCAACATGGGCACATGTGCAGCCATCCTAACAGAGCCTCGCCATCCGTGCCCGAGTGGCAAGGGTTCACCCACGGGTGGGTATGGCACGCGGTTGTCCTCAGGCTCCTTCGAAGTGGGTCGGTTTCCCTCGGGGCCGCGGGTCAGCCTCGACACCCAGCGATCCCACATGCTCCCCCATGCCCCCCTTGCTCAGCCTAACACCTCCTGAGCACAGTCGGGTCCCCAGCGGCTGCCCGCAGGTCCTGAATTTTTCCTTATTCAGGTGAAATTTCCAGGGACTTTGGTGGTGGCAGGGCCTGGGTGGGAAGCAGAGGGCCAGGGCCTGCCTGTTCCCACCACGCCATAGCCACACATGCTGCTTTGGCTAATGAAATCCACTTGTCGCCTATTATCAGGCAGTTAGCCTGTGTGATTTTCAAGCGCTGGATCTCTGTAATTTTTTGACAATTTGCTATGAACAATAGCGTAATTAGTGACTGGAGCATGTCTGGAGGAGAACCCAGGAGAAGTCTCTCAGCCAGTTTGCAAATTGTGCCTCCCCTGCCCTGGGTAAGCAGGGGCTGATCGCACGCAGCTGGCAGACCTAGTGCCTTTTTCAGGGCTGGTGGAGGATGTGCAAGGAAAAGTCCCACCACTTCAGAAAATGGAGAAGCAAGAGAAACACCGAAACCCGGCTGGAGCGAGTGAGAAAAGTTTTATTAGAAACAAATTGGAAATGCAACTCCTGTTAATTCAGAGGCGCAGACTTTTGCAAGCTGAGATTCTAGCATTTCCTTTTGTATGCAAGAAAAAATGCTGAATCTGAAAACAGTAGCCTTAACAGAATACACAGACATATGAGTACAGGCCGTAAACTGCCCACTCCCACCCCCCAGTCCAGTCAGGTTACAAAATTTAATTTCTGTCGTGACAGCAAAATCTATCAGAAGAAAGCCTGGTGCCTGGGTCCCCATCTGATGCAGGGCTCTGGAGTTCGGGAGACTCAGACCAGCAGGGTGGAGACCATACCAATACACTTTTCTTCATGTTCCTGACCTAACGACGCCTTGGATCCTGAAAACTCAAAGCGTTTAGAGTGCCTGATTTATGGTGGTTTATTTTCTGTACTGTTTCACCCTCAGTGCATTGGCAAGCTTGGGCAGTGAAATGGGACAGGAGGCTTTTCCATCAGCTCCCCTTGGCCCCCCTCGCATGTGTGCTGCTCGCCTGCTTGGATTTGCAAGGTGGAAGGGAAAGTGTAAATGTCTGTTTTCTATTATTTTCATCACAATTGTTCCCTAAACTATCCCACCAAATCCCTGGTGACCAGTATTGTCAGTATGAACAGGGATTGCTGCAGGGCTTGGTTGACTCGGGCACATTACAGATCTGGGGCGCTGCCTGTCCTGCCCGTCCTGTGCCAGCGCTGGCAGCTGTGGAGCTGGAAGAAAATGTCCCCCAAAAGACATTAGGGTGGGCTCCACACCCCTCTGCATGTGTGCGGCCCCAGCTCCAGCAGCGATGCTCCCAGCCAGCCCGATGGAGGACAGATCAGGCAAATGCTTCCTCTTGCCATAGTTTTGGTGAAGGAGAAATCCCACACTGAAGTAAGGAGAAATCCCTCTTCAGTCAGCTTTGGGCCATTTAAAAAGAGGGCTCTCTTTACACGGCCACAGAGAGTGAAATGGGGTTAAAAACCTGTCTTGCTCAACTATGTAATTCCCAGGACAACCAGGGCTCTTAACGCTCAGGGCTGCCTTAATCGGTGTCACTCTCTATATCTCCCATAACCTGAGGTCAGTCCAGCGCTTGTCATTCATACTACATCCGACTGAAGGAGAGGGGTAGAGTCAAATCACCCTCTGCTGATTGTTCTCCCGGCTCAGGCTGGGCTCCTGCTTGCCTTCGGCAGCTGGCTCTCAGGTGCCCGTGCCAGGCAGGAATACCTGGGTGCACCCAGGTGAAGTGGGGAGTCATTTGTGAGCTTTGGTGGGTGTCTGCTCCATGTTCTCTCTGCAGTCAGCCGCTGTGAGCAGGCATTAACGGCTATGTTCTAATGCGAAGATGGCTTCGTGGAGTGGGAAAGCATTATGGTAACAAATGAAATATGCATTGCCCGTATCTTCTTAAAAAGAAAAAAAGATAAAAGAAATTCCCAGCCCCCCCCAAACAAGTTTGAGGTTTAGATGAGTCTTTCAACTGTTTTGCTTGGACAAAGGCATGGAAATCAGGTACCAAACCCAAAAGGACTTTGTAGATGTAATCATCATTTATAGCATTTGACTACAGAGCCAATTTAGGCGAGGATAAATGCTACTGATTAGTGATTACAGGAGGCAGCAGCAGAGCAGAAAGCAAAAATCCCTGGGGATTTTTGCAGAGACCTGGGACGAGCTAGCACCAAAACGCATCTTCTTGGAGCCCTTGCCGCAGGTGCTGCGGTCCGTGCGCGGCCACTTAAAGTGAGCTCAGGAAGACGTCGTCAGCTGAGGGTACAGCGCGGCCTGACGTGACGTGGCAGAGGACTTCCGTACATCTCAGAAAAACTTGGCCTTGCCTTGGGATTTATGTTACAGGCCGGCAACAGGAGAGACCCTCGATTTCGGCCGCCTGCGCCTGCCGGGAGCGGTGGGACCCCACCGACTGCCATGCCGCCCCGTGCCTTAAGGAGGCTTCGAGCTTCACACTCAGGACGGAGCTGCTGTTGTTCCTCTGCACCTCCCTTGAATCCCCCTAAGCCAACACCCTTCACTAAGACCGAAAAACATTTTCCAGACGCAAGCATGTGTACGTGTGTGGGTGGGTGGGGTGCAGGGGACTATGAAAATTTCAAGGGGAGGTATGACATCCTGGCTTTCTAAATATAGAGGACCTGAACTGTGGCTTCTCTCACACGCCAGCAGCGTGCTTTCTGTTTCGAAAGGCCCCCAAAGCAAATATTGCACTGGCTGGTAGCGTAAAAAAAAAGAAAAAAAAAAAAAAGGTCCTGCGAGTTGATTACAGTTTCCAGCGCTCTTGTGCAGAGCTGTTTTTTAGGCAATGCTCCAAGTGGTGCCCACGCAGAGCCGGCCGGGCCGGCAAGGCGCAGATGGCCGTCACGTGAAGGCGCTGGTGGGAGGCACGGGGCCAGGACCCAGCGGTGCTCCCCCTGCGCCCACCGGCCCCTGCCCCTCCAGCGGCGGCAGGGAAGGGAGAGGGGTGCGAAGAGCAGCCCCCCCCGTCAGGAGCAGGTGCCCCCTCGGTGCCCGGTGGGGTTGAGAATGTGACATTTTGGCTCCGTGTAAGGCGCCATGTCTCGGTTCCCTTTTCGTTGCCGTTATTGTCGCTCCGGTATTTGCATAGCACAACATCAAAATGCCTCAGAGCCAGAAGAAAGTGGTAGCTGCTGCTTCTCCTTTTAAAAACCAAGCAGTTATCCCTGCAACACCACGGCTGTTTGCGTGTGCTCGGGGTGGAGGAGCAGGCATGTCACCAGGGGGGTTACAGCCTTTGGAAAAGTTTTGCAGAACTGAATTTAATCAAGACCGATGATCTTTAAGCCAAGCTATAAAATCCTGCAGAGAGTTATATCCCAGTAATAGACCCTATTAGAGGGTCTAGTGCAGTCTATAGAAAGGATCTCCTCTCTATTAAATCCTCTAGGGCTTGAGTACTCATTTACACAAAGGGCCCTTTTACCTGTGTAAAATGGCCATAAAGTAGGTGTAAAAATGATTGATGCCGTCTCTACAACCCCTTTACACTGGGAAAACAGTGTAAAGTGGCCAGGGTGCAAATGAGAATCACACCTGGGTTTGTGAGAGTAAATTACACTGAGCCCTTCGCAAATTCTGTGTGTCCATAGCGGTTTAATCCCACCCATTTCTGCGGAATCCACCCAGAGAATAAATTTCGAGGACTTAAAAAAACCTGGTTTTTTCTTCAACACCTCTGTCCTTTCCAAGCCTTTTAGTCTCAGTCTTTCTCCTGGTACAGTCTGTGTGGACTCTGACACCAGGAAAAGGCTGGGAGCTGTCTGAGTATGCTGTGGCAGGTGAAAATCCTTTAAATAGTACTTTCCAAAATTCTTGATCTGAGCAAAATACATGTTGTAAAACCATACCCAGGGGGAAACCGGTTCCAAATGCTACTGTGCCCATTTCCCCATCTCTCCTGTTTTGATTTTATGCTCTTGAGATATATAAAGAGGAAACATAGAAGTTAGTCTTTGCTAGATCAAAATGCCCCATATTTATTCGTTAAGCATTAAAATACCGACAGAATATATGATGAATATTGCTTTCTTCCAGAGCAAAGGGTTAAGCTGCAAGGCTCTGATTAGCGAACTGCACGCAGCGGCGGCGGCTCGAAGCGGAGGGCGCGCTGTTATTATGGAGGTGCACGGCTTGCTGAGCGGAGCAGGCTCTCTTATCCAGGTCTTCCTTCTCTTCCCCGTCACCAGGCCGAGGGCATTTTCAGTGACTCTGTGACCATCACCGCCGCGTCTTTCCTGCTCTAGAGGAGTCCCAGCACATTTAAGCCCGGGGGTGAGTAGGCAGAGGCCAGGCAACGCGAGCCCAGCCCCATCTAACAGGGGCTGGCCTCTGGGAGCCCAGCGCCTGGGAGGTGATGGGAGTCGGGGAGTGAAAACATGTGGGTGAGACCGAGGTCAAAGGATTAAGGAGACAAAAGCCCGGCTCTGGTGGGAATGCCGCTCGGCCGGGGCCACCCAGCCGTCTCCCACAACAGCTCGCTGCTGCCAGCCCACACGCAGCACGGCCTAAGCTAGAGCACTGCAGACCGAGTTATCTTCCGAACAACGAGGAGAAGGCAGGGTGGGGACACGTGCCCAGCTCTGCCGGCAGAGCCTTCCTCTTGTTTTGCCAGCTGCCGGGGCGCAGCGCCTGGCGGCGAGGGCGGGAGGAAGCCCCAACGCCGAGCTGTCCTTCAGCCTCCCCTCGACCCCTTTCCCGCTTCTTGTTATCTTCTTCGCGGAGAGGAGAGCCCACGGTTTTGGCCGTCGGGAGGAGCAGGCGCAGCAAGGGTCTAGGTATATCCTCCGCCCTACGCTGCCGCAGAGAGCGCGGCGGCAGTCGTGCGAGGGGTGGGGGACAAACCGGTATCTAAGTGCAAGCGGCGAGCGAGAGGCACCCCTATGTACCCATCTCATCTGGCAGGCCGGCCCTGGCACGGGTCCGCCAGCGCTGCTGGCGGCATGCTCCGCCGGAGTCGGGGGGCCCGGGCTGGTTCCCACCGCCCCACGGATGCCGGCAGCCGGGTCTCACATCGCCGACCTGCCCGCACGCTCCGCTGCCGTCTCGGCTTGCTCCGAACGTGCCTGGGAGCCAGGCTTAGGGCTTCGGATGGGTGGTGATGTGTAGGCGAGCGAACGGGCGCCCTTGCAAATGTGCCCCGCAGCCGGGCTTACTAGTGACTGTTATTCGTAGGTGCATAAAAAAGGCCATTCGGAAGCTGGTCTCAAAACCCTTCATTTTCTGAAGCTTGGCAGAGAGCACCTTGGTGACGCTGCCTACTCTAGAAGCACTTTCCATGACAAAAACTTGAGCGCGTACACCAAGCAGCGCTCTAGGTGGACCGCAGGAGGCTTAACTAGGCTGTGATCTTCTGACCCTGGAGGTGTGCTGGTCTAGCCCTGCGGTGATGTGCGATCACCATACGGAAGACAGTTTTGGGGTAGGATTAGAGCTACTTAAGACAACTAGCTTTTTGCCAGACTGGGTTTTTGACTTCCTGGTGGCTATTTTTGCTGCAGAAACAGAAAGTTTTTGTTTCTTTGAAGCCTTATAGAAATTTTATTTGTTTCCTCCTTGCTAATGATTATGGCACAGTTTTTCTGGCATGTGATTTCTCCACCCCACCTCAGAAACACCCTTGCTCTGGCCGGGATCGGGAAATCCCTAGTCATGGCAGGGTGTGAGCGCCAACTGCCTTGCCCTTGCACAGATATATATTGGCAGGCAGTGCAAAATGCTGCCGATTCAGAATTGCTCCTACATTTAGAATTCCATGCTGTGCAAGTGGAAATGACAGTTCAAGGGACAAACCAACACGCTCGTCTCGGTATAAGGCTAATAAGACTTAAAGTACTTCTAGAGCAGGATGAAAAAGCACTGTTTGAATGTGGTTTGTTATTCTATGCTGCTTATTAAGAAATCATTATGCTTTTGCCCTCATCATAATAAACGATGTCTTTGGGAGACTGGCAGTCTCTTCTTGCTTCCCTCCCTCCACCCCATTTTAAAAACATTCATTGTTGCAGGGATATATCTTTCAGGGCTGTTGGCCCAACTCCACTGCTGGTGTGTAAGGCTGATTGTCTTCAGAGCAGTTACACCAAAAATGCATTTGGCCTTTTGTGCTTGGAGTATAATTGGTGGAACTGGCTAGACGCCGGGTTTGGGAGCCTGCAATTACAGCAATGTCAACATAGTTTTCAACGTGACTAGTGATTTAGGGTCCTCCACTTTAGGAGAGTAGCTCAAGGTTTCTTAAACTGATCTTTTCTTACAAAGTGCTGAGTGTTCATACTTCAGAAATCTCTCTGGGGTCTCAAACAAGGCCCACCAAATCACTATCAGTCAACGCACTCATATGGTTGTTTATTAGTAATTGGATAAAGTACCCTATATCATCAGTCACTCTGAAAATTCTTATGGCTATTTTATATGGCAGTTGTCAATATATTCACTTTGCTGTTGGTCTCAACCTGTATTTGAAAAGGTCTTGACCTCCCTAATTACTTTTCCATACGGAGAATCCCCATCAGGTTAGCATGGATTATACACAGAGCATCCGAGAGACAATATATTCCCTAAGCATGATCAGGATGATTATAATTAAGCAGTTTGGACCAGATCTTTATCTGGTAGAAATTGGTATAGCTTCTCTGAAGGCAAGAACAGATATCTACCAGCGAGGGAAATGCACCCTATTTCTTAGTGGCTGTAGCCCTGCAGATGAGTTCCCAGTGATTTTCTAAGCTCTCATTTTGTCTATGGCTATTAAAGATCCTCTGGCGAGTATTTGTACAGCTGCATCTTTAGGACTTTGTGACCTCTACATAATCTCACAAGAGACCTTTTGCAAGAGCAGCCATATAAAATGCTCTTAAAAGGATTGAAAAATATATTCATTAAAACTGTGTGAATGTTTTTCCCTTGTCAAAAACCTTATAAACACTCATCCGTCCGCGGTGTCTATGGTGGCAGTATGCTGACATTTTCCATTGCCTGGCTACAGTCCCCCGCCGGCCCAGTCCCTACACTTTCTGTTGCTGGCCTTCAGTAGCAGTTAAAGGGTAGAACCGAGCGCCCACGTAAAAGACCTGGTATCTGTGTTTCCACATCACGAAGCATGCCGACAGACACACCAGGGCTGCGATCAGATTGAGAACCATCTGCAGAAGTAAGTACAGGTTAAGCATGCTGGTGAGGCTGCCGCAGTCGCCTGCGTCCTGGTAGACGAAGGTCCTACCAAGGGGGTCTGCAGTGTCCAGTTTGCACTGGCAGGACTCGAGGATGGTATCGCAGGTAAATTTTGTCATCTGCAAATAATGGTGTGCAGCAAAAGCCACTGCCAAAACACAGGCAACCAGACCCAGGGCACTCAGGAGAAAATACATCAGCTGAAAGAAAGAAAAAAAAAAAAAAGAAAAAAGAAAAAAGAAAAAAAACCACGCTTTTTCCAGCTACACAGAGAATGAAGAACACAGAACGAATGCATGCACACGTACCTCAAAGGAAATGCATGCATTCAATGTACTATTTGGACACTCTATGCTTCAAAAATTGCAAGGCAGCTATAACCCCCTGGTGATGCAAAGGTCAGCAGGTCATAGCAAGATTCTAGCTTTGCATATTTTATATGAGTATTACCTTGCAATTTTGAGACCTGATGAGAGCACCAAGAAATCTCTCTCTATACAGCCAGAAGCTTTATAGAGAGGGAGGGAGCGCCCTCCTCTACTGTTGTACCTGCATTGGCTAGACTTCTAGTAATCAGCTGAGATAAATCAGTGCAGCTGCCTTGAAGCAGAGCTGAGCAGACTGAGGCTTGGGCTGACATCTTATCCCAGGCTGCACTGAGAAGTAGGTGTTTTTGAAACTTTGTGCATGTGTTATTCCCGGCTCTTGGTTTGCATGCCCAAACAAATCTGATTTATACTTGCAAATCAGGCAGAGAGGTGGCTGATCTCCCACTTGTGGGCCTGTGAGTGCAGCCAGCCTGCTTGCTTCCCGGGTCCTACTGCGGAGCAGGAATGCAAATCTCCACAAGAAAGCGCATGCTGTGCTCAATCTCCTTCCAAAACTTGCCCCATGAACATGGAAAAGCCTTTCAAAGGTGTGAAAGAGCAGCGAGCAACTTGCATTTCCCAGTGCCATGGCATAAGGACAAGGGTCTGCTTGTCACCCCACTGCTCCTTCCACCAGTGGCAGCTTCAAAATAGGGCGGCTTTTATCCAGGGTAGCTATGCAGAGTCCACCCGCACAAATGCACAGAAAGCGGCAGCAACTGGGAGCCTTTGTCACTCCAGGTTGCACCTGAGACCTTTGGGTACCGGAGCATACGGGCTTCCCTTGCTTTTGATAGCGGGAACTGGCAGTTGCTGTGCTGCGTACAAAATATGTGTGAATGTATATTAAAATCATATTCTGTGTTTAGCCAAAATAGCATTTTTGGTTCTGTTCAGCACTGCAAAAACATTTATTTTTCTTGGCGTCTTATCTGTCAGACACATGGCATGGTTGGGAATCTGTTATTTTAAACAGCAGCTTCTTTCTTTCTGTCTCTTAACCTCAATAACGCAAGCAAACTAGCAATATAAAAGCATTTTTTGTGACCTTGAAACTCCAAGTATGTATGTCTTGATAAAATTCATGCTCCTGGTGTATTTGTCTTATTTCTACAGCGTGAATCAATCTTCCTATTCAGTTGCCAACTTGAAAAAAAAAAATATTTGGGCTTGTTGCAGATCTTAAAGCACTATATATATTTTCTCCCCCCCTGCACCACTGAATTCTTACAGCAAGGTTTTCATTTCCAAGACTTGGCTACTATTAAATTTAATGACTTCCCCTGCAGCCTTAAACCAAGGGCAGCTTCAGAATGAAGGTGGCTCTTATTAAATGCAATTACTTTACCCCTGCAGCTTTCAAGGTAAAGGTCCGTGGGAAAGGTGAAGTTGGAAAATGGGGACACCTCCTCATATAAAGCGCACAGAAAATGGAGCGCTACTGACTGACGGACCCCCTCCAAACAAAGATGCGGTAATTCATAAGCTGATGGCGTTACTTTAAAAGATGGTGCAAATGTGTTTGAAGGGCAAAACGGAAAATGGACAAACATTGACGACCGTTCCTCTTCTCTGAGGAGTGAAAGTTGTTCTGCGATGTAGAAATCCTAGTGGACTGGGTGGAATTCCCTGGATTCAGACCAGCAGAAGACAGAATCAGGCCTCCCTAATAAATGAGATATTAAGCCAAGACTACACGATGTGCCTGATTCTCCCTTGGCAAGTATTTTATTTAGCTGCCAACTTCTATCCAAAGTCAGGACAAAATAGCATTAAATCCACAGCCTAAGCTACACTCCAGGTACAGTAAGCAAGAATTTGCCTGCTCTGTACCTAAAGGGAAGGAAATCTCGGAATCTGAATACACAGGCAGCTCTTACAGCAGTCCTCAGAGGCAAACAGAGAAGCGTGGGGACACAGGGCAATTTCCAGATAGCTTATTATTCTCACAAGATGTTTGCAAAGGAATCTCTCTGCGAGCCGCTGAAAATGAACACATTTTCAAATATCAAAGGTGAGGCAAATGCAAATACTGCCTGTGAGGGAGCACAAGACAGTGAGTGCTGAGATCCCATCAGCAGATTAATCACATGCCAGACCTGAAGGCAACTTCAACATGGCAAATACAACCCCATAGTGAGCTCTGCCCAGGAACCAGAGCTTGCTGCTGGAAAACTGTTTTTTAACAGCCTCAGAGAGGTAGGCACTGTGATTGCTGTTTAAATAGAAGGAGAAAAGGGAAGCGGGGAGAGACAGCATATGATGAGGTCAGAGCATGGCAGCTCATCCTCCTTCGGGTTCCTCATATGAGGCGGAAACGTTTTAGCAATATTTACCGGCAATAGTTTTGCTCTGTGCCAAAAAGAAAATAAATAACCTAAGATGGATTGAGTCCCTCGTGGAAAAGGCTTCTCGCAGTTATCAGAGGTGAAACCAGAAGGGTTTGCAGACGTGGACCCAGGGGACCCCTTCTGAAGGCGGTGGCGGCTCGGGCGCGAGCCCATGCAGGGAACAGGAACCGTGGTGTGTGTCATGGCGTGGGCTGGTGGGCAGGAGCGGAGGGTGTCACGCTACCGTGGGAGATGCTGTGATGAGGACCGCAGTGAGCAATCTGTTAAATATTAGCAAATAGCTCAGGAAGTCCACGGGAGTTCTCGAGATTTTCCTATGTGGTAATTTTTTTTTTTTTTTTTTTGCCAAGGGAAGAGGATCTCCCCTTTTAAATACACACATAACAGCTGGGCATGCTGCTTCGCTGTGCTGCAGAGCACGCTGCCTGCAGGCGCAGAGACGGGGCAGGGGCAGGAATTCAGCCTGGCACTCGCCGCTGCCCCCCCGAAGGGCAAAGCCGCCCTCCCTTCGGGTGGGGGTCTCCCTTTCTCACGGACGCACGGGGTGCAGCGGACACCCGCAGCGGCCTCAGGAAGGGACTTCTGCCGAAAGCAGTTCTAACACCTCCTTCTTTAACAGCATCCAGGGCTCGTGCAAGTGTGAAATGAAAGAAGCAGCTGTTGAGGGGGAGGAAGGCAGAGAGGACTGCACAGGTCTCCTTCCCTTTCCCACCCCGAGGGAGTCGTTCGCAGTGGTCACAGGGTCACCTTGGGGGTTGACTAAAGTCCCCCAGGCCTGTGTGTGTGGCTCTCCTCCCAAAGTGACCCGTGGGCTATGCAAGGGGTCCTGGGGTGCTTACTGCACTCCAGGGAAGCCTGGCCAAGATTTTGCTGTAGGATGATGCTCGGCAGCCATGTGCAGCATCGGTGGGCACCAGCCACCAGCGTGAGGGCAGGGCCTGGACTGGGACGACAGTCGGGGCAAATAGGGCTGAACCCAGCCGTGGTGCTGGACGGAGCATCAGGTCCCCGAGGAGGAGAGAACCACCCAAGTTGCTTGGCTTTGTCTCATGATTGCAATTTTGCATCCTCAGCCTTGTTGCCGAATAGCTAACGTTCATTTTTTTTGTTCAGAGACAGACTCTAACTGTCATTTGAAGATCTGGGAAGTGATACTGGAGATTTAGATGAGCCCTGTGTGATCAAAGGGCTGGAAGAGACTCTTAACTCTTATTTTATTTAAAATAGGTACATGCCCTGCAGCCAAAAGCCGTTCACCAGGTGAGGCAGGGAGGAGGGAGGCACTGTGGGATAACAGCTCCTGGTGGGGCTGTGGGACAGGAGAGGTGAACAGCCTGGGAATGGTTGAGTTTTGTGGCATGCTGCAATAGGAAACGTCGCGAAGGTGCATTCTGGGGAGGAGGGTGCTTTGGGCAGGCAACAGTCCATCGGCCATTGACTGAGCCAGAAGCCTTTCAAGGGAGACTTTAGCCCTAATTCTGCCAGGTGATGAGGAATAAGCCATTTTACATCTCCTGGGGAGCACTTTAAGCATTTATTTTCTCGCGGGAAGGATGGCTCACGTTCCTCACTGCCAGGGCGGGTGGTGTTGCTACGGGTGGCAGAGACATCTGAGCTGCCCAGCCCCACACGCCGTTCCCCCCACGAGGGATGACTCCCTTCCTGCTTGGATGCCAAGTTCAATTTAATGCTGCAGGGCAAGCAATAAAAAGCCTGGTGTGGCAGCTCCCGCCCAGCCCAGCAGTTCCCTGGGCAGCTGTAAGGCTTACTCCCGAGTGTAAAGGTGACAGGGTAAAAATGTAAAGGCAGTCAAAGGGCAGAAACAATTGTTCTTCTCCCTTTCTTTATCTAAGTACGGGAGAAGCTTGAGAGAGGCACAAAAGACACACCGGGGTCTAATTTCTAAGGGAGGATGAATGCCAGGTTTCAGAAAGCCGCTCCTTGCATTTGATTTCCTTCTGCCTTTCTCAGTTAATAATCACTGTTATTTTGTGTTGCTTGCGTCGGTATTTTTCTTGGTTATTATGTGTCTGCAAAATATTAAGAGCCCTGAAAATTACAATAAGGAAAAACAGCCCAGAAAAATGGTGTTAAAAATACCCCATCTGGAATGAGCGTTCTCAGCCTCTCTTTTCTAGTCGCTTAGCAGTGTCAGCAAAGCACAGTTTTGGGGACCAAGGCAGGGCATGGCGCGCGGTTTCTGCGCCTCTCTTGCAATGCTCCGATGGGAATTTGCTTTGTGGAAGAATGCTTGTCTTTATGGTTTGCCAACGCTTTCCCATGTTCACTAATGCCTGACCCTAACGCAAGGCACCGTGCGCTGGGACACAGCCACCAGTGCTCGCGTATGGCCTCTCTCCCCGGCCATGGAGGCGGGCAGGTAGAGATTTCCAGCCACACTTCTTAATTTGCCTGTGCCCATGCAGGTTCTTATTTCATGGTGAGGAGCAAAACTGCTGGGAAGATGCCGAGATGCTTCTTAGATCACATTGAAAATTAAAACTTGATTTAAGAGGTCCCATTTTATGCCACCCTACCTCTTACTGAGCTCTCTATTAATATCTCTACTTAATCAGTAACCCTCAATCTTTCACTGAATACTTCCCAAATTATTCCAGCTTTGTTGATATTAATCTCTTTGATATTCTTAAAACATGGCAAATAAAACAGTATCTTTTTCTTATTTGAAATATTTGTTATTAGAGTTTCCCCTTTATAGGCTACAGTTTCTTCCTGCATGGAAGATACCAGAAAAACACTCTTGCATTTCAGGTGCATTTTCACTTCTTTCCATGTGGTCTTAAAAATATCCCCAGTATCAACTTTTCTGATTATATTTAACAACATGAGAAGAAAAAGAAATTAAAGAAAAGTCGAGGTACCTTTACTGTGAACTGCACACATGTCTTCTCATCAGGTTGGTACGAAATACAAAGCATAACAAATCCCACTAAGGACACCACACAGACCTGCAAGGGAAGAGATGTAGATTGTGTCAGAGTTAAAAAAAGAAACCACAAACATACATTTTTTTCAAGCCAAAACGCCTTTCTCTCTTAGCAGGACCGTAACTCAAGGAGCAGTATGTAAGCGAAGTCATGTGAGTAGGGGCTACAGCCACGCGTGTAAGAGCCTTATATGTTTGGATGCACTTGTGGGGAGGAAAGAGCTTTAACCTTCACTTTACAGACACTGAGGCACAAAAAACTCACTCCGAGGTACTTTTTGAATCAGATCTACAAAGACACAGCCCAGCAATAGCCTCTAGGATGTGTTTTGAATTTTCGTCCATGTAACTAACTGTCAAAAGGGAGCAGAAGGCTTACAAAATTGGGCTTGCAAGCCCAAAGAGCACCATCCTATGTACCGCCGGGTGCTGACAGGGTTTTTATGTCGCCAGCGCAGGTTGCAAATGAGTAGCCATAGCTGTCGCTGGACAAGAAGCAGCACAGTTTGTAGCAGAGACTTCCAACCTCTCCTAGAGCGGACACCTTCCCTTGGACCGCCGGGGCTGGATCAGGGAAAGAGAGGAGCAGAGGGAGAGGGCGTTGTCGGCAGCTGGAGCTACGCTTGGAGAAATCTACGTGTGTTTGGGTTGCCCTGGGAAAACAGGCGAGTCGAGGGCATGCACGCCTTTTTAAATGCCAGTTCATATCACACCTTTAAAAAAGGTCCAGGTGCGATGAGCCTTAGTGGGGACCTCAGCCGAGCCCAGCCAGCACGCTTTGAAAAGCGCTAAGGCTCGTCGTCACACGGATGAGCCTTGGCCTCCTTGCTAGGAGCATCTTGATTATAAACGATAGCTATTAAATTCTCAGTGACTACAGCGAGAATCTGTATTTTCCCCCCCTTCGTTTTACTTCGGGGCTTTTGAAGGCTTGGCATTAATTGGCGGCTTTCTGCTTTCCCAGAGCAGTGGGGTTTGCCCTCTCGGGCCAGACCCGGGCGCCAGTTGCCTTTGCTGGGCGGTGGGATGGTGGGACTAGGCCACGGAGCTGCCCGCAGGAGTGCGGGGCTCCTCCACAGCCCCGGCCCCCCACTCGCTGCTCTGGCAGTGCTGCTCACATCCACATTTCCAGCTCCATAGGGGACTGCTTGACCTGCAGTGAAAAACGCATAACTGTCCTTTTAGACAGCAACAGTTAAACACTTTTTTTTTTTTTACGGTCTGATGCGTAAAACACCAAACTTTTCCTTGTATCTGCATTGTTGGTGTAAGGCAGTAGACAGCAGCCCCATAAAGGAGGAGTGCCTCTCAACACACGGATAGTCATGTCCCTCAAGAACCTGTGTGATTAATAACACTTTTTCCCATAAAGTTTTATTTCATGTCATTTCAGTAGGACATGAATAGGAAGTATTGCCTGAGAACATTTCTAAAGAAAGCGTCAGTATTATTTACTCCTTTCCGTGTCATGTGTATTTATATTCTGGTCCTATGACTTACACACGGCCTCCAATTTATTTGTTTTCTTCTTTTTATTGTTGACAGCCATAGCTGACAGGGTTGTCGGGGGAAAAAACAACCTTTCTTGTCAAAGGTCCTTCAGTACTGGGGTTTTTTTTGCCCTATAGTGCTTCTATGTGACTCAAGCATGTTTTATTTCTCAGGATTAATCGCCTATGTCCTTGGTCCCTTGCAGTGTATATTAATCTTTTAATTCAATTAACAAGCCCATAAAACTTAAATCTTAAGGAGATCATATCTCTAGTAATATCCAAATGATAAACTCCCCCTGTAGCAGTAGTGGCTGAGGGAAAGAACCTGCAGAGAGAACTAAAAAAAAATGCTTAAATACACTCACTTAACATTACATCCTCAAATTCATGTGAAATCAAAGGGGCTGCCCATGTCAAAGCTAGACCTAAGTTTTTTCAGGATCTGGTGCTGAAGGATCTTGTTATGAGCAATAAATCAAATTTGCTTTGCTTCAGCTACACTAGTGGGCATTTACACTTGCATGAACCGAGGGCCAGATTTGCCTCCAGGTTACTCCCCTGAGACATCACGGGTCTGTGCCCGCTCTCCCGTTCCTGGTCCCGTTTTTCCACAAAAAGCCGACACAGCTACATTCATTTCCAAGGGCAGAGTCAGATACCGATGGTGGAATTTACCATCAAGTGCCTCGTGCAACTCCTGCAAAAACCCTGCCAGATTCCAACGCGGCAGGATCAGACCTCCGTCTTCTGAAAGCTTCCCATACAAAAGACTATCGTTTAAAAGGATTTCCATTCCTGCACGCGCTTTCTAAAGTTCCTCTGGGATTTAAATAATATACTCAGGGATACTTGAA
Source organism: Aviceda cuculoides (assembly GCA_035590195.1). Lineage (NCBI taxonomy): Eukaryota > Metazoa > Chordata > Aves > Accipitriformes > Accipitridae > Aviceda > Aviceda cuculoides. The sequence goes on from JAVJGG010000024.1 coordinate 9,174,981, forward strand.
GAGGCACATTTGTAGAGAGGTATTTATAAAAGATTACACTGGGTCAGGATTCCAGCAAGTCTTGGCCAGGATATTTCAGAAGGCTTAAGTATTTCTTTTATAACAATATACCAACTTTTTTTTTTTTTTAACCAGAGATGTGTATTTTTGTAAGTGACGGTAAAAAATAATGTTGCGGAGAATTATGACCCATATATGTTTTACATTTGGGTTCTTTAAAGGTAAATTCACTCATTGGAACAAACTGAAGTGTGGAACATTTATACAGAAAACAGCTTTATGTTTCTATTTTATACATTATTAATAGATCAGTTTTGAATTATACCTGTGAAGTGTAGAATAACTATAAAAATCCTCTGGTAAATATTTTTTAGGACCTGCTAAGTGACTAAGACTGCTGCATTACAGCAGGCACGTTACGGATGCTGTTGCTGCTGATTGCTAAGTAGCATTAGGTAATCCTGCATCCTACTGCTTCAACAGCCACTGCACTATCCCAGCGTGAAGCATACATTTCCTATGCCTTATTGACTACGCACACAACATAAAATGCAATTGAACTTGCTTTAGCACTTGCTTGCCACCAATCGATATGCATTTGTTATACAAATAAAATAGATTCTCTAAGAGCTGCAGAATAGCAGTTAATTAGATCAGCTCTTGTAACTGTTACCTGGAAATCTAGAAATATGCATTTCTATGCCGAGTAAATTTCAACTGAAGTTTATTTCAAGATCCTATTTCAAAATTTTCCAGATGGACTAACACACCCTTTGCTGAATAGATAGTGACATGAAAGGTTATCCAAGGAAAGAATTTAAATTTAGAAAAGTACTGTATAGAAAAAGATCTGAATGTGATACGGAGGTATTTAGGAAGGGTACAGATTTAATTTTGGTTAAGGCATACCCTTTGAAATCCCTCAGTTCACAATCCAGGGCAAACAGCTGTTTACTAGGGCTGGCTGAAAAACTTAAAAGTTTATGCGGTAGAGAAGTTTCAATACTGTTTCTTTTTAGCGGGAAGCAGCAGACGTTCCTTCCATTGGGCAGGAACATCTCAGGGCTGAAAAGTGACTTCAGAATTAGGTTTTTTTAAACCACAATCCAAATAAGAGTAGGCATTTTCTGGGTTGCCCCCACCCCTGCTAGTTGCTAGAGCCTGTTGTCATGAGCGCTGAATTAAGATCCTATGGATTTCAGCAGGAACAGGACCTGATTCCAACCGCATTTAGGAGTGGATCCCAGCTGAATTGCCTGGGAGAATCCCTGCGCCCACGGAGATCTAGGGTGCAGTCCTTGGCTCTTCGGGACTTCGGCAAGCCGCCTCTCCCTGTGCGCGCAGGCCGGCTAGCGCGGCTGGCTGTCTCTCACAGCCCGGAGCCTCACGCGCTGCCGCAAAATGGGTGGTTCGACCGCGAGACCGCAACCGCGACGCACGTTCGGCACTTGCAAGGAGCATGCCTTTACGTATCTCGATCGTCTTAAAACCAGGACCCAAGCAGTAAAGAAGATCGATCTCAAGCTGTATGTACCCCAAATCCCTCACCATCAGCTTTACCGCAGCCGATCTCGCCCTGCTGAAGAGCTCCGGCTGCCGCCGAAGCACAGCGGGCTGAGGCCCTGCCCGGCGTGGTGCCAGCATCCTTCTGCACCGCCCAGCCCTGTCCCTCCCACTAAACCTGTCACACTTCTTAAAAGCGTCACGGGTGAGAAAAACAGGCTCGTCATCTCCAACAGGAACAAACACAGGCGACGATGCCGAAGGGTCTTTGGCCGAAGCCCGCAGACTGGGCCGCCCAGCGAGGACCACGAGGCTCAGGCAGAGGAGCCGCTCTCCCCGTCCTCACCTCCCCGTGGTTCATTCGCTTGGGGTCCTGCAAGGACTAAGCACGAGGCGTACGAGCGGCGCGAGGACGCCTCACGGTAGTGATGAGGATGGTTACGTGACGTACGTAATTGAGGGAAATACGAATACGTAGGGCACAAATTTCCGCTGTGGTTTGCATTCATTCTCTTTGCATGCTGACATATCAATGTGGTTTGCTTTATTTTGGCAGGTTTCAAAACCACGGATTGCTCTAATCTGTCTGCATCTCTCCCTTGTATATTGGTGAAACTGTTTTTTCTTTTGTTACTGCTACAATTTTAGCTCTAGCGTTGCTGTAGAACAAAGCAACTCCAGCAAAGTGCTTCTTACCTAGAGCATCCTGGAAACCCTGGCACATGAGGCTGGTAAAGCAGAATAGTTGAAAACAGCCACCAAGAAATGAAGGAAGGAGGCAAAAACCTAGTTCAAAGGAGCATCTTGGGTCTACGCCACATCACAGGACAAATGCTGCAAACACTCACAAAGACTCATCTGCTCTTTATATGGGGGCTCGTTAACAAGAACCGCCTGCAACAACCTTTTCGGGCAGAAAGCAAACACGCTGGAGGACAATACCTCTCAAATATACGCAGTGTAGTGCTACACAGCATTGCTGAGACCCACAGGTGGACTCTGCCCTTTCCAATAAGAATGTAAACTCTCAGACTTCAGGGGGAAAACTGCTATTAACAGAATTAGGAATAAATTTCCATAATGGACAAGTTATTTTATAGTTGCTGACTTCAAGGCACTACGGATCTTTCTGTTTGTAGGGACAAGGATAAAGAAATTATCTCTTGTAGCTATCTCTGAAGTCTCTGGCTTACCCTCAGAGGTGATACTTGGCTTGATGGCTCACCCGCCTTATTAGATATGGCAAGGCTTAGCTCCTGTCCACATCTTTGGAGAAGCCAAATTTAACCTTCTCACTGGACACAAACATTGATACAAGAAAGACCATGTTCCTGTTGGCTTTGCCATTGTGAACCAGGATCATCTCTGATGCCAGACATCTGTACAGGCTGTTGCAGGCAGCGACACTGATGTTCATTTGCTTTATGAGGTTTGAGGAAACTGCAGGGAAAGTGGATGCTACAGGCAGTTTTCACTGCCAGCTTTCATCACCCTCAGGTCAGCCTGGGTCTCGCTACCACGTGGAAAAAAAGCCAGTCTGCCACTCAGAGGTATTGTACCTTAATGGTTTTTTCCCCTTATAGATTTCTTGTTAGATTTAAGGACAGTCTAGTTGCATATAAATTACTTCCAGAAATAATAGCTGTAATAATAATGATAAACATGTATATTGTGGTTGCAGGCAAAGGCCATCATAATCTAGGAAATCATTCTTTTAACTGCCATAAAACCTATAATAACTGACCATCCCTGCCCCACCTACAGAATAAAATAATGATGTCTTTACTATAGTCCCTTCAAGCCATGAAATAACACACCGTGGCAGATGCACAACTTTCTTTTAAATTCCATAAAGTCATCAAAACCCTGCAAGAACATTCATAATCAAATGAAATCATATTTTTCCATAATGATCTTTGCTGTTTAGGTCAGTTGCTCAGCAGTGAAAATGGTCACTTGTGCTGTGGTAAGATTTAATTCCTGTGGCAAAGCGCCGCAAAGGCTACCATCACTTACAAAGCCAGGAGCTGCAGCAGCAGTCCATTATGGCTGTTAAGTCAGAAATACGGTGGTGGGTGATCAAACGCTTGAGGGAACAAAAAAAAAAAAAATTCAAAGTTCCCAGAGCCAGCAGTGATTTGCAACGTGAGAAGAGTAGCGTGGCTAAGAGTGCTACATGAACACGATTTGCAGTTTGAGATGTGTCCATGATTATGAGGCTATGGAAAGCCATTATCTCTATATAGCCAAAAGGTTATCTAGGCTGAGGAAACCTGTTTGAACAATATCCCTCTACAAATCTTACCTAGGCTTTTTGCACAAACATAATCTACCCAGAAACTCTGATTTCCTCCCTTTTTCCCCTTGAGGCTGTAGCTAGACCAGGGGGCTAAACCACAGAGGTGTGCAGGACTAGATCAGCACTTGACCAGGTATCCCCCAGACCTCTGGTGTGCAGCTGCCTTCTCAAACCATTCTGAAAGGTGACACTTCGACGTTTTTTCCCATCAAAACTTTCCACTCTATACTTGATCAAAATAAAAGTATGGATTTCAGTTAATCAGGCATCTATGCATAGTTACTCTTAGAAAATGACGAGATTTAATGGCAGAGGGTTCTGAGGAAAACCACTCTGGTCCTACATACATATATGGCTATAAACAAGCACGGGAAACCTCACCAGAGCATATTTCATGCAGCATACCTCATTGCATACCATCCAGAATTTCACATACTTTGGAGAAGGTTCAATTAAATACCTAAACGTGGAGCCTCTTCTTGAAGGCAATCCTCCCTCAAACCTTTTGATGTTTGCCCATGGCTAATTGAAGCTAGCTTGCATAAAAAATGGATGCCTGCATGACTATAATTTCCATTAGCTGCTTTGATGGCACCAGTTTTTAAGTGTCACCTTTTATTAAAAATTGAAATCGGTTTCCCTAATAACAAGTAAAAGTTAAAAACCCAGCAAGGCTGTATAGGAGGTAAAGCCTGACTGAAAGCCACGTTCACAATTGCTGCAGGAAAAGGTGTCAAAAGCAACAACAGAAAAACCCAGCAAGGGGCCAGGGCTAACAAGAAAGTGTCTCTCTCCTTTCAGGCTTTAAAAGAGAACACATTTCAGGGGTTTTTAAATAGTCAATCATCCCCCATATCAATATGGAATGGGATCGGTTGCCTCTCGCTCTAGCTGGCGATGCTTCCCAATTATTGACCCTCTCTAGGAAGATGAAAAGGTTGCCTCACGCATAAAGCGCTTGTCTGATGTTTGGCAGGGCCACCACCGTGCAGCCAGAGCGTCCGGCCTTGTGGAGAAACGTTACAGGCAGCAGGTGGGAGCATCTGGAAAAAGAAAGGCAAGGAGGCTGACAGGGGTTTACCCGTACAGATTTGCCCCATTTTATCGTGTGAGAGACCCTCCGTAGAAGGGCTCTGAGGTGGAAACATCTACAGAGCCTCATCTGCGGGGAAATTGTCGGAGACATCATGGCCCTTGAGTCGCTTTGGTACACTGAGCCAGAGAAACTACCTACATTATAGGAACGGCTACACGTACAGCAAATCCCTTCTGGTCCAGCGGAGCGTCGGTCTAACCAACCCCGGCTAATCGTTAGGACACATTTAACCCCAATTTCTAATTTATATCACTTTATAGCATGGTCCCATCCTTTTTTCCCCAGACGCCTGTATACAATGCTTCATGCTTTCAGCATCTATCTCACAACGTCCTCAAAGCTTCTCCTTAACAGTTGTACACATCGCCATCACTGTACCCATTTTCAGGACGAAAATCCTAACCCCTGGCCTCTCCCTGATGCCACCTCCTACCATTTCAAAAGTTCAGCTTAATTTTAGGGGCATTGCTGCTTCCTTGGGAACTGGGGATGCTGGAGCAACTTTGCTGAGAGCTGTACCAAGCCAGAGAGGGTGCTGGGTGCAGGGAGCTCGTTCCACCGCCTTCCTGCCCTTCCAGCCCCAAAATGACACAAACCCGGACAACCCAAAGAGGCAGAGGCTGGGCCAGCACTGCCTGTTACAGGCAGCACGATTGATTTTGGCGCTGAGGTTTACCAGCCCACGAGCACGTGCCGAGTCAGTGGCAGGACCCACCATCTGAGTCAGACTGTCACGCGGAAGTGCGTCAATTAAACAAACATCTCAACTATCAGCGCCTGATGGGGATACGCAGCGTCTGGAGATGGTCCTGGCTGTTTGCTACCCATGTTGTACTAAGCATCGAAAGGTCTTTGAAGCATGCAAGCCAGCCAAACTCCCCCGCCAGCCCAGGTTGTCTCGTACCGATGCTGCCACGTGGTGCGCTCTCTCGCGCCCCTCATCTCCCGCAAACCGTCCCTCACGGCCGGGTTTTCCAGCCGTCGTGGGACCTTCATGTGTCTCACCTAGCCTTGTCTGTGAGATGTGCAAAGCAAAGAATTTGCTTCCTTTGGTGAAGGTTTTGGCTTACATTTTTTTAAAGGTTCTTTTAAAAAAAGTATAAACAAAGAGACGTAAACATTACTGACTCCAGGTAAATGAAGAATGTTTAAATTGCTTTTTCAGTTGAAAGTCTGTCTGCCTTTTGCACCACAAAGCCCCACATCAGCCTCACTCCACCAGGGCAGAGAAGCCAATGCTTGATCCCTGATGCCAAAAAGCAACAAGCCATGGTTACCCCTTGGGCAAAGCTCCGGGACCCTCTGGCCTGCGGGTTTACCTGGAGAGATGTGGCCCTGAAGGGCCTGAGCAGGGAGGAGCATCAGAGCTCCCGGGCTGGAGGCTCGGCCCGTGGAAGATCTTTTGAGACACTTTTTGCAATAAAATAAATGACAGCTGGAGCCACAGTTGCTGCCTTGAGCTGCCTGAGGAAGATCGTTTTTTTAAATGTTTTTAAAAGTCCTGATTTTATGTACATCCATACATATATATGGATTTAAAATAACTTTCTGACAGAAATAATAAACAGTCTGGATAATCACTTCTGATGAGCATTTCTGTAACTTTCTTAACTGCCTGAGTCTGCAAAACGGGGCTGAAAGGGAGCTCGCCTGTGAAAACTCTGATACTCTCTACTTTTGATCACAGTGGAAATAATCTAAGAGCAGATTTTTCAAGGAGAAATACATCGTTTCTTCTTCTGGGTGTCAAAAGGCCACAAGCTAATGAAAAAGAATGAAAAGGATACCATTAATATCTACTGCTTCTGCAACACTTTTCATCCAAGGATCTCAAAGCAAGGGGCGACGGATAGCAATTATTAACCCCACTTTACAGGGGAAATAGCAAAGTCTTAGCAAGGTTAAGTAACTTGCCCAAAGCTACGCAGCAAGTCAGTGGCAAGACACGGAAAAAAGAATAAAGTCCTGCACTCCTGGGTGGATTTGTGAAGAGTTTGTCCGAGCTCCTTCAAAACAGCAGGAAGGAAGAGACTGCCGGGGTGGTCCAGCCTGTGGTTTGGGGTGCTCAGGACAGGTCCCCCAGAGGAGCCACGCTACCGCTTCAGACCCGGACACCTTTGCTGTAAATGGCTACAGGTAGGTGAAACAAATGCCACCCTGGCTGGTTTTAATTGCACGTATTGCCTGTCCCTAGCAATGTGGCAGAGGCATTTTACAGGGAATAGGTTGTTGAAGCTGAAGCAGAAGTGGTAAATCACGTAGGCTCCATGGTTTCTGTCCATAAACGTTTCCTTTGGTTTCTGACTAATGCCCCCGGATTTCAGAAGAAATGCATTTTGAACTAGTAGGTTTTAACCAGGTTTCACGGTGAGACGCTTCTGACGCAACGCAAGCTGTATCGCTGCCTTCTGCAGGAGCGTTTCACCGTGGGGGCAGTGCTGGGCACCCCTTGGGGGGGACCCCTTGGGTGTCAGGGGCCTCCTCCGCTCCCCGTCAGCAGGTTGCTGGCCACCTTTATTCCACAGGATGGTGAACCCGATCCCTGGCCTGCGCTATCCTCACAAACCTAGGCGGTCAGGTTTCGAACCAGTTTAATTCAGACTGCCTTGTACGGTTTTCCTTGGTAGCATTTTACTCCAGCTACTTCTCTAAATAAGTTCCTTTTCATTCATGGTAATGCACTAAAGCACTTGATATTCAGCAAGGAACTGTGTCACCATTTTGCCACTAATAAAGAAGAAAGAAAAAATCTTTCAATCAATCAGGGTCTATTTAACACATTAGCAATTTTCCTTCATTTTTCTGTCATCCTGCATTAACAGCCGTGGGGTCAAATCCAGCCCTGGTGTAATTCCAAAGGAGTAACGCTAGGAATGAGCTTCGCCCATTATCTCTAATGTTGCTAAAAAGGTCTCGATAATAGATTTTTTAAGTTCTTGATTTTGAATACTAATCAAGGCCTTTAAAAAGAGCACTTGAGTGGGATGCTACTAAAACAAATATGCTCTGGTATTTTACACCACATCTTTCTGTTCTGTTGCTCATTTCTGTGGGAATAACTGAGTTTCAGCAAGTCGCTTTCTGGCATGAGGTTCGCTCTCGTGCGGCGTGTGGGTCACCCATCCCCTACCTCCATGCAGCCTCCCACAGCAGCCCAAGAGCCAGCCCGTAGGACATCCAGCCACACATCGGATGTCCCAGCCAAGGGTCCTCTTTCACGGACCAGTTTCCCCCAGCTTTCCGGAGGCCAGTCCTCAGCACGCTCACCAGCAGCACCCTGCGACCCACAGACCCAGTAACTCCAGCTCAGCAGCTCCTGGCCGTCTCTGCCCGATGTCCCAGCGGGCTCCACATACCTCCACGGAGACATCACAGCACAGGAACAAAGTGAATGCAGCACCATGCCGTACCTCCTGCATTTTGCCCTCACATATAAGCTTTGCCTTACTCCCATGGTGCATTGGCCGTGGCCAGTGCTCCTCATGCGCTCTCTTGCTGGGAGGCTCTGGGGCTGCACCAGCACTTCAACCTCTCCTTTCTAGCACCGGTTTCCCTTTCACCACCCTCTCTGCTGGCGTCCGACCCCTCTTTCCCTTCTGCTTTGGGCTGAGGGTGCAGGAGAGCCGGGTGTTCCCCAGGAGCCCGCCTGGCACGGGGTCCCTGCCATCACCCTGAGGGCAAGCAGGGGAGCACCAAAAGCCGTTCCTGAATCAAACCTGCCAGTGGCTCAGCATCGCACCAGAGTCCGCAGGGAGAAAGTCACCGTCTGACTCAAACCGTAGGTACAGTAACCCCTCCCCACGGGCCCCCGCCTGCAGCCCGCAGCCTGCACTGGTCTTCCTGGTAGCTGGGGCACCCTGGAACATGCAGCAAAACGAAGCCCCGACCGCCACAGCCAGCACGGTCCCAGGAGACGTGTTCCCCCAGGGTTATCCTGGCTGGCTGGTGAGTGCAAAACATCGCCACCACGGCTGAGAGCCGAGTTTTGCTTTGAGTTGTGGGTTAGCTCAGGAATGCAAATGGCAAATTTTGCCTGTTTTTCAGGGGGGGGCTCTGAAAGTGATTGAGCTTTGCCTCATGTGGACGTCCGAATGCCACCGCTGCCGGCAGCTGCTGCTGAAAACGAGAGGGGTTAGAGCTCTGTTTTCAGAAAGCAGTGACTTTGGTGGGGTTTCGGGCCTCGCCAAGGGAGATCAGGCATATGCGGGTGCCTCGGATGCTGTTTGGATGCTGATGACGTTCACATGGGCCAGAGACTGCTTCCATGGCTTTTCCCACCTCCCTAGCTGTATGCTAGTTCAGTCCAGCTCACTCTTTCCCCAGTCTTTGTGTGTCAACTTTTTCTAGTGAAAAAGCTATTTCAAACCAGCGATACTACAAGTGCTATCTGGAGAAGAAATAATATCTGACCTCCAGAATCCCCAAATAAACAGCAGTAGTGAAAATGTCACATGCTGTTATTTTATCATCCGCACTCCCCCCTGGCTTGTAACAGCAAAATCCCCAGGAGGAAGTTGTCCTCCTGAACAAGGGCAGGCTCTTGCCCTGCAAAGCATTGCTCGACTCTTAGACACCTCTTCGGCTGGAAGAGAAACAAGAAGGGCGAGGTGAGTAAGAGGAGCATTTCATTTAGGAGCTCAGGCCCTGTTCTTTCCACTCTTTGGAGGGTCGCCCAGCAGGATTAATACAGCAAACCCCGAACAGTTCAGGTGTTCAGATAATCCTTCAACTGGCAAGGAATGACATTTGTGGGTTATGCTCCCACAGCTGTTTAGCGCATCGAGAAATCTTTTCTTTAAGTACCTAAACACAGATTTATTTGCTGGGAGTTCTTGCAGTCTAACAACACCCAAAACAGTGCTAACATGTCAGTATATATTCTCCTGAAGCCTGCTGCCTAGGGAAAAAAAAAACCTGCATACTAAATTACATCCATGGCACACCCCAGGCTCATAATCACCGACCCCGTCTCTCCGCAGGCAAACCCTGCGTCCCCGAGCGCACGGCCAGGCGGGACCACGGCACGCACGGCACCCAGAGCCCGCACCTCCTCCCCAGCTCCGCGGGGCAGCCGGCCCTGGGACCAGCCCCAGCCTCCCCGCCAGCAGGGTCTCCTCCTGACGCCCGGGAGGACCCTGCCCCTTATCCCGGCCCTGCCAGCCCCTGCGGCGAGGCTGGCGTGTCACTCGGGGACCGCGCGTGACTCGGCGGGAGCCACCGGTGGGCCCTGGGACGGGGTCCCTTCCCCTGCCACCTTACCCACCCACCAGTGCCGTCCCCCTCCCCACGGCCACGCGCGGTCTCTCCCTCCGGCGGGGGAGAAGTCGGGGGGCGGCGGGCAGGAAGGGGGTTAAATCGCAGCGGTTCTTCAAGGCAGCACAGCGAGGAAGCTCAAAAGACGGCCATTTCTCTCCTCTCGCTATTACCAACGCGCCCGGGTAAAAGTTGCGAGTTACAGAGTTATGCTCTCACTTCTAAAACCTGATTGTTATGGTCTGGTGGGGAAAGAGGGAAGGCAGCATAAGTAATCAACATTTTTTTCAGCATCACCAGGCAGGCTTTCACTGCAAAGCACAAGCTAATACATACACCTAGTGAACAGCAACCCTGCATTTTATTTAAGGTCTGTTGGGTATTTCAGGGAAGAATAGGAAAAACTGTGTTATTCTGCAGGAGCAGTTTCCTTGGGAAAGTATACCCAGACATTTAATCCCAGGAATATTTATAGTTAGCATAACTCACATGGTGTTGTGCATGCAGTTGGTTAGTCTAAAGTGGAGCGTCATGCAGCTTGCATTAATGTTGGCAAAGGCACTTTATGCAGAAACAGACTTTATGCTTACAATTATCCCAGCCCAATATGGAGTGTCTCTGACTAGCAGAGAAGGACTGATGCCTGCCATAAGGAAGCCCAGCACTGTTACAGAGATGCCTAATGCCAGCTGCAACAAAGCAAACAGCAGCGGGAAACGGCAGCCACAACAAGTGTGGGATTCCTCCTCCTGGCCAGTTTTGGGATCCCCCTTGCTTTTCCTCTGCTTCTTCTTCTTCTTCATCGCGGACTCCTGCGTCTTGCTCGAGTCGGTGCTTTTCTCTCCTTCGGGTGCCTTCCCTGTCTGGCTCTGGTTATTCAGGGACGTGCTGTGCTGGGGTTTCTTCTCCTCCTCCTTTCCCATGCCGATGAACTTTAGGTTCTCACGTGCGTGTGTGTGTGCGCGCGCTGATGGGGGTGTGAGTTTTTTTGCCCCCCTAAAGCTTCGCTTTGTGCTGGCTGAGTTGTTCCTGGTATTTGAATCAAGGAGGCTGAACAAATATGGAAAACATTTGGAGCAGATTGTCAGAGCTTCGAAATGCCACATATAGCCCAGAGAAGAGGGGGATTCAAGGGGGGTAGCGAACTGCCAACGTGCAGGCGCCGGCTCTGCGCGGGGGCTGGCTGTGCACACACGGCTGGGCGTGCGTGCCACCGCAGCGCCGTAGGTGTGAGCGCACACGCGTGTGCGTGCGTGTGGAGCAGCCGGACAGGCAAGTGGCATGCAGCAAGTCTGCATCGCCAGCGGATGAACAGGAGGGAAATCTGTCTCGCCAGGGAGCCGGGAGCGATCAAGTGCCTGCGTCCGTGCGCGCAGCGAGCAGGCAGGTAGGAGCCCATCACGCCGTGGCTCCCCTGGGCATTGCTGGCATGCAGAGCGTAACTCGGTGAACCCACGCAGCACCATGCACACAATGGGCACGTTTCATACACCGGCTGAATCAGATTAAATAGGTGCGTTTCGGTGGGAGGGAGTTGACTACGTGTGTGGAAAGTATGAAATTAACACAAACAAAAATTCAGATTAATACCCTGGGGAGCCAAAAGGAATCCTCTCTCTTTCCAAAAGTTGCGAAAGCACAGGTAGGCATGTTTTATGGGGAGGCAGACGCACCAGCGATGAGGACTTGTGCTTCTGTGCAGGTACTGGTGCTGCTTGGAGCTGAACATCTGCTGAGCGAGTTTCCAGGGCTGCAAGTTATCCCCACCAGGAAGATTCTTTACGTTACCTGAAAGGGAGAGGGATGTCTCATTGTGGACATGTGGCCACTGCACTTTGTCCGTACGTTGGCTCATGCTGGTGCTTGGGGACAGCACACCAACAGGAGTGTGGGTTTTTTTCCTAGAATACTCTGAAGTTGTTCTGCAGCTGAATCCAGCGCTGGGAGCCCTGGCAGAGCCTCTCAGACACTGGTGGGGCTCCCCGGGGGCTCGCCCGCAGAGGTGCCGGCAGGACCGGGGTCTGCAGAGTCAGACAGCGAATACCGGGTCTGCGAACAGGAGGGAGCAAGAAGAGGTGGGCGGTGAGCGGTCCGGCGCCAGAGGCGATGCCGGCAGCCGAGCGTTCAGCCGGGCCGCGGTGCACGCGTCCTCGCAAGGGAGGACCGTGGGAAGCGGGAGGCTGCCGCGACACCTGCGCTTAGCTCACGCCTGAGGAATTCCTCAAAAGCTCAGGGGTAAGCAGGTGCTCCAGTGCTTTGCCGGGCCGGGGCCCGAGTGCACGCAGCCTGATGTGTTGCCTTCCTACGAGCCAGGAGCTGCACTGGGACCAGCGGAGCACCGAACCCCCTCCTCTGCGTGTGCAGCTCCGTGTCCCCACCGTCACGGGGAAGCCACACGGGCTTGTGCTGCTGCCCCACCAACACCAAGAGGAGCAGCATAAATGGGCCAGCCAGCTCTGTCCCCACCATTGGGCTATGTAGTTTTTTATTTTCCTTCCCATAGAGGAGTCGATTCAAGCAAATGACAGAGGCAAAGCGTTGGGAGGAGCGGGGCAGGTGGGAAGAAGATGTCAGGTGTTGGGGAGATCACCAGCAAAGCTGCCTTTGAATGCTGCAGAGCGGTTCAGGGCGGAACAGCCAAAATGTTGAAGTACTCTGAGAGGATCTTACTCATGCTGAGATAGCATCAAGGAAATCTTTCCCTTGACATATTGGCAATGCCTTCTGAGAAACTACTCTATTTCCAGCTTTTTATGCCATTTAACAGCAATGAGCTGTGTCTTCTGTATTAATGAATTATGATGTCACTTTTTGTTTTATGGGTTAAGCAATATCCTCTTTGGTTATTTATATTACTGACCGTATGAAAGAAAACTAGAAACAAAGTGATTTCAGACACTTTCTGCACACATAACTCTTGTGCTACATCCATAGAGCAAGATTAAGATATATTGTTCAAAAAAGGAAAAGAACCTAGAGGTGAAAAAAAACCTGAAAAAAAAGTCTTCCCTAGTCATGTTGCTTACTCTACTATGTTTTCATAGCTTCTCACTAAAACGTTTTGTCACCATCATCCATTTTTTTAAATATCCTTATGATAGCTTGCACTCATTTCTGTACCTTGTCTCTCGATCTCAAAGCCACATATACTTATATTTAACCACAGCTTTGAGAGGGATGGGGTGTTCAAGGATCATCACCAAGGTTAGATAGGGAAACAGTGGCAAAGCTGAGCACACATGTTTTACTGATGCCCAGTTAAACATCTACCTTAATAATAAGTATTAGAGTTAAATGAAGTTAAATTTTCTTTTCCTTTCTGCCCCTCCATTTCCCTAGTTCTATGGCACAGATCTTTATTGTGGTTTTTCCCCCAGGAAAATCCCTGTTTTTAGCACCTGGATTTGTGCTGGCAGCTAGATTTATGATTGTTGTCTTCTAAAAGGGGCCAAAATCCAACCGCCTTATTCGTGCCGACAGTCATATTGGTTTCAGGGGGAGTAATTGCCAGAGGAGGATGAACAGGATTTAACCCAAAGTCAATAAAATGAACAAGCACTTACTTTACAGCCAGTAACAGCCCTTGTTTATCTCCTGGCCCAAGAATCTCTCTTAGAACAGGTGCCTAAATATCCTTCTGCACAGCAAGTATCTCAAAAATGAGGCCATGCTCCACGGGCAGCAGGCTGAATATCTCCGACAGGGTATAGGTGGGAAATCCACTTGGGTCCCAGCCTCCTGCAGCCCCTTCGAAAATCCCGGTTGTATGGCTGGTGGCCAGAGTCCTTAAGGCAGGAGAAGTCTAGGCCAGTTCAGGGAACGTCTTCCGTACAGTGGCTGAAAGGTTTGGCTATGAAACTACGAAATGGGGTCAAGGTAGACCTGAGTTCACCTTCTCACAGCTGTTGAGTCCGAAGTAGCTGCACCGCTTGGAGCACTTGCTTTTCCCAAGGAAACCAAAGACATTAGTTGCCGCCTGCCCTGGCCACGGTGGGCCAGGGAGCCTTTCCTAGGCTGGGTACAACGTGCCTACACAGGGAGGCACCATCCCCACGGTGAAGGGCAGCAGGACCTGGTCCGGCAGGAGCAGCTTTCAACCACCTTCTGCTTTGCTGCTCCTGCTGTTGGCACGGTTGAGTAACATAGCAATAGGATGACGAGTCACCTGCTTTTACTGGGACAACTTCAGGATTTCAATGGATGCTAACCAGTTGCCAATAAAGACAGTCACTTGTAATTTAAAAAAAAATGACATATTCCATACTTAAAATCATATATTCCATATCTAATCTCTGCAGCAATACACAGTTATATAGAGAAAAAATTAGGGGTCAAATGCATTGAAAAAATTGGCGATGGGGATGTTGTTGTTTTGAAATGATTAAACAGTGTGTACAAGAGGGAAAAATGTTCTTTTAGTGTGGCTAGCTTTCCCTGCAAAGTCAAACACCCATATCTTACATGCTGGGAAGTTTAACGGGGACGGAGAAAAGAGGCGGATGCAGGATTGATCTTCCATAATTATTATCTGAACCAGATTGTATTTGCTGATTCCACTTGGCATTAACAATCGAGTGTAAAACAGCTGTGAAGGAATTCACAGCACTGGCAAGCAATGAGAAATTAAAAGAATTACTTTTTTAGAAATTGAAAGATTAAACGATGACACTGAAATAACACTAAATTTTCTCGAGTAATACATCTTCCGGATGTCAGTTGGATTTTCTCAGCAACACAAGAATAATCATTACCCTTTTATGCCCAAAGGCCCTGATTAAGTATGTTCTTAAATTAAGCACATGCTTGAATACCCTTCCTGGATGAGGATGTTTTTTGATTCGAGCCCAGCTACCATTTCTCGTGTGGCATGCAGTTGTAATTTTTTGTCCTTTACACAAAATGAGTCACGTTGCACAGCTTTTCCATAGCCAGATACTGTCCTCTGTAAAACATTGCCTGCTCTTGTTCCTCCTTTTGCCAAAAGGCAGCGCAAACCGGGTGACGATGACAACAAGTCAAACAGCACACACAACGTCAGACATAGAAATGGCAAGATCTGGGCTGCAGCTTTGCGATGACACAGTCTTTCCTATTTCTTCTCCTACCCGCAAGGACACACAGCGTTGCATGGGACTCCAGAAACCTCGGATTTTTCTCCACTGTGATTTTTACACTGGAAATAAGTGGGTTTGGTGTGGTTGAATCCACACAGACACACAGACGCGCACTCCCACATAATCACATTTATACAGATATTTCTTCAAGGCATCAGCAGTCCGGCCAAGTGCCAATCGCAGGGTTGCAGCACACAAATCCGGAGCAGCAGAATTAGCAAGGAACAAAGGCTTGGACAGGGCTCGCCATGGCACCCCCAAGGACTGTGGGGCATTTGCCTCCCTTTGTCCCAAGAGCAGCTCCACAAAAGGCTGCTGACCCGGGGACCCCCTCGGAGATGCCATCCCCAGCGTGACGGCTGGGACCAGGAGGGAGCCGAATGTGCCGCAGCCGGCCAAAGGCTCAGCCACCCGCCAAGGCAGGCTGGGCTGTGGAGAAGCTCAGACCCTCGCCCCATCCTCGCTCCTTTTTCCCCTGCTCCCCTGACCCCGTTAGCAAGCCATGGGCTGGAGAGCTGGACCGAGCAGTGCCGAGGCATGGTCGAGTAGCCAAAGTTCAGCACACCGGCAATCTGCTAAATAACAGAGGGTTCCCCATTAAAATAAATGATGAAAGAATCTCCCTGAAAGCAGAGGTTTGAAGTCAGCCACTGTGATTTCTGAAGACTGATGCCCACTGACAGCACATAAGAATAATAATATCTAGCTCTTGAAAGTGCAATTACAGAAAAGACAAGGCCAATTAGAAATGGGTCTGACACACGCAACTCAGGCTGGCTTCTGACAGGGCCATTTTTAAAGTTCAGGTCATCTGGAGGTGAGGCTTGTTTTCGACACACTCTTTTGAGGCCAGTTCATATTGTTCTGTGTGTCTGTAGGCTCTGCTGTGAGTGCTGGGTTGGGCCAGATGACCTCCAGAGGAACCCTCCAACCCACATTACTCTTTGTGTGTGCTCCATGTGCCCTTTTGCATTGCTAGGGATAAGACCAAGGTGTGAAGCACTGAAGGATGGGATGACAGATGCGGAAAGAAGTAGAATAGGAGTTGTTTTATGTCAGGTTACTCCACGCTCAGGGGCTGTGTATTTAACAACACACCTTACTCCCTCCAGCCATCGCATCTGACCATGAGGTAAATCTGTGCATACAAAAGAAATCACGTCTTCTTCCAGATCAGAAAGAAATTGTGTCTTGCAGCCTCCACAATGAGTGCGCTACACCAATTTAAATTCCTAAAGCTTTGCTTTTGCTAAAGCTCCCTTAGGTGCCCTGTGCCTGGAGCTCCTCACCTCCAGCTGTGGTTCCCTGAATCCAGATGGTGGCCCAGGCATTTACGGGGGTCCTCTGTAGAAAACTTAGCAGTAGTTAAACTGTCCATAATGATGACTGTTTCTGTCTTGCCTTCTACTCTTATGGCAGGTTCTTCGGGGTGGAAGTCATATTTTATTATGTTTCTGCATGAGGCCTGGAGAGGGTCCTTAGGTTGCTACTACTGACAGTCCCTCAAAATTGGGGTGGAGCAGTAAGAGGCAAGAAGCTGCGATACTACCAGAAAGTAAAGCTGACTGCTACAGCTTGGTGTACACTTTATCATGCTCTGGTGAGTATTTTATACCAGCCTGGAGTCCTTTGCATCCCACTGAGCAGAGTTAAGGAGTTTGAAAATGAGGGTTGACTAGTTTACAAACACTCTCTGTCCATTCCAAGCTGGTCCTCTTTCTTCAAAGTATATTTGAAGAGGATATTGTCCGTCAAAATACATTAATCATGAGATGCTATAGCCGTTAGACCTTCTCACCAGGTGTTAATTATTGCTTGGTTAAACAGAGGCAAATCCTCTTACTCATGTTCTTGCCGAGGATGAAGATTAGGTCTGTTCCGTGTATGAGCTCACGGGCACGCATACGTACACACACATGCACGCGCACACGCACATGCAGGGCTCAAGCTGCCGCCTTAGACGATACGCAGAAGTGCCAGGAAACCTGCCTGTGGCTTTATGCCAGGACACAGGCACCGTGGGCAGCAGAGGGAAGGGCAAGGCGTCCTGCTCTCACTTTTCATTAATGAGAAGGATAAAATAAAGGAGCTTGACCCCACAAGGGGAAGAAAGCAGCTTCTGCAGCAGCACCGCTGCAGCCACGTCCATCACTCATCCCTCAATATGAATCAATCATCTCATTGATAATTATTTTACTGGTCCCATAACTCAAATTGTTTTCATTTAAAGGCACAGGTCTCACCATTTCCAAGTGAAGGCAATGCTCGGGGGTCCCAATGGCACGTGCCCATGTCCCTGGCTCAGCAGGCAATGAGGCTGAATTAGCCCAAAACCCACCAGCCCATCCAGGGTTTTTCTCCTGGCGCGCGGACCCATGCCATGGCAGTACGGTGGCAGCCCCGCTGGGGGCACAGCCAACACAGCTGGTGGCATCATTGCCCTCATGGGCTGCCCATCTCCATTTTAGCTTGGAGAAACTCTAGTTGCAGGCAAGTACCCTCACTGGTACTTGCAACCCATAGAGGATAAGCAAGCAGAGGGGAAGCCCAGCTAAGGGCTTTGGGTGCAGGACTCTGACTGTCTCTGTACAGGGTGAGGATGGTTTGAAAAAGCAAAGCAAGGCATGGCTCTCACTGTTCAGCTCTCCATTTCTTTCACACACCCCCAAACACAGAGCTAGGAGCCCACAGGAGGTGGCAGGACGGACTGCAAGAAATCCTGCCAGGTGGAGAGATGATATTTAAAATCCATCTAAGCTCTGGCTTCGCTCAGCTCTGACTCCTGAGTTCTGACTGTATAGGTGGGACTCACAGCCAGGATGGAGGGATCAGTCGGTGCAGGAGCCGAGGAGCTCTCCTTCATAGCAGCAGGTGCCGAACGAGCTCAGTTTGTCCCGTGCAGTCAATGCTTTGTAATGAAACTAGAAAGGCCTTTTTTTCAAGAGGCACATGAAAAAAAGTCTTCTAAGTTGGTGTAACACTACCAGCAAGTCTAATAAGGTGCTCTTTCCAAAGATCCAGGACAAACTTTGAGGTGGATATGCATATGTATCTAATTTTTCAGACTTTCTGGCATCTGCAGACACTTGGGGCTTTGTTTCTGCAGCTGGCTCAAGGTCTCATGCTGGCACTTGGGTAGTCTCACTGCGTTATTCACCGCTCCAGCCGTACTTCAAGGTCTGATGTACTCACAGGCACTGCAGTTGCCTGAAATACACATTTGGGTCTTCTGGAAGGCACCAGCTGGAATCTGCTGAAGAGCTCTCAGTCTTTCAAAAGCAAGCGGTTGCGACTTTCCTCTGACCAGGCCCCACCGTAAGTGGCGGCTTTTCTCAGAGTCGCCTTTGGAGCCCTGAAGCACCTGAGCGCTGGAGCTGACATCTTCAGCCCACTCCAAGTTTGTTGCTGACCTCAGTGTGGCCAAGATTTGCCCCAACCTCTTGGCTGGTTCTAAAATGGAGCCCATGCTCTTCCCTAGAGACATGAGACCTGAGTATAGCGGGGTTCATTTCTTCCAGTCTCCTCCTGAGTTTGTCTTAGCAGCTACAGGGTTGCCTAGATGGTGGACCATAATCTTCTGCCTCAAAAAGAGCTGGTTACTCACAGAAATCAGTATCCCTTTTCTTCCTGCATTGCTGCACTGATGTAAACCATCTATAAATCATCTCTGTAAAAGACCAAAGCTGCCTGCTCTTTATCTGAGGCAAAACAGAGGCCTGAGGCTCAGGCCAGAGCTGCCTGACAGCACATTTGGGACTCCTGACGTCTGCCCACCTCTCCCCTGAAACAGCCACCTCTCCTTGGGCTCAGTTTCCCTCTGATCAGCAATAACAACATGGCTTCGTGTCCTCCATTTTCTCAGACCCATGACCTTTTATGTGAAAGGGTTCTTGAGGACACGGGGCTTTGTGTGCTGCCAGAATTACTGCATGTGCTCCACCAGATGTTGAAGAATATTCCCTCCCATCCAAAGTTACCCTGAGCATTATATTTTCTTGGCTTAGCATTGTTATGAAATGTCAGTGCTTTGCAACTTCTCTGATTCTCTTTTGCAATGTCCCCAAGGGAACACAACCACTTTTAAAGCACTGAATGGGTCCGGCAAGCCCTATGGACTTGCATCATCTTTCCTTCTGGAAGAACCTCAAGCATCCCTGCAAGATAGGTGAGACACAGCAGGATGGGAGATAAAAGCAAGATGGGCTGAAAGTGGATCTGGAAGGCAGTTGCTAGTGGAATTGTCTAAGGGCTGCTTGGGGACTGCTTTTACTTAATATTTGCCTGTCACACAAAAGAGGGAGGAGTGCATCATGAAATTTCCTGATGACACAGACATGCAAGTGCTTGTCAATACACGAGAGGCCCCAGCCTATCAAACAGGAAGAACTGTGTGACCTTGAGGATGGGAACAATGGGAATAGGATGAAATTCAATTGTGCCAAATGTAAGGTTTGGCACGTAAGGCTGAAGTGTCAGAGTTTCTCTGGGAAAATAAAAAGCCTCAAGCGCCTTGGCTGGTCACCGGATTACTATGAAATGGCAGCATAGCACGGCCATGGAAAAAGGTAAATGTGATCAAGGCTGTATGAAGTATTTCCAACATGGGCCTGAAAAGTATTAATGATGGAGAACAAGCGCTGGTGGACCATGTGAGGAGGCTGCACGCAGCTTTATTCACCTCTGTTGGAGAAAGATGAATTGCGACTGGAGCAAGCGTACCTAAGTGTTGGTAGGGTGCTTGGTGGGGGGCTGGAGACCCTGCGTAACAACAGGAAACTGAAAGGGATTGCCTTGTTCAGCCTAACAACATTAAAGGTTAGAGAGGACACGATTGGTCTATAAATATCTTGTGTTAAACTTAAAACAATGTTGGCACAAGGACAAATGGATACAAATGGCCATGAGTACATTTAGCCGGGAAACCAGAGGAAGGTTTCTAACCATTGGAGCAGTGAGGCTGGGGAACAGCAAGAAACATAGCTTGCTGTAAGGCACTGCACTATCGGTTTTTGAATTGCACCATTTGACACAGTTGCTTGAGACAATTTGGCGATGCAGGAAGTGCCTTCCCTTCCAAATCCCTGTTGGGGGCACGTTTTTGGCCCCTTCTTGCTCAAACAGGCACCCTACCTCAGCCACAGGAGGAGGCAAGGCTCTCGGTCCCCTGCCTAGCTGTTTTAGGGCTTGGCAGAATCTAACTCTTAATTCGTTAGTGGCAATTATTTTGATTTCCTGCATTTCTTACAGAATAAACTGGAGACTTACATCAGTAACCAGGTTTGTTGGGTTTTTTTGGTAGTTAATACTTTGTACTTATATAGCATCTTTCATCTTTCAAAGTGCTTTACATACATTAATTATTTAATGTCCCCGTACCCCCTTTGATCTAGGCAAGTATTATGATGCTCAGTTTACAAGTGGGGAAAGCAAACGCAGAAGAACAAATCCTGGCTGCTCGGCTCATCCCACCAGGACTGATGTGGCTTCGTGGCTCTAAAAGGCAAGGCAAGGTTACACGACGCGCACAGGGTCGACAAGCAATCCAGTGGTGGCGGCAGGGTGGGAAGTCTTCTGGCCGCCCTCTCGCTGCGAAGAGGGAGCGAGGGGGGGGCTGCCAGGGAGGGCTGCGTGCAGATCCAGGGAGAGGATGCTGGATGTACAACAGAGGACCAGAAAATGATGTGTGCTGTGCTCCCGAGAAAGACCTAGAATTTAGCTTCATCAAAGCCTGTAGAACAAAGCTATCACAATGGCTAGGTGACTAAGACCCAAGTAACAGGAATAAATGCAAATAATTAAAAGTAGCAAATTAATACGAGCTGACATCGATCTGTGTAGACATGCGTTCAGTGGAAGGATGAGAGTCTTCCCTTTCAGTTAAAAAAAAATAACTGATGTATTTTTGATTGTTCTTGTGTTGGATGTCATCTTACGTCATTTTTCAGAGTGACTGTCGGAGGCTGGTTTGGAGACTTTATTGCTAAATAACTGAGCGATTTTTCTTGCAAATTCACATAGTGATGCTATTTGTGTGTTCGGATTGCTGTGAGGTTGCTGCAAATGCACTCTGCCTTATACTAAACAGAAGTCTCACATTCCCCCCCTCTCTTTTTCATCCTTTTAAAAAGACATTTCTGTCTTACAAGGGCAAGCAGTGCAGTCTGTTAAGCAGAGCAGGAACCTGGGAAACAACACACTTGGGGTCTAGCGCTCATTCTGCCGGTGGTTTGGTGTCTGATGTTGCACAGGGGTAGTAGCTTCATTTCAGCGGCCAATGTCCAGAGTGGGAGTTAACAGATCAGGCTACCGTTTTTGACAGATACTGACTCATTTTGCAGCCAAGAGAATGCTATTTAGCACTAGCTCACTGCCCAGCTTTGCGGGACAACAATGTTGTTTGTAAGGGAAACACGGCTCTGTGCATCCTCCTCCTGGCAGAGCAGACGCAGCTTGCGAGCAGAGCAGCTTCTGTGCTCCTCTGGGTCAGTCAGCGCTACAGCGTAATTGCCTTTTGGGGAGAAAAAAAGGGGAAAGGGCCTGAATTTGGTCATATTTTTCCTGCAGCAAAATCTTTTCCTGTTACTGCTAGCATTAGTTCCTAGAGAGGTAAAATGACTAAGGATTTTTAATTTCATGGTCATTTTGATATGCTAAATGGTGCCAAGAGAGTCGGTGGGAAATTAACAGAGTTCAAATCCCCATGGAACATGGAAATTGCAGTTAAAATAGTGCTGTTAAATATTAGTAATTAGCAAAAAAATATTTTCAAGTGTAGCATTTTAATTAGCTGCAAACGCTGCTCACTTCACATCAGTATTGCACACAAAATTGACTATGCCTAAAAGAGTTAAGCACCTCACCTGCACAAATCCCTTGAGCATCCATGGGTAATAAATGTGAGACCCATGAGACTGTACACTAAATAAAAGGAAAACTGTATTAACGGAAGAAGACCAAAAGCATAATCTAACAAGCACGGTAGAGTCAAAGATGCAGTTGTCGCAACTGTCCTGTTGTGGCACTCCCCCCTGCCTGAGTTCCTCTGTGTTTCTTAGTATTAATTTCTTATTACCCATTCCTTAGGACCTGTGTTCAAACAGGGCCCTCTTCTATCCCATTCTAGCTTATGCCAGCTCACTGCATCCATGAGCTTTCCCAGCCGGTAATGGTCCTTAACTCCAGAAGATCTCGTTCTGCAGTTGTGGAGTCGTCCCTTGGGAAGGCTCCACCTTCTCCACAGGCCCTTTCTCTTTCTGTAGGAAATCCCACAGTGTGAGAGAAGCAAAGCCACAGACCTCAGTCCCCAGCCGGACGGGGTATGCAGGGCACCAGCTACGTAGGAGGAGGCAGAGCCCGCGCAGGTGATGAGAGAAAGAAAATGAGAGAAAGCTCGTGCTAGGATAGCGCGGCCTCTGCCGCACAGAGTAATGGGGGACTAAGATACCGCGAAGCAAAGCCACGGACAACACGGGATCTGTGGAGCGGCTGAAGGAATAGGCTGGGTGCACTCACGTTTGGAAAACCTGCAGACGGGGACCTGCAGGAAGAGGAGCTGGGGCAGAGTGGGGCACGGGAGCACCTTCCCTCTGTCTCTGTGATGCTGCGATGCAGGACGTCAAGGCAAGATTGCTCAACAGCCTGATAAGTTGCCCCTAGAAAGACGAAGAGCTGCTTGTATTGCCATTTTAAAATAAGGAACTGAGGCACAGAGCGATTGACTTCTGACAGCTTAGGGTCTCTTGAGGACCCTCAGTGTAGCAGATCCACCAGGGCACTCAGGTGCTTACCTCCCGGTAATGCCAGCAGGACGTGCACCCCTCAGTACGCCCGGTGAGCTGGGTCGAGGCCTGTTCAAGGTCATACGGGCAGTCCGCGGCAGAGCTAGGAGCTGTACTCCTGCCATCTGAGTCCAGGCAAGTGCCTTTACAATAAGATCATTCATGCCCTTATGCATATGTCCTCTGCTTGTAGAGGAATTAATAGCTGTATATTAGAAATATATGCCAAAGGAAATTGAAACTTCAGTTGCCTCCTCATTTAGCACTGTTACTATGAAAAACCTTGGATGTATTTCTTTATAAATAGCAGTTGACAAGGGTGCTGGTACAGGCAACGATCAGACAACAGAGAGAAATGATTACGACGGGGTCAGTCCACGTGGCCGAAAACACACTGACCATCCTGTGCCATCCTGTCATTGAGGGCATCACGGAGCTGAGGCCCATCTGCGTCAGCCCACGGGTTCACAGGCATCCGGATAAAAGTCAGTGGGCTAATGGCAGAAGTTGGGTCTCTGTCCTAAACATCTCTTTCATGTCGTGGCTGCACAAGATGCAAGGAAGAGTATTGCTTTTAGGATACATAGCAACAGTAACATTTGTGAAATATCAACTGATTTCAAACACTGCCAGTTCAAGCTATATTGAAAAAAGCAACAAAAGGTTGGGGGCTATCAATACACTGTAACTAAAACTACATGAAACTTCAGATGGGAAGGCCAGCTGTGCAGGATGAAGAAAGTAGCATAGATATCTCTTTTAAACCAGCTTTGGAAAGTGAATTGAATTTGCACAGGTCAGTTCAATCCTGGCACTTCTAAACCTCTCAATATTTCACTGTGCGGCTGTAATCATTTTTAACACAACTTTCTGGATGTAGTTTTCCAAGTCACAAAAAGACAGAAATCCCACGGTCTCACACCATACTGATAGTCCCATGGCTCATTAGCGGGGCCGTAAAGCTGAGAGGCACCAGGCAGAGGTCAGACACCTCAGACAGCACGGGGACTGGCAGCAGCAGGGAGGTGTCGCAGCCAAGCAGGAGGTGATGGGGACATGGAGGCTTTCCCAGACGGGAGGCGATGGAAAGACCCATGGCAAATCCCTGACACAACATCTGGCCCTCTTGCCAAATTTCAAATCCCTGCTCCAAATCAGGGGCACGCTTGAGTCGTTCAGTGAAAAGCTCACCAGAAGCGTCTGGCGTGGTGCGAAACAGCTTCTTCTGCCCCTGCCTCTTGCACTTCGTGCCAGGCGTTGGCCAAGTCCGTTTGGCTGGATCTTTCCCTCAAAGAAGTCAGAGGCAGCCATACAGCATGGAAAAAATCACCTCAGAATGTTTGGCAAAGCTTTAGTTGACTGAAAATGGGGTTGGATAATGGGATGTCTTGAATAACTCAAAAAGCAAGCATCCCTACCAGCACTGCCTATAGTGCAGTTGACTCTAGCAGGTGTATAAATGTCATTTTTTAGTGTTTTTCCAGCTGCGGTGTGCTCACCCAGCCTTAAAATGATGTCAGTGGTATCTCTGGCTGTCATCCGCCTCCTGCCAGCACAGGCCACTTTACATGGGCACAGTCACAGGGAGTCGTGCCCTCGGACATCCACTGCTCTGGGAGTATCAAACCTTGAGCTTAAACTACAAGGCAAAAGGAAAAACAACCTTTTGTCTCATGCATCCATAAGCAGCCTAAATGGGTAACAAGACGGCCTCCTCTGCAGCGACAGTGGTGTTTTCTGGCAGCTCCCTGCCAGCTTCGCACGCTGCCTAGGGCCCAGGAGATCTCCTCCGGGCAGCCACAGCCCAACGCTGAACTGGGGACACGTGAACGATCCGCTTTCACCCTCACAGGCACCTTCAAAGGGATGCTGCCAACTGAGCCCTCATCCCCATTGCTCTTGACGTGCCATGTCTGTGCTAGATTTTTTTTTTGTCTCTCTGATAGCTGTAATTGCTCTTAAAATCCCTTTCCTGCTCTGGCTTCTCTTTTTACATCTGTTCCACCAGCCAACGTGGTCGAGAGCAGACTGCCCACTGCCCACACCGCGGTTCACAACCAGGCAGTCTTGGGCTACATTTTTCTACCGCAAAATGAATTCCTGACCTTTTCTACAGGTCAATGGCCTCAGTGGCATGGGGAAGGTGAGGGGGGGAGGTCTGGCCTCAGTGGGGTGAAATAGAAGTTGCAGGAAGGAGCTGCCAGACCCTGGCTGAGGTCCCTGCTGTAGGTCTTGGCCCGGATCAGGGTAACAAGAGCAAATCTTATTAGTAACTCGGCTTAGACAGCTCCTGATTTCAGCACGGTTGTATCTATAGTGCAGCTCCTTATGCCCAGACCTCAAAATAACTCATATCACATCTGCAGTCCCGGTGAGCCACCAGTAAAGCTGGGAGAGGGATGCCCAGGAGGGCAGGCAGTTTTGGGCCTCAAGGGCCAAAGAGGCTGCCGCTCCAGATGATGGGAAAGGTCCTGTGCAAAGGTGGACCAGGGGGTGGAAGGGAATATTAATAAAGGTGGTACTGACTGACCGATACAGAGAGCAGAGAGCAAAGCCCAAGGGAGGCTGGTGTAGAAAGTCCAGGTTATTGTTCAGTAGAAGGGAATGGGAATGTTTGATTTTATTTAAAAAATGAGCAGTGAATGGCCAGAGGAATGGGGATGCATTCGGCAGTACATCGCAAGATTGGGATTCACTGCCACGGGAGATTGCCGAGACGAAGAGTTCAGGAGGTCTGAAAAAAATGCATGGGCATTTATAAAGGTTGTGGATATCTCCAGGGTTACCTCATTTGAGATAATCATGCAGACGGGATATAAACCAGAGCTCTTCAGGGGACATGCCAAGCGATAAATGCCTGGGGTTAGGAAAATATTTCCCTATAGGCAAGTTATGATTGGCCATTCTGGCGTTTTTCATTCTGGCTTTACAGCACTTGGCAATTGGGTACCTTCAGAGACAAGACAGGGGAGCAGATGAGCTGGGAGCCCAGTCCAAGGCAGCAATCCCTCTGCTCCCGCGTCCTGCTGTGTGAGAAAGCATGTGAGGAATTATAATTCCCTTCGGACATGTGACCCAAATTGCAGTGGGAATTTGCATTCCTGGTGCCTGCTTCCATTTCACATCTTCCCCCCACGCACAGTAACACCTGCAAGAGGGTTCATTACCCTCTCTGAGAGCACAAGCTCTACAATCCTTTCAGACAAATTAAGAAGAGTATCTACAAAGGAAACTAAAAAGTAAACGGGAGTCAAAAATATGTCAATGCAATGTAAAAGCTTATCCATACACAACAAACTTGCTGAAAGAAAAATCAACTGTCGCTTTAAAATCTGACATTAAGTTTCTCAAATCACAGCCCTTAATCAGGAGTAATACTTGAAGAGGAACAAAGAGAATTTATGATGAAAAATCAGGACAGTTGAGCGCTAGGCTCAGCGGGACTAACTGCATGACAATATGGATAAGAATGATAATTGCATTAGCTTAGCCTGAAATGACTGGCCAGAGATGGTTTTTTTGGTCAGCTGGATTTTTGTAATGTCTTCATTTACTTTTTAAGCAAACTTGGAAGGAGAATTACAAATAGATTAGGGCACATCCATCTATTCTCTTAAGGGGACAGGGCATTTCAGAAATTCACCCTAACATTGGCTTAGAGTTCTTTGAAATGCACAGGCCCACATGGGTTAAACCAAAGGTCCCTTACAGGTTCTTTTAAAATAAGATTAACAGGAGAAGGTAGCTCCTACTGATGAAAGTTAGAGGGTCCAAACCCATGATGCTCTCACTTTATTTCATGCATCATACTCTGACCCAGCCCCCAGTCAGACCCTCCCCATGGCCACGCTCTCACTTAATCCAACTTTTACATCTTATTTACCTTTTTCAAAATTGGGATGACTTCAAACAGGCATTCATCCTCTGCCCTTTAAAAACAACCTAAAAAGATACCTCCTACCTAACCTACATTTTCTGCAACAGAAAACTGTGT
The DNA here is from genome assembly GCA_035590195.1 of Aviceda cuculoides. Taxonomy (NCBI): domain Eukaryota; kingdom Metazoa; phylum Chordata; class Aves; order Accipitriformes; family Accipitridae; genus Aviceda; species Aviceda cuculoides. The sequence goes on from JAVJGG010000024.1 coordinate 9,202,018, forward strand.
GTTCATCTCCCAGCTCTACAGCCAAATTCTGCTTCAAATTCAAGCCCAGTGGTCCCAGTCCTGGGTCCAGCTGCCAGCCCCACACAGCTGGGACCTCCTGTAGCACCCAGTGGGAACAGCTGAGGGTTCCCAAACCAGTGCACTCCCAAACCAGTGGACTGTGGGACCAAACCAGTGCACTCCTAAACGAGCGCACTGCGGGATCGCAGCCAGGGAAGGTGCCAGCCAGTTCAGGTAGGGGAGAGGAGGTGGACATTTCCCCCCAGCCCATACCCTGGCCACTCGTCTCCCTGGCCAGCTTTGCTTTAATAGAGTGGGAATTTGCCCTTAGCAAAACCAGGAGCCCAAAGTGGGAAGCACTAAGATGTCCGCTTCCAGGGCAGGAGGCAGCGAGCCCTGCGGCACGGGCAGCTCTAGCAGGCAGCAGAGCCGAGGGCTCGATCAGCCCCAGGGGCAAACCCGCCTGGGACCGATGCCTCTCTGCAATGGGGAACAAGTTACTTCTACCTGTTCCGCACAAAATAACCTGGACAAAAATATCCGTGCCTCCAATTCCTCCTTTGGCGGAGAACCGGGCAGCTTCAAAGCCCTGATCTCGAGCCACCGCCTGGCAGGCAGCACGACTCTCTTGCGGCCAGCCAAAGCAGCAGCGCCGAATAGCCGCTGCTGGCTTGATGCAGATGTGCTCAGGATACCAGCTTTCAGCGCCCTGGCTCCTGCGCAAGATGCTGGTGGGTCTGTGAGGCTGACGAACGACCAGAGCGGCGGTTTCTGCCATCACACAGGCTGCCTTTGCCGCCGCGACCCCGCCAGCGCACGCCGCTCCGATGATTGCGACACAGCCGGCCTCTGTCAGTGGCTGCTTTTATTCGTCTTCCTCAAAGGCTTAAATAAACAAGAAACAGGTTAAAAACAAAATCTTGGCCCCGGCCCCTTCCTGAGCTGGCTGTTCCATGATGGCTTCCTGCCCCGTGCGCGAGCTTCCCCCTCCGGAGGAAAGAGGCACCGTCCTGCAGCTGCCTTGAGTGGGAAATAAGGCCGCGGACCCGGCTTTGATATCGATGCCAGGCCACCAAAGCGGCTCTCTCCGCACCGTCCTCGGCTCTCTCCGCACCGTCCTCGGCCCTCTCCACGTCCAGTGGGGACCCAAGCGCGCCGTTGGGAGCTGGAGGAGATTTGCCTTCCCCGGGCTGCGGCCCAGGGACGCAGGGACCCCCTGCGTCAGCTGGGCACCAGCTCTGCGTGCGGGGGCACTTCCCGAGGCACGGACCCTGCACACCTCTCCAAAGCCTTCGCCCGGAGGGGGGAATTTTATTCCGCTTGCAATCTGTCACAAACATAAAAACAATCTTGGAGAATCCCGTCGGCTCAAGAGCTTTCACTCTCGGGGACCGCAGCGCAAGCTGCACTCGAGCGAAGCTCCTCCGGTCGTTGTGATGAAGGGACATCAGGAGCTGGCCCCACTCACCCCCTGCCCGAGGTCACTGTACGACGGCTGAGTAAGGCTCCTGGGGGTTTCGAAACGCCTCACGTGCACGAACTTGCCTCACAGCACCTTTGCAATGGATGTTTTCTATTCTTGCCGTCTGAAACTTTCAGAAACAGATAAAAAGATGCCAAGGTACACAACGAGACACTCTGTTAGGCAGCGTGCATTTCTTCCTGCCCCTAGCTCCATACTTTCTTGATGAGGCCCAAATGTTTTTCTTAGCAGAGCATTTGAGGTTTGGTTTTCCATGCATATTAAACAGCTTTATGTCCCTCATACTACTGCTAAAACGTGCCACTATCTAGCATTGGCAATATCTTCCTGACTAGTGCTTTAAAGTGTTATAGATAAGTTATGTGACGTTTTCCATTTAAATTAAAATAGATCAAGTTAAACTCAAGGGAAGCTGATAGCTGTACTTTCATTTTATTTCATTCTATTTCCTCTTTATGACCAATTTTACCCTAATAATCAAAACTTTGATTATAGATCCCTAAGGCACCATGTTGCATGCAGGACCAGGCTGGAAACTGCCACCAGCTCTCGCATTGCCAGGATTTCAGCTGCCAGACAGTGGCATAAGCAGGGTGATTAATGTCACAACGGCATCTAGGGGTCTTTTTCCTCCCTGTGCTGAGAAAGTCTCCACTTCTCAGCTGGCCTGAACTCTACAGGCACGGAGCTATGGATCTGAAATTTGCCTGATTCTGGTATCCACTGCTGGTGCTAGTAGACTGCTGGCATGGACTTTGCCACACTGAGATGCATCCAAGCGCTTTGAGGAGACTCTTCCAGTCGACAGCCTCAGAAAGGAGGCTAAAAAACCAGCCATTGAGGGTAGTGTCCCTGGGAGAGGATGGACTGGTGCCACTTTGGTCTGTTTTGGCCCCACAGAAGATGGAGACTTGAAGGACATGTACTGTCCCACTGCAGGCACTTGCCATTATGCCGGTGCCGGTGCTCAGCGCCTGTCCCTCTCCTCCAGAGCCGGTGTTATGGGACAGCCAAACCCCCAAGGGCCCCCTGGTATACAGATGCCTCAGGAAACTCCTCTAAATGGTTTTGGCTACACTGAGAAAACATGTTTAAAACCAAAAAAAGAACATGAATTATAATATTAATCTGCAAAATGGGAAAGTAATAAAAAGAATCCAAGCTTTCTTGTCTTCTTCACCACTAGGTTTGCGGCACTGAGGAACGGGGATGTGGCAGCGGTCCTGCTTGCCTGACTGCTTGCCCAGCTGAGCTCCCACCATCTCAGCTCAGCTCACACACAGGTACAGGTATTTGTACCTCCCGGTGCCTCTGCTCTTCAGGGAGCACCTTTTTGATAAAAGCCGTATTGCCTTGCTCAAGACTGGGGGGCCTTCACACACTGGGGGTTTTAAAGAGGGGCTTGTGCCATACGGCAAAGTCCACAAGCGAGACCTCCTTGCAAAGGCCTGGACCGCTGTGCAGAGCTCCACGGGCTGAACTTTGGCCACGGCTGTTTTAGAAGTCGCAGAGTAAAGTTCAAGGAAAGTAGTGAAATGTCTGCATGCCTTCCCCTCCTCAGAGCAGAGGAGATCTGTGGGGACCTGCTGTGAGGAGGTGCGATGAGCATCGCCCACCGCTTTCCCTGGCTTGGACGTCACACCTCACCTGCTGGCTTCCAGGAGTCCTGCACCTCTCCGACCTATTGCTTCCTCCTCGTACCTTGTTCAGGACAGCGAAGGAAGCAAAGGACAATAAAACAAACCACTGACGTTTCCATACCACGGACGTTTTCCAACCCTGATATAAATTCATGAGCTTTAATGGGTACATGCCGAAGCGCGGCCTTGGGTTCAGTGATTTAATTCTCTGCTCTTTGCGAAGGCCACCAGCAGGCTTGTGCTTGGGGCCTGGGATGTAAGGTATTTTTACAAAAAGATGATTCGGACCTTCACGGTGGTGGGGTGTGTACGAGCGGGTGGGGGGGAACGACGCAACTGCAACCTCAGCAGTGCCTGCCTGAGCGCAGGGGTCCCCAGCCATCACGCCGAGCCCCGCAGGCTGCCCGCCGCCTTTAGCAGGGCCTCAAGGCTGATCCAAGCCGCCGGAGACGGCGGCTGCCAGCGTGCCTCAGAAGAGGGCTGCGTGGGTGGCACAAGCGTGTCCCCGTCCCGGCGACGCGGCCCGGGGCTCTCTTTCTGGCTCCCACCGGGGAGGGCTCCTCCCCACCAGCCCGAGGGTCCCCGCCGCTGCCCAGGGAAAAAACGCTGCTCCTGGGGAAGACCCAAGGTTGCCGCCACCCTCGCTGTCCCTGCCTGCCATCGACGTGGGAGATCGGGACCCGGCGTGGCCTGGGTGGGCAGGGGCTCATTGTGAGGATGTGCCTCGGGCACGGCGCCTTTGCCCGGCCCTGCTTTCTGACCGCAGAAAGAAAACATTTGCCCAGACGCAGCCCGGCCCCCTCGCCACGTTGAAAGCCTGGCTGCCGACAGCTGAAAGGGGGTCACGCAATACCTCCCCAGCAGGACCCAGAGGACAAGACTGGGAGACGAGTTAAACGAGGCTGGTTTTTAGAGTCTCGCTGAAATCCATCCTCATAAAAGGGAGCTGTCTCGAAACCTGCTCATCCGAGGGGAGGAGAGTCTCCCCACGGAGAAGGGAGGCTTGCCAGGCCTGCCGCCGCCGCCGCTCGCATGCAGCCAGGCGCTGCACAGAGCCGGTGCTCCGGCCTGGGCCGCAGCAGCAGCCGCCTGGTAAAACAAAGGGGAGACGAATAACAGCGGAGGCAAGTGACCCCTGCCAAGCAGTGTTTGCAGGAGCTTCAGAGCCCCGCGCGCCGTGGGGTAGCTCCCCGTGGCACTGCACACCCCAGGGAGCACTGCCAGCGCAGGCGACCATCCCTGCCATCTGGTCCGGGAGCAAAGGGCACCCTGGAAGGGGGAGGGAATTCAGGCATAATGGTTGAGGGGGTATTTCCCAGTTGGTACAAGGTCCAGAGGTATCCTGGATACCTGCTGACAAGCTAGGATGGGTCTCAGGGCTCTTACCCTTCCCTCCGGGACAACGGGTTTAGTGCTCATCAGATGTGCCTGCCCTTTTTCTTGAGTGTCTGTGCCGAGCTCTGTACTGTCCTGCTTACGGCCCGCGGCTTGACTGCAGTTGGTACCCATCCTAGGTCAGCAGGGAATAGTTCAGCTTGCCTGTCCAGTGCTCTCTCTTTCTTTACACAAGGCAGAGGACTTCTCCTTGCTTGCACACTCCAGGTAGATCTGGGATGGTGACAGAAGCAGACAGGCACCAGCACATCCCCTGATATCTCCCCCTGTCCTTCTAGCTAAAAAGCTCAACACTTCCAGACCTGTACGCCCTTATACACTCTTGTCATGTAGCGAGAGGACAGGCAGGGTGGCCTGAGGACAATTTTAAGCAGAAGCTCTACAATGAAAGAGACAGAGAAAACACTATTCTGTCTTCTCCCCCTAAAGGTCAACCAAAAATGCGGGTTCTCGAAGATTATTCCAGCTCTGAGGAGAAAACGATTATGAATTTAGAGACTCTCTCACTAGAGTCTTCATTCATAAAAACCCCAAGTCTTCTTCCCTGAACCCAGGGGAACTCATATGACAGCAGCCTGGGTCTTTGCTCAGAGCCAGCCTGCTCCAAGCAGCGCTTATACCCCAAAACACTCATTGGGCTTTTTCTCTGCCTTCTCTCTCAGCTTCCCTGCACTACCTGTCCGCAGCCAAGTGTCTGGGATGGGGTGGTTACTGTTTCATAGAAGAGGGCAACTGTCCTACCTGTCCTGCACCCTTGGATTTAGAAGGACTCGCCCCCCTCCCACACCTGCCCTCTCAGCCACCCCCTTCATCTTGAAGAGCTCAAAATGACAAGGCTCTAATAAACCCACCACGCAGAGAATGAGGGAAAATCATTTAAGAAGTGATGAATGACACATTCTTACTTACCTGTAATTACACAGTACGCTTCAGTAAGGTATTTTCCTATCGCTAATCCAAAACAGTTGTACTCCCCTTCCTCGTGGTTTTCTGCCCCTCGACTCCTTTCCAGGCAGGCACTGGCAGAGTGCTCGCGAGGTGCACCCGGTGTGCCGGCAGCCTGCCTGCAAATCTCTGCCCATTTGGTGCAGCAGGGAGGCAGGGGGTTTGGGCTTCAGCTTCTCCAGCCTCGGCTTCTCACAACTACGTTTGCAGTGAGGGAAGAGCAGAGGAAGAGCAAAACCCCGAAGTTTTGGTTTGCCAGTGTGTTTTTCCCTAGTACATTTTCTAATGGGCCTCGTGATAGCATGGAATTTTGTTTCAGGACCCCACTGTACTCTGTATACCACCATAAATATCCAGGTCAGTGCTGTATGCCCTTGTACAGCAAGTCCTACAGTGTTGCTCTAGGTTTATCCTTTTTAAGATTCTCTCTCTGTTTTTTCTAAGACTGTAAAATATTCCAGATTTCCACTCAAAAAAAAAAAAAAAGGAAAGAAAAAAAAAAGGAACATGTGCTTCTATGCATGATCCAAAACTCTTTGTTCTTCTCCCGAAACTCCATAAAAAGGCATGCTGGAGTCCTTAGGTTTTCACCAAAATGGTGAGGAAGTGCTTTGCTACTCCTGAGGCCTTCAAAAGGGCTGGAACATGCTGGGTGTTACCACTTGATGCAGTTCTGAGGAGCAAACCAGTTGACTGGAAGAGTCTGCAAAAAACCATCCCACCAACCCTTCAGGCTGTGGTCACATGGAGATGTTTTAGGGATCCCAACCACCTCACAGATCTGCTGAAATGTTCTGGACCCAGTGTTTCTCCCTTGAGCTTTGTGCAATCTTCCCATACCTCCTAGGACTTGGAGGGAGAGGACGTCTTTCACTTGGACATCTGGCACTAGTGTCCTAACAGACAAGCTTCGGGGCATTTTGTGAAATAGTCTGCAGCTCCCAGAATCTGTTTCAGACAGAAACCCAAGAACACCAGGCAGTGCAGTCCATTAATGAAATGACTCTGTCAGATATTATTTCATGGTGTCTCTCTGTGTTTCTGTGAGACCGTTATTTGCAATAGGGGCATTCATCTCCTGCACGCATTTTCTACATCCTTCCTGAATCTTACCCAGTCAGATTTTTCCCTTAGCTTAGCTAAGGCTTATCGGAAATGTATAGAAAATCAGCATGGTTCAAAACATTTGCCAGTTCAAAAATAATAATCTCAGAACTTCCTGCTCCAGACGTCACCTAACAAGGTGCTCTACAGGTTGTTTCCATGCACTGTAACTTTTACACAGTATTTCACCTTTAATTCCAAACTTTCTCACCACGACCAGAATGCTTTTCCCCAGGTACTCCGAAGATACACTTCACTGTGCTCCATAGGTATGAGTGTCCTCATTCCAGGACAGCTAGGTTTCGCAGCTCATTTTCCAGTTGTATGCTACTGGGATCCTTTCTGTGATGCACTTTCTGGCATAGACTGTTTCAGGAGCCCACACTCCCTCCCTGGCATCGGCCTTCCTCAGTTCTGCTGGGTGAACTAGAAGCATTTGCACATCTACAACTTGTAACAGAGGAAACAAGCATCTCCTTCTCTGCATTTATCCCCTTGAAGAATCAACTCTTCCATTTCACAGCCATGACATTGTTTGCATTGAGCCCCAGAGCTGCTGCCTGGACGAGGCATCACCGCTACGCCATTTATGCCCGGACATGTAGTTAACTGTGCAGTTGCAAAATTGCCATTTTCCTTAATACTCGGGCAAGTTGCATTCCCTAGGTGCACAGAGTGAGGTACTGCAGGGGTGCACGGCCTACCCTTACTATAGTGCTCCTCCTGTGCAAATACCATCAAAATTTATCAATAAATTTAACCACTGGCAAGAATTGCACTAGTTGAAACTGCTAAATCTCATTCTGTTGGCCACTGAAATGCTCTCCCTCTGTCACCTTGCCTGTGCAAGGTTTTGCAATGTTAGCAAATCTACAAACAAACCTTCTGTAATAGGAGCAGAGTCCTACCGACCTGCCCCTCCGCGAGTGGCTGGGGAGCGGGCCAGCTCCGTGCAGTCTCAGTTTTGGTTTTTTCAGTGGAAATTCCCCATCACCAGTTGCGTGGCGGACATAAGTTACCTGCTTTTGGAACAACCCCCTTTCCTCTGGGACCAGTTATAGACTGTCAGCCTTGAACTTATCACAAGCCATGTGTAACTGCACCTACCACTTCTTGTTCAAAGGTCTTGGCATGCACCCATGAACAGCCTAAGCACAAAAGACCTCCTGAAAGGCTGAGGCCACCCAAGGCCTCCTGCGGGTATGGTGTGCCATACCTTCCCCACCAGCCTTTCCAGTGTAGCTGGTGCATTTCGTAAGCCCCTGACCATCACTACGCTGCCAGATTGGGCTTTGCTGAGAAAGCAGTTTTCCCCATCTTTCAGCTCTGGTTCTGCCTGTCAACATACAGATTTCAGATCTGTCAATGACCAAACTGAACGCAGCGGCATCAGCCAAGGTATCTTCGTTCACAGAGACAGCTTCTTTCCAGTGACTTCAGAGGGGGGACTTAGGGGGAAGGTTGTTTTACTTGCTCCTGGTTGCTGGTCCTGGAACACATTCAGCAGACAGACAGGGATCATTTCTGTTTCACATCCACAAGATCTGACTGACCCTTTGGGAGGCAGGATAGCTCTTCATTGCAGACCAGCTCTTCATTGCAGACCAGCTACCTGCAACTAGTTTGCTTCACTTGAAACACACCTTTAAAGGGAATTTCCAAACTGATGGGGTAAGGCACAGTTCCTGGTGTTTATCGCAGTTACAGCCATGGGGCACTGAGGACAACATCACACCTGACTTTTTGCTCCAGTGCCCCTGTTTCACCAATCTGACTTTCCCAGGTTTGGAAGTGTCTACACTCTCCTGTCACTACTATCCATTTTTTCAAGCTGATTAGCTTGGCCACCATTAGCCCAAGTGCCAGTCTAGCTTGGCTGGTCTGGCAGCCTTTGGGCCATCTCTGTTACTATCAGCCATTTCACATGGCCTAGGAGTGCCTCCATGACCAGTGTCCCCCTTGCAAGGTTTTTGTAACAGTCCTCCACAAAAAATGCGGTCCTGACTCTGCCCCCCAAGCTCTATCTGCGCCCATTTCCCCATTTTGCACCACTGTGAAGGCTTCATTGCACGTTGTGTCTTGTGTTGGCCCACCGCCTTCCCACAGTCAGGTTATTTTATTTCTGCTTCTGAACTCAGCTGCATTTTTGCATGGCCTCTGTCTCTCTCGTTTTACATACATTTGGTACCTGTGACACTCTCCGAAATAGAAAGTTCTCTTTTCTTCTCTCTGCGTTAGCCACAGAGCTGCGCTGACAGGACTCCCAGTGAGTGACCAACTTCTCACCAGTGTCTGCTTCCTGGCCCAAGGCTCTGCTGCAGCCCATGATTTAAGCACCTTGGCAAATTCCTCTGCCTCTCACGGCATCTTTGGCTTCCCATTAAACACAGAGATATCGTTTCTGGCTCGGGAAGTCTCTGCACCGTGGGACACCAGGACCTGTGAGACTGGCCTGGGGAGCTTTCATTACGTGCAGGCTCTGTTCGTCTGCTCCTCCCGAGGCATGTCCTGCTGGACTCTGGGACAGCTGGACCTTTCTTCTGACCCAGCTCAGGTTTTTATGTGCCCTTGTTTCACTTTTTCCCCTGCTCTCAACCAGGTCATCCCATAACTGAAAAATCTATTAATAGGTCAATGTCCAATTTACCCTGGAAGTCTTCAGTAATACCTTGTTATTCAACCAAAATGATCCAGTTCCTTCAGCCGAATTCTCTTTGTCCCCGGCTCCATGGTAGCACATGGCTGACCAGCCAGCTCTCTCTAATTTGGTGGTTGATGCTAGTCATACAGCCAGCCTAGACAATACAGTCTTTTTTCCTGAAGGCAAGTACCCACTGCCATAAGAGCTGAACCCACCAAGTTGGCTCCTAGGCACCCTACTTCAGAGCCATTCATTCCCTTACGCTGTGGTTATGAACTGAGTTGAATAAACCTCCCAGAAGTATTCTCCTCAAAGACCATGGCTTTTGCCCTGATTCGGCTGGGATGGACAGTCTGGTTCCTTCCTCCTGCAGACCGAAAATGGCGGCGAGAGTTTGGTAGTAGGCGGTGTTCTGGCTAGCCCTTGTCTACAGCAGGAGGCTGTTTTTTCCTGTGGTGACCTGCAAACCTTTGATTTCCTTTTCTGAGTGATTTTTTCAGTTTCTTAACTCTTTGCTGTGGTTCATCTTGGCTTGTAAATTGGCCAAAGCTTTTCTTGCACCTCCTATTTTCTGGAAAACATTCTTTTCCATGGTTGTCATGCTGCTGATCACCTCTTTGATCCATCTTGCCATTTTAAACTGGGAATCTTCCAGGAGAATTTCGCACTCTCTCTGGACACTGAAGCCTTTTATCCTTGTCTGCAGGTGACCTCTTATAAACCTCTCTTAGAAGCTTCCAGATGTTGCTTGAACTCCTTTTGCAAAGTCTCCAGCTGTCTCGGCTCATGTTTTGCATCTTTTGGTCATTTTCGATTTCCGTTCCCACTTGGTTCCAGAGGAATCCCAGAATTAGGACTTCTCCTCCTAGAAGCCAAGTCTCACTCCAGACATTGTTTCCATAATTTGAAGATTTGCAGGTTATTCCAGAAAGGATGAAGCTGGCAAAGATGCTCCAGCAATGCTCGAGGTGCTCCAGCAATGCTTACCCCCTGCTCCCCACCCCATATATTAGTTACGGAAACTATGCAAAGCCCTGCTTTCCTGCCCATGGGAGGGATCAGCTGGAGGAAAGCGTCTTTTTCTTTCAGAGTTCAAGGTCCCTTTGAGTCAGCACTCCCCCAAAAGGTCTCCGTGTGCTTTATCTCAGGGTTAAGCTTCTTTTATTTGGGCTGTGCCTCCAGTTTTCTTGATGCTTTCTCAAAGACCAGTCCAGTCAGGACGAGAGGAATTTCACGCTGAAGGTGCTTGTTTCTCTCCACTGACTAGCAAGAGAGCCTGTAGCTCCATCTTAGACGCCCAACGCGGATGCCTAACTTGGGGCAACCAATGCCACCCTGCATGGCTAACTACTGCTGGCACATGCCAACAACGCAGCAAGCGTCACCTGCAGCGTGCGATCCCCCGGCCCGAGGTCGATATAGCCCGTCCTGTGTAAGAGTTCGCTTTTCTCGCCAGCAGCAGATTCTCCCAACCACCTCCGTGGCTGTCCACGAGCCTCTCCTTCTGACGTCCCCAAATATAACCTATAGGTATGTGGCATACATTTACGTTGTTTATTTTTAGCCCCCATTTTAGTTGCACTGACGGTGTGAAAGTGTCCTGGGGTTAACGGGAAGAGCTGTGTAAGCCTGCAGTGCCACTCGTTTGCCTGCCAAGCAGGAGCCTCTAACACCTCATCAGAGCCTTCCCTGCTCCTAAAACCTCATTCGCACTTTCCATGTGGGCAGTGTGGTTTCGGCGGCGCCCCCCCTCACCCCGCACATAAAAATCACGAGTTGCTCTCCTGATAAGATTACCTGTAAAGCACGTTCGTTAGAAAAGAGCGATGTGAGGCTCTTGGCTCTCTTTTGGCTGGCGGGAGAGTGCCTTCTGGTTTGGGGGGTGATTCCCTCCCAGCTGCGGTGGGAGCCCCAAACTGGCCCAGTGCTCACTGCGGGGCTGGTGGTGGTGGTGGGGGTCACGCACCGCCCGGAGCCCGCGGCAGGGAGGGAGCACGGCCGCACCAACGGGAAGACAAGCGGTCAGGGCCGGCGGGGGGGGAGGGATAAACACATCTCTATGCATCGCCTCAGCTGACACTTCCCGCCGGGAATAACCGGAGAGAAAGCCGCCAGCCCGGCCCGGCACGTGGGGACGGGGCCACTGCACACCCCGCGCGTCCCGTCCCCCCCCCCGCCCTGCACACCCCGCACGTTGCAGGGCCGCACACGCCGCGCCGGCGTGCACACACAGCGCACCCGCAGGGACGCGGGGACACACACGGGGACACACACACACGCGG
>JAVJGG010000024.1:9231311-9245163 GCA_035590195.1 Aviceda cuculoides
CCCCCGTCCCGCCCGCCCCCCCTGTTTGTTGTTTTTTTTGTTTTAACCAGATGCCCTCCCTTTTAAAATACCTAGGCAGGTAATTATTGGCAGTCATTTCTGTTTCACTGGATAAGTTGTTTTTTTTAAATGGATTTTTCATAAGCCCAGCTGGAGCTCTTCTGAATATTTTTCTTCAAACTTTTGCTCATTAAAAAGAAATCATAGAAAACTTTTCTTCCCTTCACCTTGACCCAGGATTGAATATTAGATCTTTTATATTGCATTTGCTCACTAAGTCTTCCAATTACTTATTGCCTTCCTCCTTCTGCAGAGGTATAAAGCAAGACAAAGTGTGTAGCTGAAACAACAAGCACAGAATAGCATATGCAAAAAAGATTCACAGAAAGGGAAAACTATAGCTTGAACAATAGCATCACTCTGTATTTTGCAGGAACAGTATATATGAAGGCATGCTATTGGGGAACAAGCCAATACATAGGTAATTAATAAAGTAATTACATTATGAGATAGGGGTGTGAGACATAGCTTGTAACTGTTGCAGGTCGAGTATGTGTTACCATACAGGGATCTGTCCTGTTGATTGGACTTCACGTTGTTTTCATAACTCTGCTTCTCCTTGACATACCTGCGACTCAGAGGACTGGAAACTGAAATAAAAGTCTCCTACACTTAACCCATGTGGACCAAAGCAAATACTAGAGATTAACTCCCAACTGCCAGCTCTCGCAGCTGAAAACCTGTTCTGCTGTAGCTGTACTTCACCTTGGTCAGCTTCTAGATGACCGAACAAAAAAAGTGCAATGATACTGTGATGACACTCTCTCACTCTGCTAGAGATTGCAGAGATCCCTGCAGCCTTCGCATGGCCAGGGATTCAGATCAGAAAAGCCTCTACACATCCAACTTTAGTTTGCATGAGGGACGGACATCTGTCTTAGCCAGGAGTCAGTGCGGAGCAAATACACATTCACGGGAGAGAAACACCAGGGCTGTGTGCATGACAGCAAGGAGGTTTCCTGCCCCGGGGGAGGCAGGGACAGATCCACCAGAAGTGGCACGAGGACACAGGCAGTGTCTGAGTTCATCAGACAAGTGCTCAGTTAAGTTTATCATCTCCGTTTGCATCAAGTTCCTTGCTGCACTAGCACATGCTGAAAAGGTTCAAGTCACCCACCGGACAGTAACTCACATTTAACAAATCAACACCGCAGACTGCTGACAGCACAAGGAACAGGGAACTCATTGCAGAGGTTGGAAGAAAGTACACTGCATACCCACCTGGAAAAATGGAACAAAACAGAACAGCTAAGTTTTGTCTCCATCCAGCATTTCTGGAGAAAGTTAATGATGAAGCAGTGGTTGACCCAGAAAATACTCATTAACACTAACTACAACACCAAAGGTAGCAAATATATCATTTTCAAGAAAGGCAAGAATGGGGACTGTTGCTCATTGTGCCATACTTCAGACACTAGACTACTCAGTTGATAGAATCATTAAAAACTGGGATTATAAATACCACCTAGCTGACAAAGATAGGCAGGCAGAACAACTCAGTACAGCTTCTAAATGAAATGGACCATTGTCTGGTGTGGTTTTGCAACTCATTAGTGGTCCAGTTACACTGAGCTAGTTAGTGCTGCAGCAGTCACGTGCAAATATACCACTTTGTTCTTTAAAGGTAAAGCAAAAGATCAGAACCATTAGCTGTACCCCTGGCTCTACTGAGCATGCTGGGAAACCTTAGTTCCTACAAAACCCAGCCAGCTGGCTGTCACAGAAGCAGGAAAGGGTACCTTCCAGGAGCAGAGGTCCTCTACAACTTACATGGTCCTGCCAACATGCATGCCACATGCTAGGGTTTCAGTGAAGCTCATGACATTCTTTGCCTTATCGCCAGTCAACAGAGCTACTACTGTTAGCTCATTTTTCCTCACATCTAATGAGATTAGGCTCCATTTGGTTTAGGAAAAGCCATTTGTTGGGATATTAGACTAAAGACTGCATTTAGATGGCTTAAATCGCAAGTCCCCAGATGCAGCAAGTTCCCTGCCTTGATTAACTCAAATGATCTCAAGTGATCTTCACAGGCCTTCTGGTCTTCAGCACAAGGACAAAGCCTGAATCAGGTCTTCAGTTCCTTGTTCAAAGCTTAATTTCTTCCTGCTTCCCGAAGCATCTGTGCACCTTGTATTTGTTGTGTGAAGATTCTGTACATTCAATTCCTCTCTGATCATCTCCAAACAAACCCCTGCCTCTTTAAGTTACACCTTCTCTGAATCACTGACCAATTCTATCTGTTTGGATTAATATTAATCTTAGTAACAGTTTTTCAGCTGAAAACAAGCTACTCCACTCTCCTGTGGTTCCTGGGCTATATCTGATGAAAAATACAGCATGTGCACACTCTATGGTAGAGGACCTCTCTTGTCTGCCATAGAGGCCCCACACCAACCAGTTCTATGTCCCACACCTCCAAGTAAACTGCCATTTAGTAGTGTTCATTGTGTCCTAGTGCTTGACACAGCCATTTCTGAAACACCAAGCATTACCTTGGCCTGCTTTCAGGCTAAGTGTTCTTTGCCAGACAGAGTTCCAGTAGCTGTATCGCGAGATGTGCGCAAGATGAACACTGCAATTCCAGCAAACCATGAACTGTAAAGACCCAAAGTTTCAGAGGGGAATTTATTGTATGGGAGCATATCCAATATCTTTTGGCAACCATTCATGAGAATAATAAAAAATAGAAGCTTTTTAAATGACAAAAAATATAGTTACATATAATACAGATTTTTATCTTGCATTGAAGCAGAGCAGTAATAAAATGCTTACTTGTGTTTTCACAGTTAGTTTGCGTTGCTTCTCTAGGTTAAAGCGTCAGCAATTCAAATCTTCCAGTCAGAACCCTTAGTAGTTTGATGGGGTGATCACAAGAGTGAACGTTCTCTGCGTTTTGATACCCTTTACAAATAGAGCAGGCATACTTGATCCATCTCAGAACTACTGAAATTTTCAGAGATACCAGCTACAGTTGAACTGAGACAACCTTACTGCAACTGAAAGATTTTTGTATCAGAACATGCTTTTAGGCCCAATTCAGGAACGCATCTATGGAATACTCAAGAATGTGCTTAAATCCCATTTGGCTCAAAGGGCTCTGAGCTGATCCTTTGTGACCACCTCTGCTTGTTCTGCCCCTCACAAGCACTGCACACCGGCACGCAGCACTAACCAGTATTTGATCGCATGTGTGAGTTGCTTGCAAGACCGCAAAGGACTCGAACATTCTTCAGCACTCCATTTACTTGAGACCTAAATGCATTCGCTGCATGCATACGTTTATGTATATACTACACACGCTTACCCCAACCCCTCCCCACAATATTATTGCAATAATTCTTTGCTGGTATAACAGTTTATATACCAAGTTTAACTTATTTAGTGTTCTATAAACATAGAAAAAAACACCTGAAGAGAGCTAGAACAGCTTTCAATCAGTCACTATATTGGCATTGAAAGCTTTATTTTGAAAACTTTAAGCAGCAATACTGAATAAATAGACAGAATGATTGTTTTGTCATCTCCATACAACTGATGGCCTTCATCCAAAACATTAAAATACTGTAGCAAATAGAATAAACATGCATGTTTCAATGTTCTTAAAAAAAAAAAAAGTGTAATATAAAAGTAACACTTTGACACTTATTTTAATACAGTACAGACCATTAGAGACTATTTTCTGGAAAAAATATCTGAATACAGTTTTGTTATTTACATGGATCATTAAGGCCCAATTCACTCAAGTTAATGCACATCAGGAATTTATATGCTTCAAGATAACTCACTAAAAATTACAGGACCAATTTTTTTGCTCATACTCATACGATCCCAGTTCACTAAAATAATGCAATACTTTTCACGCTAAAAACAAGGCAATTATTGCCTGAACAGGAGATTTTTATTTCACTAAAGGATCTTTTCCCTCTTACCTCACAACAAAAGCATGTTTGCATATTGCTAATGCTACTGGTAGTTCTCCTCTTCAAGAACTTCCTTCCAGCTTGCTAGGGTTTAGAAAAGCAAGTAATCTCAGAGCTAACATGCCATTTCCAGAAGCAATTCAGGCACTTGGGAACCTAAGTCCCACTGAAAGATAACGGGAGGCAGGTTCCTAGCTGACTTTTCAGAGTGGGACTTGGGTCTCTCCCTTGCTTGGGCATTCAGAATGTTTACCTTAGCCTTAACCTACTGGCTTTTCAAACGGTCAATGCCCCCCGCCTTTTCCCCTAACAACACAGCATCACCAGCAAAAATAAACTGTATCCTCATGGATCAGAGAGGTAACACAGTTAATTTCCATTAGTAATAAATTACAGGAGTTCTCCATATAAATTCCCCGTGCACTGGAAAATAGTGCTTGTGTATTCAACTATTTAATGCAAGCAAAACCCCCATTTTTTATCATGCTGCCCAGTAAATAGTATGGCACTTGTTAAAATCAGTATGTGTAGCTTCCTTTCTGCTAATGCCCCATAAGTAGGTTTGAAACGCTTCTGAAAATTAATTTTTCTACGTTTGTAAAGAAAAAGTGAGGTTCTGCAGTTGATCAGAAGCAAAACTCAATGCCATAATCTGAGGAATTTTTATAACTGTAATACATTTTTCGATTCACATTTAATGCAAGGGCATGCCATTTCATTTTGGTTTATTTACAGAGAGAGTGAAAATGCTACAGAACTTCAGCCTGGCTGAAATTCAACAAGCAAGAGGAGGAGTATGGTGGGGACAGGGGAATTTGTCAGTGTCTCACAAATGACAGGTTTGGATACCAAAGCCTCTCCTTAGCCACAACAGCAAAGTTGTGGCTGAAGCTGTAAACGTTTTTCAGATCACCTTGACATACGCTAAAGCCCTGACGAGGAGGGTCCACTCAGTGATGATGCAGTGGCCACTCCTGAGCCAGCTCCAGGTTGGCCCCTCTGTCACACAGCTGCTGCAGTCATCAGGTGCTGTTTTTTAACTTAAATGGCAAATTCCTTCCTTGATTCTATTACAAAGCCATAACTTAAGCCCTCCAAAGCTGCTCTTACCCTTCCTTTTAATACTTTTCCTCCTCTCTCCATCTTCAAGAATAACCTGGCAGAGAAACAGAGCAGTTTTGATGATGCAAGAGCCCAATTCAGCTCAAACTGACATCTGTGGGAGATAGACTAGTCACAAAGTATGACAAAAACATTAGCTGGGCAAATATGGATCTGCCTTAAAAATACTTCATCTCAGTACAAGACCGAAATTGCAACAGGCTTTTTCTTTTATTTCCCCCCACCCCCATGCAGCATAATTTGGGCCAGACTTTGCAAGGTGCTGAGTGCCTCAGTTCTCTAACATCAAGAGGTGCTGAAGATGCAAGATATCCACTGGAGAAGGCCATTTTATTTCTGTAAATTGAGCCCAGAATGTAAGGCATATATGCTCAAGTACCTTGGACAGATATTGTCCCCAAACTATGTATATTTTATACTTTTTATATATATATATATATATACACACACACACATTCTTTTTTTTTTAATACAAAGTTACGGGCACAGTAAACATGAGCACAGAGTTGTGATAAACTAACAGTAAAATCTGTGAGCACTGCAAAGATTCCTCAGGTAGGAACATGTCATTGTCCAGTTTGCTCACTGGAGCGGGGTGGGGTGGGGGGGCGGGCAGGGCGGGAGGACACCTGATAAGTTAAAGAGTAAAAATTCAGAGTCCATTTGGAAAGGTCCTTTATATATTCACAGCCTTATCTGTTGCTGTTAGTCTAAATACAGCAGCATTTTTAGAATATATGATGCCATTAATAAGTGGAAAGGGAAAAAAATGCATTAAACACTCAAGAGTCCTTCATCTTCTACTTTATCTTATAAAACTTCCATTTGTCAGGAAGCTCCTTTTTTTAAAAAGGAAACTTAAATTAACATTTATCTGCACATCAGTAAATCAACACAAGAGGATGCTAGGAGTTAAGAATTCTTAAGTATTTTCTGTGGCAAAAAGCTTGGAGTTTCCTACCAGCGGTAAAATCCTGACCCTACCAGACATCAGGAGTTCTGTCATTTTGCCACCGACTGAAGGCCAGGTATTCAATACTGCAGTGAAAGCACGGTGACCCCCTCTCACTTCAAGGGGATCTCAAAGGTGGGGATGATTATATGAGTTGCTGTTAGAACAGGAAATCCAAATGCAACTAGGTAAGGCCCATCCCTTCCCTAACTCACCCGTGAGGCCAGCCTCCTAACGTATGCATACAAAGTGTCCCACCGATGCCAGTCACTTTCTCTACAAACTTGGTGTTCACTTCAACAATCTAATTTCGAGGCCTGTAACCAACATGCTGCTTGGTAGTGTTTTACTTTCTGCATGATTGCATTAGAGTGACATCAAGAGATGATAACGTTCTCTCTTCACGTTTTGTGAAAAAATGACTACCAAATGTGTGAATTTCCTGTTTTTAGGTTTTATCTTCTGTAAGTGACTGAGCAGCAATACATCTTCCAAAGAGGCTCAATGTCTACCATTTAATGCAGGGGACCTGGAATGAAATCCTGGCCCCACTCATGTCAGTAGAAGCTCTGCTATCGACTTCACAGGACTCTCTGCCAGGTTTCTTCCCTTCACAAAACTTGAGTGAATTCTGGAAGAGGATGCGCATTTGTCTTGTGGGTTTTTGTCTCCTCCAACAGAAAGATTTACTCCAAAACAAGAACACTGTAACGGCTAGTGGAAAAAATAAAGTACAAAATCACACACAGTGAAAGCCTCCAACTCTCTTTTGGTAAGATACATGAAGACAACTTCTTACATTGTTCTTTTCTCAAAAGGCATATACAATGTGGCAAAATATTTCAAATATACATTCTATATAATAAAATATCATCTAACTAGTGCATCCTCAATCATATGCTGGAAATATTTTTACCAAGCCAAGGTTTAAATTCCATAAATCTTTTGAACACTAGGTGCTTCATTCAAGGCAGATTCAACAGCAAGTAAATCCCAGAAGCTCACTTTTCAAGCCTTAAAAGGTAGCAATGGATGGAACATGACATATTATGACCCATAACAGAAATTAACAAAGTCAGCGGTGAGAAACCATTGTAATGGTTCAGCACTCCACAGAACCCTGCAAGTTGTTGTACTTGATCAAATGGTGGATGTTTGTACACACAAATCAGACTGACATACAGCCAAACGTGATTATCCACAAATTAAAAATAAAAATATAAAAGGTCAACATTCACACGTCCATTGATTAAAGGGAATAAATTAAACCTCAGATCAGTTGCATACATGGTTTCCTTCACCCTCAGTCTTTTATTTATGCCTATACAAGGAACAATACTTTCCAAAACACTTCTGAAGTGGCAAAAACAAATGAAGGTTTTTGCACTCTAGCTGTGTTGACAGCAAGTTCATCCTTGCCAATCCAGACAGTTCCTCTGTCTCTTTAGCATCAGTGCACAGGGTATGGCTCCAAGTGGTGTGTTGGAGGAAGAAGAAAAAAAAACATACGGTGGCTTAACAAAACAAAAAAACCAAACCAAACCAAACCAAAAATTCTTCTTCCATTCATCATTGGCAGAATAAAACAAAAGTGTATCTTGTCCGGGGTACCTTGCTACGTCCTCTCCAGAAGAGGTATGTACTGTCATACATAAATACCCTCCGGGTTAAAACCAGATGACAGGGGATTCTGTAGAATCCGAAGGTTACTGGGGAGTTGCCTCGACGAGCCAGGGCGCTTCAGCGACCCAGACTGAAATGTTGGCTCTGCGCAAGAAAACAGGTCGTTAGAAAAGTCGTCATCATGGGTGATGTCTGTAGAACACCTCTCCCTGCTTACTGGTGCCCTTAGTGCAGTATAGAAAAACTAATACCACATACAACACAAAATTCAAATACCCAACTAGGAAGTGATGAGATCTAAGGTGCACACTTCCTACTCATTTCAAAACAGAAAGATATACCTACGCAACATAATTACCCTCCTACAAGGAACATGCAGATGAATACACGCAATACATTTACACAGTAACGTGCAGAAAGAATGAAACTCAAAGCCTCAGCTTCCTGCCCACTTAGAAGAGGAAGTTCGTACAAGTGCTAACATTTAAGGCCTGGTTGCCTCCTTCTCTCCCCACCTCCCTACCCTCCCAATGCCTTTTGGTTAGAAAGTTTTCTGAGAGAAGGGACAGAACCAGCTAAGGAGAATGTGGAAAGAAATGGGCCCCTTGCAAGCAGGGTACTGGATAAAGCACACCACAGCAGAGGCTGAGCCATGGCAAAGGAGTTTCTGCTTTTGCCACAGTTCTGATACTCATTCAAAGTGCTCCCGTATTTCTGTCTAGGAAATTTTGAATTCAGATGTGGGCATGTGCAGAATGCACTGATCTCACTAGGGGCAAAGTCAATTTGTACATGCCATAACAGCCATCTGTGCGGGACTTTTGGATGGCTGGCAGCCCAGCTGGATTAGCTCCTATTCCAATGCGGCTGCTGTCTGGGATTTCTTGAGATCCAGACACATTCCTTTCTCTACTTTGACAACACGTCCCACCAGAAGAGGAAGAACCCAGATGAACAGCAATGTCAGACATGCAATCATATTGCGTGCCAACTTACATGCCTGCAGCCATAGCAGCCACACTTGAAAGCTACTGGCCTAACGGGTTACTGATAGGACAAACACACACATGCCTAGGCACAGCGGGAGAGAAGTTATCTACATACTACGCTTTATGTATAGCTTGCTAAACCCTTGGAATGAAAAGAAATATTTGACACCATGTTTTCTTAATATTTTGCCAACTTCTTTGCTAACAGAGCATTCACTTCATGTATGAGCGCTAGCATTAATGCAGCACGGTAAACGCTTTGCCATCCCCTTCTCCCGCCCACCAAAAGCATTCCGAGCACTGCACCTCTCTCAAGCTCCACATGCGGGGCCTCCACCTCAACAGGGTCTGCCGGCAGCACCGTGACCTTTGTTCCTGTTTGCTGGATGAACTGTTGGAGGTTGACCTGTCGCAGCTCCTTTGTCAGTTGCTCCAGTTCTTGTTCCCTGTCCTGCCAGGAAAGAGAAAACATCTGCTGAGTAGCAGTGACCATAAAGCAGCATTTCAAGACTCTGTTTGCAATTGGGCCACTAACATTTCTCCTTTTGATGAGAAAGCCTCCAATTTTTAAATTCAAATGCAAGTGGAAGAATTGAAAGATATTTTACTCTCATATCTAGAAAACAAATCAACACTCACTTATTAGGGGTTACTACTGGTCTGTTTGTGTTGCTTCTTGGACAACTAGCAGATGTTTCTTGTATCACCTGAGAAAATTCTTGGCACAACAGATGTGAGCAAATACTGGTAATATTGTGCACTCTGAAAAAAATACATCAACTGAGCATCAGTCTGGCACCAAATCTTAGCTCTGCCACAAGTGTCCAGCATGACTTGGACAGCTCATTTAGTTCTTATTCCTAAAAGGAGAATAATTTCCTTCTCTTCTTGTTCTTTGCGTTTCCTATTTAGAGTATAAATTTTTACGGACAGAACTCTCTCACTCTGCACACATACTGTATTTTGTACGAGGCCAAATCCTGGCTGGTTCACCATCCCTTCACAAGCACAGAAGATGATCAATTCAGATCTTCCTCAAGGCTCTGTAATTCTGGCATGATATGCAAAACCTACAGCTCTGATAGATTACGACAGCCTTAGACCACAATTATTCCCCCCCGCCCCCAGCCAGGGTGGGCTTTGCCTACCTGGCTGCACAGAGGATGGGCTAGCTACCCAGATGCCAGGCAGCACGTCTGTGGGCACTTCTATGCAGTGCATACTGCTACATCTTCATTTTGGCAAAAGATGGAGGTTGGGTCAACCGTATTTTACCCAATTATCTTGTGTAAGCAGAATTATACATGAACTCACACAAGGATTGGGAGAGAATAGTTTTGTGGATCTGTTCTAGGCACAGTGCCCAACAGCACAGCCCTTATTCACTTTAAACTTGCAGAAAGGCCACAGTTAGGGCTGCATTCAACAGTTAATAAGAAATTTAACACAACTGATCTGATGTCTAAATTAGGACCTTTTAAATGCCAATTGCTTTGTCACTGATGTGTTCGTTTGATCTGTTCAGTCAATGCATATCATGTAGTTCATCTCAGCTTCCCGTGCTACACTTGTGTTTCCATTCATTGGCTACAAGCTTTTGGGGAAACCGGACTGAGAAATGAAAACCAGGCCACCTCCAAATTTTAAGACAATTCTCAGAATAATTCTTCAATTTATTTTAGATTCTACAACTGACTACTTGCAACACAGGAGATTCTCAATTATCCTTACTTACTACAATGTTAATTCTGCAGCTCCATGCTTTATGTGATTGTAACAAAGTTGCCACTGAAAGTAATTAAGTTTTAAAAACCTGAATCACTAAAATACACAGGTTAGGAGAACTAACATCATAAATAATCTGTTCTTGATATTTCTCAACTTTCACAGGAAATAAGGTAAAAATATTAAGTATCACCCCAAAACATACTAGTTTACGCTCTTAAATTTTAGTATCCAATTGTGAAACTTCAGTGAGATTTTTTTACCTGAAGAAGGTTAGGATTTTGGGTTTGTTTGGGGTTTTTTTGTTTTTGTTTTGTTTTGTTTGGGTTTTTTGCCTTTTTTTTTTTTTTTAAATTTAAAACCTTCCTCTAGAAACAGGGAAAGCAGAGTGCTGCATCCATCCGATCCTTAACTGAACATAGCCTCACATTGCTGGAAAGTAATGTCACTGAGGTGGCTAGAGAAAAGGAATGAAAGAAGAGGTAGGACAAATTACTAGAAATTTTTCACATGCTCCTAAAAAATGCCACCTTCCTGTTCTTATCACTTGAAATCTAGTAAACCAAGATTTTCTTTCCTTCCTTACCGAAAGGTCTATAAAAACCCCCATGCTCAACTTTTCTAGTTTCAAATCAACGGTTCTATGAATATTAATATTTAACTTTTCGCATGCAAGAAAATACTTCTCTATTTCCTCCCCCCTCCCCAAGACTGTATAATACAGAGTTGAGTTTATTTTCTCCTAGACTTCCAGATTAGGGCACGTCTAGGTTTAGAACAAGCTTGGGAATCTGAATTTAATGGAAACTTTCCCAAGAAAGTGAAACCCTAGCCTATAGAGGGGGGGGGTGGGGGTGGGGGGGGAAAGGCGAGAAAGATGTTGAACTCAATCATAGACTCACTGAGGGTTACTGAGGATAGGTAAAACACATGAAGAGGACTTGATGCTTTCTGTTAGAGCAAATCCTTAAGCGTAGTGTGTCTGAAAACTTAGGACATCTAAGTATGGCCAAAACTGCTTACAGTTTTAATCCATTTTGTTTTGGATGAAGAGATTACATTTTCTTCCCTCCTTGCGGAGTAAAAACAGCTTACGCTGACACGGTTCTAGGTGCTCAGGAGTAAGGGTGCAAAATCGCTTTACATATTCACAGCAGCATCACCTTACCGCAACTGCAGCACGGTGGAACACACTAACTGTGAACCCCAGCAACACAGCAAGAATCACAACTCCAACTGATGCGTGGTGCCTCACTCCTGTCTTACATGGGGCACATTAAAATCCCAGGAGCCACAATCTTTCCTTCACCTCATCCAGCCTGCAGCTGGATTTCCATTTATATTTATTCTTTCATGTCTATCAGGTTCCAGGTGATATCATTAACTTCAGCAAGGAAGCAAAAGACTGGATTCTCTTTTGATACATGTGCCACAGACACCTGAGGTGTACAGAAAATAAAATCCTGGACACCAGCAATTCAGACATGAAAAGGGTGATGCTACTCTTCAAAACAAAAGCCCTGTAAGCTAACAGTTATTTTACTTCTACATCCATCTATCCAGATGCTGCTTTTGGACTGTTTAACTCATCTACTTTGGTGGCAGACAAACCTAGCAAGAATCAGAAGTTGAGCCTTAAGAGAGGCTATAATGTTGCAAATTTCCCTGAAATTTAACAAAATCAAACAGCGAGCTGCCAAGATCTAGGACCTAAATCCTCAAGAAATTTACCCCCGGATCAACAGGGGTTTGAAGACTAATACTTTTAAAGGCATTCGGCCAAGAGCACTATGGCCCCATTCAGCACTCAACAGTACAATTCTCTGCTAGCCCTAAACATGCTATTGTTCACACAGGAGATATTATTTGTCTGAAGTGTGAAAGAGCCCAGACCCAGTAGCACAGCAGCACCTCACTGGAGCTAGTGAGCACTCCCTCTCAGCACGGAGAGGTGGCTAGATGCATTGCCATGGGTGCAGCCCATGCTAGTTTGTCTGACATTAGCTCTGGTGTTTCTCTACCGTGGACCACTGCACGGTGAAGATACGCTTTGAGCGATTTCTCAGAGGTCACCACGCAGTCAGGGAACGGTAGCAAACCAAAGCTGTAACTGATGGGAAAGCAACTGAGCCAGTGTGTAAGTAAGTGAAAGGTGGTGTGGCGTTCAGCACTAACCCTGCAGGCCACCCTGGCCTTCTGAATGGCCAGGAACACAAAACAGCAGATATTTTGGTGGATATCTGGAGACAAAGAAACAGTTAGTTTTTCTTTTCAGATGGTTTGAGTGAGCAACACACACACAGGTGAAATGAAAACTGTCTGCTCTTCAAAAAAAAAAAAATCTGAAATGCAATTTGAAAATGAGAGCAACACTTTCTTCCTTTTACCCCAGTTCACTGTGGAAACTTTCTCGTGTTTTCTTTCATGGGCTCCAAATCTGTGTAAGAGAAATTCATTACAGTCACATCTTTGACTTTTCTTTCGTTACGGATAAAAAAAAAAAAGACATTCTTACCTGTAACCGTTTGGTAGCTTGGCCCAAAGACCTTTCTACAGCTTTAATGCCATTTTCCAATCTCAGACTCTGCTGGCCCTGAATATCAATTTCACCCTTCACCTTCTCGATCTTTTCCTTGACCTCTTCTTCATTCACGTGGGACTCTTGGACTTCCCGCTGCAACTTCTCTGCTTCAAGGCCGCTTTCCATGTTGTGGATCTGAGACATGTAGTCCTTCAGCTTGCTCTCGCACTCCAGGATCCTCTGCCTCATCTCCTGCAGCTGCTCCTTCAGCTGTTTCTCGTTCTCCTGTTCGATCTGCAGCTCGTTTTCCCAGAACTCTTCCTCTTCGATCTCCACTTCGTTCCTTTTGATCTTCTGCTCTAGCTTGAGGATTTCTTCTTCCAGGCTGGAGTTATACTTCTGTTCCCAGTAGCGGATCTCGGCTTCGTTGGACTCCAGCTGTTTCTCGATGCACTGCAGCTTCTCCGTCTGGAGGTGGATCAGTTTCTTCAGCTCCTCCGCGGTCGTTTTACAGTTGTTGAGCACCTTCTGCTTGAACTCGGACTCCTTGCTTTTCCCAAAGATGTCCATCAGCCCTTTGGCCCCGCCGGTGAAGGTGAGGGACTTCCTCTTCGGCTCCCTCCTCTTCATGGCCTTGTCGCCGGCCGGCCTCAGCTTGGCCAGGGGCGGTAAGCTTTGCCGGTACAGAGTCCTCTCCGGGATGCGAGCCACGCTGTCCGAGGTGGGCCGCTCGCTCAGGGAGGGCCCGGTGCGGCGCAGGATCAGCTGCACGTCGCTGGCGTACTGGCCCCACTTGTTGAGGGACACGATGGGGTTTTCGTGCGGGGCCAGGTGCCTCTCCGTGTCCCGCCATTTCTCGATCAGCGTGTACCGGCCCGTCCGCCCTGCAAGGCAAGCACAGCCGTCAGCCGGGCGGGCCGCCAGGGGGCGGTGCCGG
>JAVJGG010000024.1:9245517-9267280 GCA_035590195.1 Aviceda cuculoides
TGACCCAGCGCCTTGCGAAGAAACGCGCCAAGCGCCGTCTCTAGAGCAGGAAAACGAGAGCAGGAGGAGTTCCGCGTCCCTTGTACGGCCACGCAGAAAAACCCCATTTGGAGACCGCGAGTTTGCTTTCGAACTGTGCCGTCACTCGGAGCGGCAGCTGCTAGCCACCGACCCAGCCTTCCCCCGCCGCCCCCCTTAGCCGAGCCGCTGGCGAGGCAGCGCTGCCGGGGCCTGACAACCCTTCGCCGCGCAGAAGGCAGGGCCGGGGGCCGCCCGAATGGAAGCGAGCGACTGGGGCTCCCTGCGCAGGCCCCTCGCCTCTAGCAGCGGCCCGCCCGTCCCCCCCGGGGTACGCGGCCTTCGGGAAGAGGCTCGAGCCCTCTAACGACTGTCGCGGTTTCTGGCCGCCACCCCGACGGCCAGCGGTGCAATGACGGCGGTACGGTTTACTGTTAGGGCAGGAGGAAGATCAGCTTTTGTTTACGGCTTCATTTGTGCTGCTACCAAACATAGTTTTCAGCTTAGCAGTCTTTTTCCTCTGACAGCCCTTACGGGATGCTCTGAATGCTACAAGAATACAGCATTTGAGGCCTTCCACTATCTTTATTTTTTTCTGAACACTCTTACTACTCTGAGATACAGCATTCTCCAAAAGCAGGAGAGAGTTTCCCTCACCATGAAAGTGACTTGACTTCACTTAAAAGGCACAACATTGTTTACAACAAGATGTGAAAGATCAACTGCTTTTAAAGCATATGATCCTGACGAATTTCTGAACAGCTCCACAATTGCCATTAACCTTAAAAACATCATTAGCTATTTTAGTGCATTACATATATCCATTTCCATGATAGATCATCGTTCAAATGAGGATTTATTTCAGCACATAAATGCCTAAAATACCTGTCATGTACGCAACCATGGAGTGGAGGAGTTGGAATAAATGTAGTTATCAGTAGTAATCCATTTGATGCGTTTTCTTTCTTTCCTTACACCACCTGCCCAACCACTGCACTTTTCCCAGAAGAACAAAACCATCCTGATCTCAGGCTGGAGATCTGCCTCCAACCACAACACTTGCAGACTCCCCACCTCAAACTTGCAGGAGACAAGCTCCACTGTGGTGATTAACCCACTATGTGGCCCCCTAAAATCTGATACTGTCAGACCAGCTTTATAAAGAGCTCCCCAGGATATAGCTACTTTATTGGAAATGGTTTCTCTGATCTCACTTTCTCACAATTAGCTCACAATACAAAGAACAACAACAACAAAAAATTCAGCTGCACAGGCACCACCTAGAGAACAGGCTGCTTTGGCTCACAGGTCATACTAGCGGTAGTTAGCTGGCCAAGTAAGAGGCCAAAATGTCCCTGTTCACTTCCAAGAGTGAGAGCTGAAAGAGTACCTGAAGATTTGACTGATAGAAATTGACAAAACACGGCAAGCAGCATGGGAACAGCAATCCACCACCCTGAATGCCTTATAAATAACTTTAGGTAAACACTGGGCAAAATAAGAAAAAAAAAAAATTATCAGCATACCAACATGCTTGGCCAACACCCTTAGAAACAGATTTAGAGTTTATTGTAATAAAGTCCTTCAAAAACAAGTTTACTATGCCAAGATACAAAGTAAAGAGATTTTTTCCAACCCACAATATTGCTCATTGATCCACAAAGATTTATAGTTTGTAGTAGGCATTGGTGTTGTTACAGGAAAAATAAACCTAGTACTGTTTGCCATAGCATATTAACAATAAAATCCCAGAGAAGAAAAATGAAGTAAAAACATACCACAGAACCCAGGACAAAGGTGGTACTTTACCACTCTATTTTGTTAATCTTAAAAGCTTTCAGCGTGTAATCATGGTAATACTACTAATGTTCTCGTTGTGTCAGAAACAAGCCAAGCTCAAAGAAATCTTGAAATTGTAAACAAGAGTATGTACCACTAGGGGAGCAATCAGCATGCAATTTCTATTCACTTTGCTATTAAATGCACTACTGAAAAGAAATGTAACGAGGAAAAAAAAAAAAGAAGGGGGGGAGGGGAATAAAGCTAACAATCTCGATCAAATGTGAATTAAGGAATTAAGTGAAGCACTTGGCAAGAACTATTTCCATCTTAGTTTAGGGTTCCAAATCAACATGCAGTCCTAAATAATGAACTCAGCACTCAAGATCCACAGAAAAGAAAGTGTTTTGTAGACATAATACTTAACACAATTCAACAACCTCACCTGGATTTCAGTATTGGTCTAAAACAAAGCTGTCCTCGTCCGAGATCGTTACCTAGGCTTAGTGTGTTCACACTATGTATGACACAGATTAACAGTACCTCAACAACCACAACTGTGATGTTTGCTTGCATTAGAAAGGATTAATTCACAAATGAAAGGGTGAATGCGTTAATTCAAAACTAATGACAGAATATTTCAGAACACAGGCATCCTTGGAACAAACTGCTGGTTTGATGTGCTACCACTGACAAGAAGAAAGCAGGTTTCTTGGGTTGTTGACAAAGAACAGTTCAACGCCTGCATGCTGCTTCTTGTCTTGTGTTGTCCATAAGCTTTCTGACAGAGATTGTTTGTGCTTACACAGCACCTGGCAGAACTCAGTCCTACCTCGTTCATGCAAACATTCTCATTTTAAAAACTGGTTACTGTTGTGTTCCCGTAGTGCACCCCATACCAGCAATGTATGGCATTCATTAAACCATACCATATTTCTCCCAGCTGCATACTGAACACATTGAATCTCATGCAGATTTATGCAGCAGTTCCAGGTGAAGTTCGATGAGCAGTTAAGCCGTCAGTTCAAGCACAGCTTTAGTTATTGTGCTGATGATCACAATGGGTATGTGCCTTATCAGTGGATCCCTTACAACTCCCAACATCAAACTTTTCTTTAAGAACATGTATGACTAGAACATATTAGACCAATTTTGGTTTGTTTGGGGTTTTTTTTAATACTTCTATCACAGCCTTATACTGATGAAAATGATAGAGAACACAAATCAGAAGCCCCAAACAAGCACCAGCAGTGCTGTGTTCTATGGTGCCCTCTTCAGAAAACAGCAACTAAAGGGCTGGAGGAAGCGCGGAGCCTCTACACCCTGTTCACTGGCCAGCTACTTCTCATTAATACTCTGCGCTGCCTCACTGACCATGTAACGGTCCCCCACATGGACCATATAATATTACCATTTCAAAACAATCATCAAGAGTTTGTATCTGTTTTGCAAAACAGCGAATGACAAGCTATAACAGAAGTAGGTTTATTTATATTTACATACATAAAGCAGACCGCCACCTGCACAAAGGGCCAGTGTCGAGGTTAACAGATTAAGTTCACACCTACAGCTACCTAAGCATACAAACTTATCACAGGTTCTATTGATACAGGAACACCTTCAAAACAATCTTTTATTTTAGAAGTGATAAACAGATCAGAACAGTAAATATACGGACTCCAGAACACTGATGTTCTGATAGCCTGCAACTAGCTGTCACGCGTGGTTTGAACCCAGCTCTAATGCCACCGATTATTGCTTGATCAATGAGACGTTAAAGAGCTAACTGCAGCCAGTATCCTGCATCAGCCACGGCTCTGCTGTACAGCCAAACAGCGAGCTCTGGACCCGAGTGCCCATGTCATGGCCCAACCACTGTAGCCTTAGTTTGGGATTGATGTAATTTGGTAATTTAAACACAGATTCCATTACAATGAACGGTGATTAAACTAATGAAATATAGGAACAAGGTAATTGAACATTTTTTTTTAGACTCTCAAGAGGCAGACTTTTAAATTACACTCCACGAAGGTAGCAGGACCCATATAACTTTTACTCACTTCAAGCTTCTCTATACGCTCTAATATTTGCAGCTGACACAGTAGCAGTAGCAGGATTTCTCATGCCATACTTTTGGCAGAACTGTAACCTGAGAGGTCATCAATATTGTTTTTCAGGACAGAAATGATTCACCCCTTTTCTCCCTCCCAGAAGTGCATCATCCTCTATATGCAAACCATTTCAGGCACCAGCACTACATGGGTTTTTTGTATGCAGGTAGCGCAACACACCATGTAAAAACGTATCTGTGCCTTATCCTTCCAGTCAGGCTGCAGAAGTTTATTTCAAGCACCAAGTAAGATCCATCTTTTCATCAGGCGTCTCCCATGCTTCGCAGCCAGGACCTACAGCAGTGAGTCAGTGCAAGCAGGCGAGTCATTGCCCTGGTCTCACCTAACTTCTGGGAAAAGTGGCCAGATGAGCAGTCTTAAACACGGGGGTATCTCTCCTTCCCGAGGGAAGGGGCTAGGGCATGCGAGAGCAGGCCTTTGTCACTAGAGGTTATGCAGTCTTGCTCCCATTTTCTCCTCTTTCCCCAAGACCACCAGGGCGCACTTGGTGCCAGGGGAATTGCCCGGTAGACATACCCCTAGCTCCTATTTTTTCCTGGGGATCCCATCACCTCTACTGCTGCACAGCAGCTGTGCCAAAGACCTGCACTGCCAGGTGGCACTGTGGACAGAGTCTTTAAAAAAAAAAAAAGTCTGCATGTAAGACAAGTTTTAAGACAGCCAAACTAGAAGGGAAGTTGTACAAGGCTCACTCTTGAGGTGAATCTGGATCAGCACCCCAAACTCAAAACAGTGCATAGTAAGAAAATACATATTATGGCCTGTCTGCGCACAGGTTTCCGTGGAGGTAAAGCCAGGTATGCCAACACATGCTCAAGCCAAAGCCAGAGTGCTCAGAGCTCTGGGGACACTAACAAATGCACCCCTTACTCTCCCCCCCCCCAGGCACAGCCTTCCGACCCACTTGGTTTCCCAGAGATGGTCCTCCAGCCCTAGGCTAAAGGATGCTGCCTTCCTTAACACAGCAATAAAAAGAAAAAAAATAATTGTACATGCGTAAAATCTTGTAAGAACTCTTAACATGTAGAACACGTGGGAGAAAATGCTCTGCCTTACCAAAGGGGCAACAGCATTAACTCCTGAATCTTTAACAGCACTGATAGAAAAGTAATTGCTGGCAATTTTAATAAACCCAGTATGATCTGAACTCAATATCTTTGAAATATGAAGCTGACATTTCATTCATTATGTGATACTTAAGTTAACATCAGTAGCAATTTAAAAAAAATACCATTCTAGCTACCTGAGAACTCATTAAATACCCAAGAAAGATCAATTGTAAAAAAGCCTTTAAAATAGAGGTTTGAGTTTGCATTACTCAGATTTCTTAATTCATGCCATGTTTTGCACACACATGTAAGCATACCATAGAAAACAATAAGAATCAGAGAAGGGGTCCAGTCCCAGGAAAACATGCCCACAGAGATACACAGGCTCAAGTCTAATGGCAGCGAAGGTCTGCTTGGTTCACTAGGTATAACGGTGCTCACGATGCCTTTATCAGGACTGAAGTCTTAGTTTATTACTGTTATCCTTTCGCTCAAAAAAAAAAAAAAGTATGCAAGAGTTTATCACAATCTGACAAAACAAAGCACTTAAAAGTCATTTCATATTTTCGACTGCCTTTCATCTCAGCACCCCAAGGTACCACACTTATTTTAGACCCATTTCCTAAATAGGTAAAACAGTGCAGAGCAGCAGTTTGGCCGAGGTCAAACAGCAAGACCTGGCAAAGCAGCTCCAGCAGCCCAGGTCTGTGGCGCACACGCCACCGCCACCAGCCGTGTGCGCATCACCAACGGTGGCAACGAGTCATCCCACCCAAGCGCCGTGCCTCTCGGCAAGGCTCCCGCCGCTAGGGTTCTGAACAATGAACTTTATACGATCACACCACGGGATCGCCACGGCATGCAGCTCTCTTGTGCTTACTATCCTTCTTAATGTTGCTATTTGAAGCAGCAGAGAATGAAATTTTGGGGTCAAAAATAACACAAGTGTTAAGTGATTCTTAGCAGTAAACTACATGATTAATTCAGTGTTTAAAAACATTAGTTCGTACACAACAAGAATTGTTCCCTTTTTCTAATCCTCTTCAGACTTGGCACTGTGGTTCAACTCAACCTCAGACTCTTTTCTCTCTCTCAAAGTGTCTGACAGCCAGCTCTGGCACTTGCTTTAGCAGAAATTATTTGGAGGAAGGGATGTACATAGGAAGAGACATCAGTGAAGTGGTGTGATTTTTCCAGATACAATTCTGGCTGAGCCTCACAATGCTACAAAGCATGTTTGAAACAGCATGCACAAATCTGCCCTTTATTTATGCTGGTATAAATACACCCCATTTATCTTTGAGGAAAAATACTCAATTGCAATAAAAAAATTGTCAGCTGCATTTGTTTAATTTTAAAAAGAGACAGCTGTACTTCTTGTTCAGTGAAGTGTTGCTCATATTCTTCTGATGCTCTAGTCTCCAGAGAGAAAAGAAATGACAACAAATGCAGTCAAAATCCTCACAGGGGCTAGAAATGGGAGAACACCACTTTCGAATAAACAGGGCAAGTATATTTGTGGCTATACGTCAACATATTCCTTTGGAAGATTTTTATTTTTTAGATTTGAATAGAAAACACCCAGTAAAAGCCAATTAAAAAAAAAAAAATCTTCCGTAGTTAAACTACACTTGCCTAAACTATCAGCTAACATGATTAGCTCACTTTTTTAGGATACCATCTGTTTTTCCCCTCAGTGTCACAATGATTTTTTGAGAGGAGCCACTATGCTCACACACACTCAACTACTTGCAAAAGAGACCCCTGACCGGATTCACCACCCATCTCATACATACAGTTGAAAAGTATCAGTAACTTTTAGTTTTTATTTGTTTTTCAGTTGCCCAAATTGAAAAGAGGAATGAAAATGAGCAAGCAACGTTTATATGAAGCCGTTCTGGCCTGATTTTCACAGAATGCACAGAAAAGCTAGTGGAAGCAGAACAACACACAGAATTTGCTGTCAAATGTACATTTTTAAAATAGACAATAACAGATGTGATAAAATCTAGCTCATCTCTCCTGGCAAAAATATTTTCAGAACAAGACTCATGGTTCTCCATTTAAACTGTAAGCTGTGGTATATTTTTTACATTTTGGTCAGTCAGGGCTTAGTTTCTCATGATGAAACGATCACTTCTCTTATTTGTCTTCCAAATCTTCCTCTCTGTAATTTGCAAGCAGCTTGAGTTAAAAAAAAAAAAAAAAAGGCAGAAAGCAGCCTTGGATAAAACTTATAAAAGGTAATATCAAGTGTTCTTCAAGATCCCAGTGGGAGGTGACTTCACTCTCTGGAAACTTGTAACTGGATAGTTTTATGTCTGTCTTGAACAGAATTCCAGCAAACCTCCCTCCAGCTAAGGCATTTCTAACTTCTTCTAAGTTAGAGACATAATCAATTACAGTATCCAAACTTATATCCAATTAATATTATTCTCTCACACATTCATTAAATTATATACATGTATTTTTAAAATAACATTTACTGGGATCACCAACAGAGACAACTCTCCCTTCTTTTTTGTTTTAAACAATGAGGTTTGAGATTTAATTCAAACCCTTCACCTGCAAGCCAAATGGAAATTAAAACCCCTAAATTCGTACAGAAATTTGGAGTAGAATCATTTCCTATTCCGCAATGATCAAGAGATGGGCAACAGGGGAAGGGAATCATAATGCATGAGCAGGTAACACAAATGTTATCCATCAGGACTACAGCCCCAAAGGAAGAGAGACAAGCAGGCCTTTTCACCGCAAGAGTAATAGCGACAGATACCAATTTGTAAGGACTAGGTCAAGGAACATCAGCAGGCCAGTTAAGTGACAGCACTCCACTGCCAAAGGATCAGGCTACGCTTTGGTTATGGGAAATAGTCTCCTACAGAGGGGGACAGCCTGCCATGACTTGCTATTTTTGGTTGGCTAAAATGGCCCTAGCGATTTACAACATAAGTCATTGTCTTTGCATAAATAAATAAATAAGGAAGAATGCTTTTGTGTCCTGAAGAAAGTTATTACTGAATTTGCACAACATGAGGAAGAGTTGGAAAGGAAATAGATGGAAACCTTTTTGTTGCTCTTATCACAGTGGGAGATCAGTAGATGAGGCCCTGCATTTGATCAAGTGACAGGAAAAGAAATTTCTTGAAATACGAGAAATTCCACTTAAACATAAGGACACTCCAACCCTCTTAGAGTAAGAGTGACTGAACACCAGAAGAGGTTGCCCGGAGAGGTGATGGCGTCTCCATCCTTGGCCGTATTCAAAATCCGATTGCACGTGGTCCTGAGCAGCCTGCTCTAGCTGGCTCTGCTTTGAGCAACAGATATGGACTAGACGATCTCCAAGGGTACCTTTCAACCACAACCCATTCTGAGATAATTTTGATTTTTCTATTTCTGAAATACATTGTAAAGCTTTACTTTTCATATCCCTACAGTAGAGACTGCTTTGGTTTGTCCATGTGAAGCTTCTTGAACTATGGATGTCTTAAAAGGGTACAAGTATCTTTGGCTTGTGCTTTCTTTAGTGGATACGGCTATACAATAAGTTAATTTCCAGATATTCCAGATGCTGCATCTCAATGCTAAAAATATACCCATTACAGTTTATATTCCAGGCTCAGTGAAGAAGGCTGTGCTGAGGGGGGTGCAAGAGTTGTATTTTTTAAGTCAAGGACCTAGCAATAAACTGTAGGACACGATAAAACAAAAGGGGCATCTCAAAAACTTTGCAGACAGACCAACAGACAGACAAAATAATACTGAGTCCTGCTAAGCTATGCGACTGCTGAAGGAGCCAGACTGCAAAATGGAAAATAAGTTCAGAGCCAACCAAGGAGGAAGCCAACTAAGACTGGCTACTTTCCACACCAAATGTCAGGTGAGAGCTAGAAGGATACATTTTAATAGATTCCCATTCAAATTCAAGGGACGAATATTCCTAGTAAGCTGGTACCTATAGCCAAATCAAAGAAGCAAACATATGGTTGCTTCTCTGATGAATGGCCTGACAGGAGGGTTGGAAAAGCCCTATCTGCCAAAGACACGCAAGTGTAATTTACGTGGTGTTTAATACTGTCCAAGCAGCCCCAGAGAGAAACTGGAGCGCGATTACTCTAGGTGTTTTCTAAAGAGGATATTTCCCTCAGGAAGGGGTTTCCAGAGGATTATCTTAATTTGGCTCTGGTTGCAACTAAAATTTATCTCTGCATGGAAGCAGAGTCGCATGCCCCAGATGAACTGATGACATGTTACAGAAAAGGAAGTCTGCTCAGTTGACAAAAACTGTGTGTTTCCAAGGCCGATGGAGTCTTTTCAGTGTTCAGGCTAATAACTGAAGATACAGAAAAAACAAAGAGAAATTACACAGGAGAACATTAAATTATTGTCTAGAACTAGGAGTCTGAAATATTTTGTTTTGTGGGAGGAGGCAAAGGAAACAGGATGAGAGATATTGAAAGCAAAGTAAAGAACAGAAGTCTATCACAATTAGTTTATTTTTTCTAAATATGTAACACTTCTTAATCATTACTAGGAAATAATCACGCTAGCATAATTGTGTCTTAAAAAGCCTACAGGCAGAAAATGAGATATGGAAGCAAGCAATTCATAAACCTATTAGCATTAAACGAAAAGCTGCAACTAATACAAACAGCAAAAGCACAGTTAACAGTTAACCATCAAATAAAAGATTTGAGACATACTGACTTTCTACAATTTTAAAATGAAACTTTAAAAGGTATTTGATGCATATAGATAAGAGTATACACATGCTAGCATTGTGTTCAATCCCCTTAAGATATAAAAAAAAAAAGTGCCAGTCTTCTACTCCATCAGATGAAAGTATATGGAAATGATGTTCAGAAGTACACATTTAAATAAACAAACATCACAAATTCAGAGAAATTGACTTCATGCTTACAGGTAGAGTATCTAACTGACATTCATGGCCCTAAGTTGTTTTTTATTAGAAAATTATTATTTTGCAATCGAGTCAGACTGCTAATATAATCTTTCAAAATGGTTGCAATACTGAAAAATGCAAAAGCTAGCCCTTAAATTATGAATTTAATTTGAGGTAAGACATAAGTTTTAATGCCTAAATTTAAATAGTATGTAAAGCCAATTATAAAATTTTAGCAAAGAATAAGATTCAGCATAGGAAGCACTGAGGGGATGAAGTTGAGGCTTATTCATAAGGATGCTCTCAATCACCGAGAAACATCTGACAAGACTGAAGGAATGTTCTTTCTTGTAGAGGAGCCTGAAGGATTTTTTTAATTTTATTTTATTTTTCACTGAACTGTTCAGCAAATAGCTAACACTGAACAGACTTCGAGTCACCCTTTCATTAGTACTGAGTTATGTGGCTTGCAGGAGTAAGAGGAGAACTTGAAGGATCTATTTCATTGATCTATACTATTCCCAATATAGCTAGGGATACTTATAATGAGTGTAATTTCAATGAACGTCATTAGCTTGTGAAAGCACACCAATTATTTTGCACCGTTTTATATTTCTTCGGTACTCAAAACATTGACAGTTTAGTACCTTCTTTAGTCCAGGCTGTATTTACAAAGACAAATGGCAGCATATTATTATTTAGAGAATAAATTTGTACTGAATGAAAATTTATAGATTTCAAAGTGTTTCTTTTTAATCTCTCTAGCAGGTTCAAAAACAAAGGCTGCAAGTTTAAACTGCAAGGTTTTCCCACTGTGCATTACATGTTCATGCTCTACTGATACTCAGCGCAACCCCGCCCCCCTCAATTCAGCGTCACGAAAAAAGCTTCACCCGGTCCCCAGCCAGCCAGCTGACAGAGGTACTTACCAATGGCCTGAGCAAGGGCTATCACGACTTCCTGGCACGTTGTGACTTCAGTGACCCCGCACACAATTCTCTGGACTCCGTCCACCCATACTTTGAGCTCCATGGTTCACCAGATCATCCGAGAGCCATGAATGCAAGTCAGTCAAGTCATACTTGCAGCTGTACCAGAGATAACGCAGCAGACTCCTCTCAGCAGCTAGAAGAGAGAAAAATCCTGGTGTTTATAGTGAGGCGCTACCAACGTAAAAAGTTGAACAAATTCACCTTAACATCTACTGAGCTGAAGAGGCAACATAGCCTCTTTTCTTTAAAAACAATAACAGGAATCAAACACCCCATGCTTCAGCAAAGTCTACCTGTTCTGTTGACATACCAGAAGTTTCATTACAGTTTATTTCCTAAAATACTAAAAGTTATTACAAAAAGAGCACCAAGAGAAATAGCATTAAATAAACAACTCCGGACTAAACTCGTAACAGTTTCCACTAACAGGTGCCCCCTCTTCCTCTATATATTGCCTGGATGTCTCAAGGGACTGGTTATAGACGCTTTCAGTGTTTGTTCAGTAATTCCTAGCAGGTGGTGCCAGAGCAAAACAAGGGGGAAACACTTTTAATTACAGCCATCCCTCAGAGTCCAACCTTGCTCTCCAGAAAGAAGCAGCTGAAGGCTCCTAGTCCCAACATAACTGTGCATTTAGTACTGGTGCTGGAAAACCCAGAAAGGAATGCAAGCAGACAGTTTGCTTCTCTCTTTCTCTAAAACAAGGAGATGCATCAGGGAAAGTGGAGTAATGGAGGTTTAATCCCTGCCAACACAGCGCAGGTTCTGTAAAGAAACAGGCTTCAGCTAACGTGCTATGTGAGGTTTCTCCATAGGCATTCCAATGACACTAAACTAAAAATCAAGCCCTACCGTCTAGTCTAGTCAGTTCTTGCTTTCGCGCATGGTTCTACTGCCTTCGTTGAAATAACACCACTCCTACCAGCTAATATGGTGTACTAGCTTCCAATTTCATTTTAAAAAAGAAAATACCCCAAGTTTGTAAATTAAAAAACAACAACAACAACAAACCAACCAGTCAGGGGTTTGCTTTTTTCTGAAACAAAGAAATCCCATGAATCCAAAAGTCTCTTTCTGGCATGTGAGTGCAGAAAAACTCTGAAGTGCAGAAATAAAGTTAGAGACCTAGGGAGCTAGATTAGGACTTAGCAATCAGCCATTTGCCCTCTGCTGTCTTGTTACAAACCGTCAAGCTGCTCAATGTTTATCTATTAACTTCTAGATTAATTACTGATCTGAACTCTAGTGGTTTTGTTATGAGTTCAACTTTTCCAGGGGCTGCTTTTCTTCTACATAAACAGACCCACTGGCATCATGGCTCACAAAAGTTAATTTCTAACTGGAACTGCTGAGATGCTGAATTTAAAAAATTTCAAAGTAAAAACTCCAAAAAGAATTTTTGTTTTAAAAATATAAAACCTCCCCCCAAAACCAAAACAAAAACCCAACAATGGTGATTTTTCTTAAAAAACAAACCCTAATGAGACAGCCGGGTTATTTAAGCAGATACAGGAAAAATAAACTATGATAATATGATAAAAGAAGCTCATGTATTCAGGTAATCCAAAATGGATAAAGTGATAAAACTAAAGACAATATTTTTGAAGAATTAAGTACCAGGAAAATGGATAACACAGGAACAGAGTAAAAGAAATCTGAAAGTTATTTAGAGGAGATTAGTAAAGACAAGCAGGGTAGGATTACACAAGAAACATGGAATCTGATGATGCTGATGGATTTAACAGAACTGCATGTGGAGGCAGAAACGGCGCAGGAAAAACTAAGCAAATACTTAGTACGGTTCATGTTTACAGTCTAATCAGAGCTGCCTTCTCCTGGTGAAGCGAACATCTCTTTCTGCATCAAGAGATGGACTAGTGCAGCCCTCAAGCTAGAGTGGAAGATGATTTCCCTTCCACAACCAAATACTTCATTCGGCAGCTGATAAAACTCGCGAGGTGATCCAGAAGGCGCCGGATCTCCCCGCGACGAGCCGCGGCAGCACACCTCAAAGCCTGCTGGAGCCACAGGCTCGCACCACGGTGAGAGGGCAAGCGTTGGCGGAGAAGCACTGAGCAAGTCTTCTGTAAAGTCAGCCCAGCACACCCCCCCCGAAATCCCTGTCCAAACGCACCCGCTTAGAAAACAAAAGAAACATGAGTAAGTCCAAATGTGTAAGTAAAACCAGGTTTCAAATATGCTTGTATAATTAATTAAAAAAAAAAAGTGACAACTTTTAAGAGTATCCGTGTATAGAGAGAGTTTTTTGAGACTTGAGTAAGCACCTGAAAACCCGAGGAGGTCAAGGAGTTTTATAATAAATATCTTCCCACGTGAAGTTACATACTTCAAAGAAAACTACTATCTGCACAAGTACTAACAGTGTACAAATACAGAAACACTTTAGTCAGGTAACACCGTTTTAATGTAGCAATAAACTAAGCAGAAGAAAGTCTTTTACTAGCCTGTAATATAACAGTGACTGAGAAAACACCAACAGGCCCCACCAGTGACCTCTGTTGTTTATTCCTGGACCAGCTGTCCTCACAAATAAACAGACCTCACATTCCAAGCCCAGCCATAAGGAACTTTATTAATTAACTTAATAACTTGCTGAGAGTTGAACAGTTCAGATTTACTGGCACAAAACAAGCCATCTCTCCATGTGACAACACACGTCAGCAAAGCATCCGACAGCTCTAATTGTTTTTCTGTCTGTCAACATTCAAAGTATTATCTCAATTTAGCAAGCCAGCAAGTGCATTTTTTACCTCCAGCCAGCACACAATGTACAGTCTTGCGTTCAGTGCAGACCAGTTTTGGTCATCTGTTTTCCTATTGTCCATCTTAAAAAAACAAAACAAAACAAAACCAAAAACCCAGTGCCAAAACACTAAAAAATAAAAAGACTAAAGAGAGTCATTATTTAATAATGAAATATTTGCTGACACTTCCAATTTTGAAAACAACATTCACCAAAGCAGCAGGTGATCTGAACAAAGTGTCTTTGAAACAGTCTGAGCTCGAGGGAAATATTTCCATTCATTTCTTACAGCGCAAATAGTTTTAATAGACTGAATAGTGATAGCGATAAAAGCAGCCTGTGGTATGTGCTTCCGTCAGACCAGTATGCAGGGCTGAATTAAAGGACTGCGTGCCTGCCCCACAAGTGCACATGGGATTCTTTCAGGCACCTGTCACTAAAAACAGAACACACAGACATCGGAAGTGTAAGATCTATGTGGTGAAATCACTGTGTCTCATTATAGTTTCTAAGCAAAGCTAATCTCTAATAAGTTAAAAAAAAAAAAAAAATCTAGGATTGGTTTGGTTTCTAGGCTGTGCAGTAGAAGTTTACAGAGAGGTCTGAGAACCAGAAAACCTTTTGGCCATGTATCTATCTCTGCTTCTCAATTATAACTCTATAAAACCTTTTTATTAGCATTTGGTTTTCCTTCATGTGTATTCAGTTCTTTAATTGCTGACAGTTAACTCATGTCCCATTAATAGATTCTTTCTCTTTCCACTGAGGGCCATTCTGACAGCCCCAAATACATTTTTCAACCCGAAGTTTGTGTCCAGAGTGCACATTGTGTTTTTGCAACAGAGAAGGCAAAATAACCCTTACCTGCAATACTATACAAATTTTTCTCTGAAGCCAATGGAAAGGGTTGGGGGGAAAAGCAGCTCACCTGAGGTTTCACAATCCCATAATTTCAACACTAGTTCACCTTATGCATAACTACTTATTTTAGCAACGACTGGGAACAGGAAAGCAAAGCCAGTTTCCTGAGGAGAGGCACACAAGGCAAAGCACGCCTCTGATCACGGCTCCCCCCCCTTGGTCAGCGATCAGCTCCATAGCAACAGGTATTTCTGACTGGAACCAAGCACCAGAAATCTGGTATCCCCCAGCCACTTTCTCTCCCCAACCCTCTCCCATGTGCTTTTTGTTCTCCCCTACCTTGCCTGACGCCTCCTCAATTATGTTGTTTGCCACGCATTGACCAAATTTTCCCTAAATTCTGCTTTTATCCTAATTGGCTGCTGATATCTTACTCTTTCAGATATTTGTTCAGTTAAGCGTAAAGAAAAATCCAGCATATACACACACACACATCTATGTCACAATTTGGCTACCTCTTCACAGCTAGTTTACAAACTACAAAAAGGCTGCAACTTCACAGAAGACCAGCAGAACTGACAAGGTGTGAAGGGCTTTTCTTGTGTTTAAGAAAAAGCATTCCAAGCAAATGCTTGCAAAACCTATCTAACCTTGACGTAAGTGTTAAGTCATGAGAAACCCTTAGAGTTAAAATTAAGATGTTGATTTCGTCTCATTACTAATCTTTAGAAGGTTCACAGCATCTGAAAGCACCATGCACCTCGAATCAGGGCTAAAATCCTGCTGCAGCTGAAGCCAACTGGAGAATTTTGACCAACCACTTCAGTAACTTCCTGTTTCCCCCAGCAAATAATCAGCATGTTGTTTAGTACACTTAAAAGTGAGCACACTTTTATTCATAATTAGCTATAACCAAACAACCTCTAGGGTTTGGCACTTTCCCTTTATTTCTCATTCCTTCCCTGTGTGCTATGGCCAAGCTGTGCTCCATGCCTTTCCCTACTATGACACCAGATAAGGCTCCAACAAAAAGGCAGCTTGTTCCACCCAGGTTGGAAGCATTTAATAAGAATAGTTAGTTAGTGCAAGCAAGGGTCGACTGAAAAAAAACCCCAAAAACCAACAAAAAACCAAACCAAAACCAAGCACAAATAAGCCACTTCAGCTACCCAGAAAGAGCTTATAAACCACCCAGAAGAGCGCGACAGTACCCCTGTGAGCAGGGAGGCATTTGGCACATCCTCCCTACCGTGAGAATCCTGGTGTAGAGCAAAGTAACATTTTCCAGACGAAGATGACTGCAAATACAGAATTGGCTCCTGGAACCAAGCTAAGTAGTATCTACCTCCTCCCTTAGAGCGATGAAGGAGAAATACCCTACAAGGTACACTGCTTCCTATCAATAAATGGGCAAAAACCTTTCATGGTAGGTTCAAGTCAAGCTATCAAGTGAAAGTCTTCTGCACAAAAAATTTTACTGGAAAGGAACAGGTTATGGTTTTGAAATCAGTATATGACTTTCTGTGAAAATAAAGTGTTTACACAGAGGTAGCATCCAAAGTTTTTAGTGGGACTGAACAATTTCCTCTTGTGGAATGTAACTCTTTTGCTATTCCAGAAGAGCACTCGGAGATAATAAGCACTGCTTAAAACAAACAAACCACAGGTCCCACAACCATGAAGATGACAGTGTTGAGAACGAGCTTGAGAGAGAGTTCGAGCACCAAGGCATTCTCCTCACATGAGACTGGCCAAAAGAAGGTCTAACACATGTCTGCGTGAAACAGGCCAAAATCCAGATGCCACAAGTGACACCCAAGACACACGCGAACTATACGCACGTGCTACCTGTGAGAGGACAGAACAGCACCGATATGCAAGTTTGTATAAACTCTGCACTACACGAGGTTGTTTCTAGCAACAATGGCTGCTAGAAGTCTTGCCTCCAGATAACCTAGAATTCCCCAGAAGTCCCAGTTTCCTAGACAAATGACTAGCTGACTTGCATCCAAGAACCCTCAGCTATCTAGTCCAGGAGCTGTCGCTTGCTTTGCAGTTTCTTCTTGTGCAATGCAGCTAACAATACGGTGGGGGGAAAATGAGGAAAAGAAACATTGTTTTGAAGCAGGGGATGCTACAATAGATATTTTCCCTAATTACAGAACATCCCCCACCTCTCCTTGAGCTACAATCATCCAAGCTCAAGGAGTCTTTGCTGTCCCTGGTGACCTTTAACAAGCAAGCTGAAGGCCATACCTGTGTACCAGCATCATCCCCAAATTCATTAACAGGGCATCAGTGCTCTTCCTCCACTGTCACCAGTTTGCTTCATTAAGCTGGCTCACGATTACAGGTAACAAACTGAAGAAGCCCAAGATACTATTTAGCAACGATCTAGCTGCAGCACAAAACAGGACTCACCAGCTAGGGAGCTGCAGTATGGGAGATGAGGTAGCCAGAAACCTTCATGATCACAGATTGTGTCTAAAATTCACAGGCCTTCACAGAAAACAAAGTTCCAACCCGCTCTCAAGAATACAAACTGATGGCTGGAGTGCCAATTCTTTCAAAACCCATCACTGCCTGCAACACCTTGTATCTTGACTCGCAGCTTTGAAGCCACAAGTCTTGGCCCAACTGTGTTCCATAACATTTTCAAATCACCACAAAATGTTCGAAAGAAAACCAAACCAGCAGGTGAGCTAATGAAACAGATGGCTTATTAAAGTTCTTTTTATTTGGTCACTGTTAAGAACATAACCTTGCATTTTTAACAGTAAGTTTCACACTCTCACACTTGAATTAATTCAACAGGAACAACAGCTCTGAAATTAATACTCTCCTTTCCCCAAGATTAGATATAAAAAGCATCTGAACTCCACACAGACTCGAGGTACAAAAACCCAAGGGCATTTTGGAGATAGTGATAGTACTCAAGTGAGAGTCCCAAGGATCTTTGCTTCCAATAACTAGATTTCAGTCAGACAATTTCAAAGCAGCAGTTTAAAACTTGAGTTAAGAGCATTATATTTAGGATATATACCAGCAAATCAAAACAATATCTGATGCAGTGCTTATTTTCAGCTCTTGAGATCGGATTTATTTTGATACAAGTCTAAATCCAGTTCAAGCAGGGTTTAATCACTAAATCCCAACCTCGAGTCTGTTTCAGCATTAGGACTGAAGTACCATCTGCAGGCGGTTTTACACAAAGCACTCTTTTTCCTTGCTCTGTATTCCAGCTACTAACAAGTTTATCAATATGAAACATCACAATCCGACCAGAGAGGCAGGACTAGACGGAGCCATCCCAGAAAGCCTCGCTGCTTCACCGCTGTTCTAGCAAGAGTTGGATAGCTGGGAGCAGCAGAGCAGAGGTTAAGACAGTTAGCAGCTAGGATGCATTTTATTCAGTGGCAGATGACCACTTTTCATTTTCCAGATATGTTAGGAAAGGAGACTGCACTGCATATAAATTCTGTGACAAACAGCTCCAAAAAGTCATATGCATTAAACAAACATCTCATGATTGATCATCTCAAGTCAAGTCATTTACTACACGGTAATGTCTTCCAAAGCCCTGTAAGTATTTGTTCTTCATTAGTATCAAATATATAGAGCATTTGAGAAAATAGCAACCACAACTTTATTAACAACAGCAACATTAAGGCAAGTCACATTTATACATCTCTAATATGGTCTAAATACTGTGTGGGAGTGAAAGAAAAAAAAAAACACAACCAAAACCCAAAGAGCAGAAGAATAAGCAAGCTATTTCATTGGAGGAGAGGTATTTAAGTGAAAGCTACAATACACACAGCTTGTTTCAAAGTTGCCTTACACCTCTAGATGCCCTAGCTCCAAAGGAGAGAAAATAGGTCATTCTCTCAGCTGGTTAAGGATGACACAGCCCCACCGTTCAGCATTTCCCTCTCCCCTTACAGCTGGTCTGCAAACACTTACAGCCCCTCTAAAGAGTGATTGAAGACATTTGTGTGCAATTGCCGGTATTTACACTAATGGCAATGAGGTCATCTGCTCTGTTTTGGCCAGAACTGGCTTAACTCTTGGTGTTGTAGAGCTGAATCTGTTCTTTACATTTCAGTCAAGCCGACATGCAACATTTGCTGTGCTTCGTCACTTGACTACAGCCACAGCTGTCAAAGTGAGGTGCTCCTTGGACTCCAAATGCGAACTGAGGGCAAACTTCATAAAGCTCAAAAAAACCGTACAAAAGCCTTATTATACTTCCCACTTTTCAATATATAGACCAAAACACAGCACCCTCTTCCACTACATTTTGGGGAAAATTGCATGCAAATGAGCCCATTTCTACACTTCCAGGCTTGCACTGGAGGATGCAGGAAATAAAAAGATCTTACGATTTAAATAGATAATTTAAATT
The DNA here is from genome assembly GCA_035590195.1 of Aviceda cuculoides. Classification (NCBI taxonomy): domain Eukaryota; kingdom Metazoa; phylum Chordata; class Aves; order Accipitriformes; family Accipitridae; genus Aviceda; species Aviceda cuculoides. The sequence goes on from JAVJGG010000024.1 coordinate 9,264,424, forward strand.
TGAATTAGCTGAAGTTTTAAAAGTCAATTAAGTATATGGTTTAAAGCCACGGTATTACGTGACTACCGAAAAGAAATCTCACTAATTAAATGCAATTCCTGAAACAGAAATAAGGTGAGGCACTTTCAACGTAATGGTCGTAAAAAATTATAATCTCAAAACTTTATTCAGAGAGCAGCTACATTATTCCTTAAGCACTATCTAAGAAGATGCAAGTCACTCTTCTGACAACTTAGAAAAGTCTGCAAGACAGAACAGAACATATTTCTAAAAGGAGTCTTTAAACAGTTAAAGCAAGTAAGAAAAATGAGTTGGGGGGAACCCATCCCTTTCTAAAATTTACACTTGGCTATGCTTACTTCCATACTTCCCCAAGCACAAAAGAACTTCTTTGCTTCTTCTATGCTGTTTAGAGGAGTCAGCTGGATCACTGAAGTATTTCCCCTCTTCAGACAACTGTTAGCTTGGGTAATTTTATTTATTAGAGCAAAATCTGAGGTGATCATAATACACAGGAATAGATTGTGGACTAAAATACTCCAACTGCATTACTTAATTTCCATAGTCCTGCTTTCAGTGCTATGGTGGTGCTACAGCCAGCTCCAAGCTAAGACTATTCTGCTTTGGTCAACTGGCCCATACTGCCTCAAAATGGATATGGAACTGCAATACCACTTCAGGAGGTGAGTATACTTAGGTATCTCTTATTCAGCTGATAATTTTAGGAGAACTGTTACAAACTTCAAATTTCTACACTACTAATTCTCTTAAGTTTGGCTAAAACTCACCAAAGAGGTCCAAAATTCACTGCGAGGGGCAAGAAATGTAGAGATAAGTAACAACACTATAAACACACTTCCCCTTGGGAAGCAGTCTTACAAAGATCATGTATGGCATTCATAGATTGACCCAGCAAAGAGCTCTTAGGGAAAAACAGGATTCCATGCCAAAAAATTGACAGCAAGTAAACAAAGGTCACAGTCTGCAATACCAATGGGAAATGGATGCTAGGTCAAATTCAATATAGCAAGAAAAAAGCTTTTCATTTTCCTGTTCCTATCTTCCTTCTCTTTTGCAACAATTTTTAAGCCAGCATCACTTTCCACTTACCGATTCCCTCCCATGTTTTCAGACACTGTCTACATTTTGTACCTTCTGAGATACAGCCTTTCATTACTGCCCATGCAGTTACAGGCTTTCAGCTCAAGTCTTAGTGACTAGATCTTCCTCCTCACTGCACCCTCTGCAATCCCATCTTGTCCACTTGCCCAGAATGACGGTGTCAGGACAGTTTCCTTGAGTCAGCAGACTTGCAAAAAGCAGAGTGTGCGAAAAAGCCCTCCCCTTTCTCTAGCACATCATATGCTATCTACTTATTTTAATTCAGGAAGTCCTGCCACACTCATCTCCATCCTTCTTATTTATCACATTTTTCCAAGTGAACAGTACCACTTGATGGTTCATTTGTGAAAGTCACCTCAGACAGGTGCATAGAAAAGAAACTCCACCAAGTTGCTGGTTAAATCTCCTCATTATCCTCCTTCCAATTCTCCCTTAACCTACTTCTGTACAGGGCCTACCAAAACACAACGGATGAACGGATGGCATGCTGTGACCATACTGCTTTTCATACTAACTGATCTTATTCTACTCATCTCCATGTGCCCTACACACCTTGGGCAGAGGATACCTTCCCTTCAGGGGTTCTACCGCCTTTTAGGGAGACCAAGGCAAAGTGTGATCTGCTGAAAGAGCTCCTGGAAAGCATCCAGAAGATTGGTGACTTAATCAAGCCTTTGGGGAGTACTCTTGTCCCTCCAGAAGGAATTTTAACATCATTCCTGCTATCACAGTGGATTTTTACCATATGTCTCTGAACTTAATTATGTCTGGGATGCCAGGCACTGGTACTGAAGAACATACAGTCCATCTTGGGTGCTCAGTAATGTTGTGTGAAGAGCTGAGGTGCTCATGTACCCTCTGGGCTACCATCATACTGCTTATGAAGTACAAAGCTCAGCTTGCATTTCTTTCTTGAAACAGAAGAAAAAAAAAATTCAGAGATCCAATTAGGACATTTTTAGTTTCCACTGCTCCTTCTTACCAAACTTAAAAAAAGAAGTATCCATTTCTGTGGACTCCTCCACAGAAACATAGAAGACAGGCTGTGTCATCTGGAGAGCTACTAGCCATTAGCTGCAGTGAATGAGTTAAACAGGGTTAAGGATTTAGAACTTTGCAACAGATCTTAACAAAAAGAGCCTGGCCAGTTTTCTTTTAAATGAGAAGTGGTTGCTGGGATTTCTAATCTTTATTGATATGCAGCTACAGAAGCGTACAATACCAGGTAACATTAGGTGGCCAGAATGGCTTATTAAGCACAATTACCTAGCAAGGAATCTAAATCCTGGAAAGAACTCAAGGGGAAGTGCCCACAGAAAGTTTCTGCTAATTGTAAGCTAGTGAGCAAATAGAAACCTAAAATTATCCAAAATATAAAGCATTAATGAGTCCAGACATCCAAAACATGACATTTAAATTAAAAAACAATTACATAAGATACTGGAAAAGAGAATTGAAGTCTTTTTTTTTTTCTTTAATGAGTAAATTGAAAAGCCACATTAAACATCAATGTCCAAATTGCCCATGTGCTTCTAAGCATCTTTATCAAAGAGAAGGTATCCATTCCTCTAAAGAAGGTATCAGGCATTAGCAATCCCGGGGAACAGTTAAACATTCTGTATGGTTCGGACATCTTTACCATAGTTGTACATCAAGTTTTCTTGGTTTTCTGTGCAAAACAGAGTACAAGAGAGTTTTACATTATATGCATATAATGCATGCCAGCTTGGGGGGG
>JAVJGG010000024.1:9267391-9314668 GCA_035590195.1 Aviceda cuculoides
GAAGAGGTGACAATAAAGGCCTATAGTTTCAATAGCAACTAATTTAAAATTATTCACACAGCACATGTTTCTATGTGTTTCATATGTTCAAGGGGCCTTAATTTCCAGAAAGTGCCAAGGCCTCAGGCTCTGCAACTTCAATCACTTCAAGCACCTCAAATGGAGTGGCCCAAAACAGATGTACTCCAGTGACCCAAAGTTTTAATCTCATTTGCCAAGATCACCATCCTCTGTTTTTTTTTTTTTCCTTAAGGTTTTCACTGCATGTTTTCATTCTAAGGGCAAACAATCTTTGTGTTAATTATTTTATGAGTTTTCCAAGGAACCCCTGGGAATTTAGTCACCTAAAGAACCCTCCTCCTCCTCCTGCTTTCTTCTCTCCTCCTCATCTCAGTTACAGAAACAGCTTCTAGTGTCACCATCCTTCCTCACGAAATGATTGCACTGTAACAAAGTCCAACATGCAAACAACAGGATTCTGGAACCAACACTGATTTAAGTCTTCATGATCTTCTCCCTTCTCCTTCTGTGGAAACAATGCAGCCATTGGCATTGACAGAGCTGAGCAACCTCCACAAGAGCAGAACAAGGCAATATAGTAATTGAAAGCAAATCCTGCAGCTTGATAGATGTACAGACAACACATGCAATTGTTATGATTAACTTATACTAAAGTTTATTGTATACTATATGGGGAATATATTAGGATGGTTACAATAATTTAATGATTATCTGCTAGAAACCAACTATGGCAAATTAGGCATTGGAACAGAATTTGCAATGGCACTTTGCATTTCATGATTCTGCTTCTCAATATTCACTCAAAGCCAGGAGAGCTGGTTTGCTCAAACCTTTATCATTTGAGTGGAATGTTCTTGCATAAGTAGGAAGTTGTGCACATACAGGTACCCCATGTTGAAGTCCCTTGAAAGGTACTACTACTCAAACAGCCATGTTCTGTAGAGATGCAGTTGCACATCTCTGAAAAGGAGGCACTGGAAGAGGCAGGATTGCAAAGCAGCAGCCTTCCACTGGGAATGGGAAGATCCCAGACTGTCCCTGAGCCCCTAGAAGAGACTTTTAGCTCCACTATCTACAAGCTAGTGTGAGTGTTTATTCAACTCCTGCTCAGATTTTGGCTAACACGCAGCTCACGCTAAGGCCTGATATATGCTGGGAGCAGCACCATTAGGTCAAAGCAAGGGCAACACGTAGGCAGGACAGTGACTAGAAAGAACTAAAGGTCATTACGCAGCCATTATCATCTGCAGCCATAATCCATGCATACTAGTTGTCTGGTAGTTTCTTCAGAATCTGCTAACTTGTGGAAACAGCATAGACCAGACTTCCAAGCTGGAAGGTATAAATACGTCAGCTCACCCAAAAAGCTTCCGAGGCGGATCCAAGAGCAGCTGGACCGCTGAGGCTTTCGTGCCTCCTGGTGCGATACAGGGGACACCCGCACCGTGACGGCGGAGGAAGGATGGGCACTCTCGCCGCTGGCTAGGTAACTATTTTGCTCATAGGTGCACGAGTTACAAGCTATGAGTTGCGAGTTACGAATTTGAGAACTTCTGAGTTAGAAACCTCATAAGTTAAGTGATGAATTAGTGAATTCATGTGTTAGACTAATCCGTGCAAAGTGGATTGAGCCCTTGTTTATCATGTTTGTTTGTTTTCTTTCCTAATGAGCTCATAAAATAAAGCTTAATTTACAGAGTTATGTTGTCCTATAAATTTGAGGGATTCAAATGGACCGTGACAGCTACATACTGATAAAAGAAGAACAAGCTCTCTGCAATGTTCCATACAAAGTTTTGGTTTTCTCTTTTTGCTTTTAGAAGCTATATAGTTCAGCAACATGTTGAAAAGAAAGGATTAAACCTGCTCTCAATGGAAGAAATCCAATCCCCTGATCACGTTAAGGTCACTCTAAGTGTGTTTTCACCACAACCTGAATTTGAGTGCAGTTCCCTCCTTGACATACTGACCAGCCTAAACTTTGACCTGGAACAGCTACTATCACTGCGTGAGAATTCATCTGTGTGTATGCAACCAGCATCGGCAACAGTAGATACCAGTAGTTTGGTTTTCTCTGTAAAATGAATTCATGTTGCACCTGGATTGCAAAAAGAAAAGTATAATCAAAACTTTCAGCTCTTATTTTCATGCTTGGAGAGGAAGCAGTTTGCTTTCACTGCAATATCTGCACCCTTTGTAGGTGGCCAAGTCTGTTGTCCTCCCAAGGGAATAAAGAAAAATTCTATGCATGGAAACTTATGAGTTTCCAACCCTCTATGTGGGAGTAGTCCGCAGAAGAGAAACCCTTTAATTAAAAACGACTTTGGAGCTTAAGTCCTGCTTGTTCAACTATTTGCAGTCCTTCCACTTACAAAAGCTCACTGGGATCCTAGATAGAGGAAGCTGAAACATTTAGGCTGAACTAACCAAACTTGAGAGCTTTCAGTGTTAGTAATACATTTTCTTGCTTTAGTAGTGCTTTAATACTAGGTGTATCCATAGAGTATAATACCACCAAGCTATTTCTGAAATCTTTGCTTTCACAAAGGTAAGGCACATTCAACTACAGCATAAAGCTACACTCATACAATCTCATGCCTTTTACTGGAGAAATAAGCTAGAGAACAGTATCACTTTATCTGAATTCCACTGCTAGGGCTGGGGTCATACTGTTTCCATGTGCAAACACCATGTGGTATATCCTGCACTTTGCTGACAAGAAGCAATCTAATACTAGACTTCTGAATCCTAAACAAACAATATTGTAATCCACTGTCAGCTGCACAATAACTGCTGTGCTCTGTCAAAACATACTTTTAAGGATAAACATGCCAAGAAAACCTGCAGGAAAAAAGATCACATACTAGCCCTGCCTGAGTTCTAATGCTTTCTTCCACATGCCATCACTCCTCAAATATTCCGCTTGCAGAAATGTAAAAGCAGATGGGGGTATGACTTCTTACCTTCTCATCAAAACAAATACACTGCTGCCTGAGCGCTTTGAAGAGTATTGTTTGGAGTAGCAGTGTCAGAACAGATATCTGAGCAGCACGGTTTCAAGCTTGAAACAAACTCCAGTTGATAGGACTTCAACTTCCAGAACGGACAGGAAAGCTTTAGAAAGCAGTATTTAAGACAGCAACGAATGACATTGACTGGAAGCGACTCCGTAGGGTTGGTTATGTCCTCTGGTACCAAGACAGACCGAGAGGAAGACTTCCTTACGGCCACACTAGACATCGCCATATTCTCTCCCGGCTCCAGGAATGGACTTCAGAAAACCTGCAGCACCAGAGCTCCCTGCCCAGCACAGCAAAAGGAGAGAGGAAAATCTTCAAGGACAGCCACCGCGTGTCAGTGGGCCCAAAGGCCCCCCCGACCCCCAAGGCAGATGCACCTGCAAACACATCTCGTGTTCAAGCTCTTCAGTCAGGCTGGGTGAGGATGGGGAACATTCACAGCTCAAAGTCCTTCTCAGGAATTTTAGTACCCAATTCTGTCCTTTGGGTTTGAATACTAGACCCAGGGACAAGGAGGAGACTACACGTAGTAGCTCAGAGCATTTACCCCCGAAGCAGGAGAGCAGGGTTCTAGCCTTTTTTTTTTTTTGCTTGAAGGGCCTCAAACCCCATCTTTTACTTTCAGATAAGTATTACGGTAGATGATGGCATGTATCCTTCCTCTTGTTGTCATGAAGAAAAAAAAAAAAAAAAAGAAAAAAACAACCCAATGTACACGAGACTGCAGAAAAAGCAAGAGGGATTTTAGCTCTACAAATCTGGTAATTAAAGGCATTCCTATGGTACGGAACAATTTTCAGTTCTTAATACTGCTTACAGAATTTGGATTAAAAAAAAAAATCCTTTCATAGAAATGTGTACACAGTCCTGGCAGCAAAGATGAGAACAAGCAGCTCACACTGTAGGTTTCCCAAGGCACAGAGAGAAAAGTATGCATCAAAGTCTCCAGTACAGTACCACCAGGTGAATATTAGATTAACTTTCAGAAGGTGAAACACAAAAGCCATCTCTCAAACACTCTAAAAGATCAATAGTGACTAAAAACAGGACTAGATTTATATCCCTGCATCAGTTATTCAATAACAGGAAAAAAAAAGTTAAGCTTTTATTAAAAAAAAAAAACAAAAAAACAAAAAAACCAAAAAAACCCCCCAAAACCAAAACCAATCCAACAAACACCAAACCCAAACTCCACAATCATTTAGTATTCTGAAAGCATTAACCCAAGGAAGGAAAGAAAGCCTGAAGACAGACACACCTTCACACTAAACAATAAACTGAAAACATAACTCACTGATAATCTTTTAGATTTTCAGTATTTTATTATACCACAGGGACAGCAAATTTTTAAGAAGGCACACTGCAAAACAAAACAGTATTTCAGCTTCATTTTAGGACATGCTTTGGACAAGTGCTGAATCATCTAGTCCAGTCTCAGAAGTTCTCTCCATCCTAAATTGCTCTATGATTCTTATCACTTGTCAACATGTAAGGGCAGGTTAACACAAACACATGCATATTAACCAGGAAGTTAAACAGTCAGTGTTTAGCTTACCTGAAGCAACTTTTAAGTCATGGATCAAGTAAGACTAACTGTTCGAATTACTCAGCACCGCAAACTGTTACTAAGTTCTGATTTCAGCATCCAGGGAGCAGTCAGAACAGTTAAACCTTCCATCCTGTTATGCTAATGGATAACGACTAGGATTTCTTGCTTCCCACACTTCTCCTTGGGATGTTGCAAGATGAGAGGAAATGTAGAGTGCAGTACAATGTAATTGGTAGATAATGTTCAGGCTCCAATCTTTTTGGTGGGTTTGTTTTGTTTTGTTTTTAAACTTGCTTGCAGAGGTCAAGTTGCCCTTCAAGTACTTTATGAAACAGGATTTTGCCTTGAAGCTCAACCCTAGTTATCTAATCTATAGTTAGTTTTAACCTTGAAATTGTCTCTGTCAGACAGAAGTGCCACAGATGTTGCCTTGGCCCAAACACCGTGGTAGAGAGCACTCGTCTTCTCAAATGGAAGGAGTCTTACCACAGAACAAAGTTATTTCCACACTCACTGGAAGACAGCAGATTCCCCCTAAAACTTCTGAAATAGGCATGAAGACATTTCTGTTAAATAGAGCTTATGAGATATGCACAAAACTTTAACCTACTTATGTGCTGCGGCATTAGCGCCAGCTCATTGCAAGAACACGTGGAAAGTGACTAGAACTGCACCAGTGAAGGTGTAGACTGAGCTTCAGGCTCTGAGATCCTTAAAACTGGCCTACAGCAATACCGGTGTAGAGACCACAGGAAATCTCTTGTGGAGGTCAATCTATAGTCTTAATATTTAGCCATCGCTGGCACTCAAAAACCCCCAAACCCCACACTCCAAATCCCCTGCATGACCCCTGAGAGAACATAAAAATCAGCTAACAGGCCATAATGAGTAATTACACACAGGTATTTACTCACTGCAGCAAGAGAAAGCTGAAAAAAATGCAAAACTAATATACAATATAAAGCCTAATTAAAAATAGGAAACCTTAATTCAATTCAAATCCAGTTTAGCACAAATCACTGCCAATGGAGCTTATCGTCTAAACTGTCAAACAGGCACAACCTTCCTCCCGCTTAACGGAGGAATCAATCCAAGTAGGCCAAATGTCGGATGTCAGCAAGCACAGAGTACGGGATAAAGTATTGAGACACACATGTTCCATTAAATCGTGAACATAATCAAAACCAACCAGAACTGCTAAGGGAACACTGCAGTGCTCAAATCTTCCTAGCTTAAAACTAGGGAATCCAGCATCAGCAACACTTGCCCAAGCTTATCAAGACACATACACAGCTCAACCCCCAGTCTACCTCTGTGGTTTTAGAAACACTCTTTCGCAGGAACTATTGCTACTTTACTCTCTTGTATCTAAAAAAAAAAAAAAATTAAATAAACTCATACCGTCTTGTGTATTTCTAAAAGCTTTCAAGTGAGTGGATACCACATCCATTTGACTAATAAGCACTTTTACTCAATATTCCTAAGTTTCTGTGCAAACTTAGCAGGTAAAGCACTACTGGTACACCTAGGAAAAGGTTATACTATTATAATGACTGCACGTGTCTTTATACCCATTTATACTGTTTTCATACCCCTGCAAAAGGGGTCTCCTGCAGCTCAAGAGCATGTTTTACCAATGCTATGCATATCTCAGAACTGAGGTAAGGAAAAAAAAAAACACAACAACAAAAAAACCCCCAACCAACCAAACCACAAACCATGATGGATTCAGTTTAGAACCTCTGACAGAATAGACTTTACACATCACAGTAAAAAGATAATCTAAACCACTTGTGACAGACTATGACATACAGGTCCCTTTCCATGTTATTTTAAAAACCTCTATTTTTCTTTACCTGTACAGAACTTCCATAACATGTTACTGGCACTGAGATAGCAAAGAGAAGTTGGTGATTTAAGTAATTCTGTAGGTACTTTTGACACATCTCCCAGGAAAGTAAAGGCATTTGAAATTCTACTATAAAACTGCATTAGCACCTATATTTTCTACATAAAGTTCTCTTTCCAGTTCAGCAATAGCTTTTGCACCAACTGCATGCAGGGTAAGACTTATACAGCCACTATGGAATTGAAAATGTAAAGTTTTAATATGTTACTCGCAGAAATCTATATTTTCTCCTCAGACCACACAAGCTGTGAGACAGAAACTACTGCTACTTACAAATTATTTTTCTCAGGGTTCCCTGCATTCACATTTAAGTTTTATATTTTATACAGTTATGCTTCAGTGAAGAAAAAATAAGGCTCTTTAGCTATGATGACAGCAAAGATTGACTCCCTACCCCTTACCCCCCCAAAATCCCCAACCCTCTAAAGAAACTCTTTAAGGGTATATTGAAGAGATTGAACTAGAGACTGTCAACTACACGATATGCTGGTGATGTCTTTATCCTTTGTTTTCTTCTAATAAAACCACTGTACTTTTTACTACAAGGTTAGTCTTTCAGATACAAAATAAACAAGGAAGAAGTAGATTTCAATAACAAGACGTGAAATAGTCTTAAATCTTACCAAAAAGCTTTCATTAAACTTATTCATCAGAAGCTAGGTTAGCAGTACTACTCAAGTATTTTTGTTTAGTCATTACTCTGTTGAAAGAACTGTCTTAAGATATTTTGTTTGGAAGTTAAGAGAGTATTAACTCCCCCAGGTCCCCGGCAAGCTAGGGTGGGAGAACAGAGCATTCCAACCAGCATACAAAGAGCTCTGAAGACCAGGGATAGCATGGAGATTCAAAATGCATATTAGGAAAAACTTCTCTGGGAGAGTAGGGCAGCCCTGGAACAGACTAGCCAGGCTGGTTGCAAAAACTTCTACCTCTGTAGGTTTTCAAGACATGGACAGACAAAATCCGCAGCTGACTTTATATACTGTGTTGGTGACGGTTCTGTTTAAGCAGGATGTTGGACTACATGACCTCCCAAGGACCCTTCAAGCCAATACTTTGTATGATTATGTGAAAGAGTTGAGAAAAGTACCTGTAGAGGAGAGGGGATTACATAGCTTGCATGTTCTGAATAGTAGGCAAAGGTTTATGACTTTATCCGACAAGGACTCCCACATTATGTTGTTTTTCAGAATCAATAAATAAAAATCACACAAACCCTTCCAAAAATCTCTGATAACACTACGTTTGGCAAAGATACTTCTCACATGGCTGAAATGACCCTGTTAACATGCACAGAAAGCATGTAATGACACTCAACAGATTTGCAAAGGCATTTTTGTCACACCTGAGTTTGAGATTCTGTACTACCATGTACATTTATTTGTACCTCCAGCTTGCACTGTCTACATATACACACGATCAGGAGCTGAGCCAGAGCACGTACAAGCATATTGGCCAGCAAATCATAGCGATGAACACATCACTAACATATGGCACGGCAGAACGTAGGCTACACATGCTTTAGACATGGACTGCCAGAGCGCTTTCAGCAACAGAGAAGTATGAGCAGTGCTTCACCTTTAATATGGCTCACGTACTGAAGTCAAGAAAATCAGACAGGTTTACTGAGAGAGAAGTAAGCTGACACCACGAGTCAACAAGAGGTATACTTTAATATATCTCATGGTTCTCACATTCACCTGTATGCCATGACTTATTCCAAAGAAAGGAATGGCGAGTGCAGTCGTGCAGAAGGGCACAGGCCACACGTGCTGCACACGGTTTTACAGCTAGCTGGGAAACAAGCTACTGCCACACCATTGCCCACCTCCAAAACTGAACAACTCCCACTTTTCCAGGACATCCAATCTGAAAAAACCATCATAATCACTGGTTACACTGAAATGCCAAGGCCATATTAATCGCTACATTAAATTTCTTGAATAAAGCCTTTGTTTCTATATTTAAAAGTCTGGCAAGCTTCTCCCACCTATTTTAGATTATACTTGGAAATACTTAAAAATGGTAAATAAGCTTCATCCTTACAGGGCCCTCAGTAGAACATGTTTCAGCTACCTGACTGTGCATCTACTTCAGATGCAAGTCTTCTGATGTTTATATAATTATTTGACCAGAGCCAACGAACAAAACAATTTGTTTGTGCTACAGGAAGAGCACTAATGGAATTTTCTCTTCAACTACTATTATAGCTGTCTAAGCCTCTCAAAATCAAGTGCATTTCTGAAGTCTTACATTTCTAAACCAAGTTAAAAACTTACGGAAGAGCATTATTTCCAGAGAAAAACGCTTGAACCTTATTTAGAAGTGTGCTCACCACTGATCCATTAAACAAAAATACAATGCAATGAGTTCTGGCAGCCTAACACTTTGCTTCCCTTCCTTCCTAGTAATCCAGCTTGATGGGAAAGCCTGGGAATGAAACAAAAAGCTGAAAAAAAAGAAGGGGGGGTGGAAAAAATGCCTTAATATTTAATTTTTCTATTTTGAAAAGGACTTTGCTGGTAAACTGAAAAGCGCACTCTGAAAATAATAATTCATCACCCAGCACAAAGAGACTTGCAGAACCACAGAATATTTGTTTTTAGAAGCAATCTGGAATCTTAACCTTTTGGTTTTGTTTGAAAGCACATGGGCCTTCAGTAGTTTTTTGTGATGAAACAAAGCCTTGCTATATGAAATTTAAAGGGGTGCTTTGTCCAACATGTAATAATCCTGTTACAGGTGACAGGTGTCAGGCTTGGCCAGCTCTGTGACAAGTGGTGTGGTTCTACAGCTTCTAGGAGAAGCTGTAAGACTTCAATTGGAAGTCTCCTGAGAGCTAGGAAAGGTTATACGAAAGAAATCTGAAATTACTTTTAAGAGTACAAAGCTAGACTTAAAGATGAAGACAGGCATCCATGTTTCTCTTCCTATTTAGTGATGAATGAGCTGAATATTAACTCAAAGGTATTTGTGAGATTTCTGCAGATTTGACAAATGAGATAGACTTTAAATTTGACTCCATTTAGCTGCTATTTTTTCTTCCTCACTTCAAGATATCAATTACTACAGCAGGTTTCCTTAATAACTAAAACTCAAAAGGTAAACTTTTATTTCTTTAAAGCCTAGAAATTCTCATTTTTAAGCATTGTGGAACTATCCTTTGCAGGAAGCAGTCTACAGAATTGCCAAACCTTCATGGAAAAAAGAAAGAAGATTGTACAAGAATGACATGCCTCAAAAAGCAGTTTCTTTCCTGCCAGAGAGAGAAGTGACTAACATGCATTGCAATTAGTGCAAAAATCAATACTACCTTTGCAGTTGCGGGCTAGGAAAACTACATTTTTAGTTACTGCTATGCAAACGTCAAGTCAAAAAACTTGGAGTTGTTGTTAGAAGTTGGGTACTATGCACATATTTTTTCCTCTCAGTTGTTTAATGACTATGTATCATTAAACAACCATCTGGTGAGGTCTTCTACATCTTGCTACTACAAATAGTAGAATACTGAAGAATGCTCTAGTGATCAATAAATTAATAAAAAACAAACTATGACCTCAAAAAGGTCAGTCATGCTAGCTTTAAATTTTGAGTCCACAGGAAACGCATGATCCCATTCTTTTCACTGCTCTACAGAAAAAGCCTAGCCAGCAAGTGCAGCAGCGAGAGGATGCAAACCTTGCCAAAGCTCAATGAATTAATGAACAGAAGTAAGAAATGGTTTGTCTGCAACACCAAGGGCTTGGATGCGGCGACCCACGTCCCAAGTAGTAAAGAACTACTCAAACATTTTTGAACCAGAAGAGCGAGGCTTTCCTGTCTCCTCACAAAAGTGGCATTTCTACATGCCACCCTCCCCGTCATTTATTATCAATAGTTCTGTCCTTGTTTCCAGACGTACTGTCTCCACTTACATTCCATTTTCAGCTTGCCCTCAGTTGGCAAGAAAACGATGAATCCCAATTCTGAAAAACCACTGGCAGAATTACTTTTTTTTTTTTAAACATAAGACCAGTATATTTCCTCAGAAACACAGTCATAGTATTCAACTTCAAAAGCATTTCAGCAACTTGAAGTACAGTTGCTACAGATATATCCAGATCTAAATTATTTGTTTACAAGATCTGAGGTTTATGTAAGGACAAATTTACATAGGACAATAAGAAGGGGAAGGAACATCACCCTTAAACGAGAAAGCAAAATGCTACACGTAATAAAAATGTGAACAACTGAGGAAAAGAAAAGAAACAGATGCACACATCATGGTATCATCAACTTCAGCTATGCTATCCCACCAGTCTGAACAAGTGCGGGGTCATTAAAGAGCTGCAACACAGATAGCAAGGGAACAAGAGGTACATTGTGCAGTGTTCAACTCGTAGTGGGGAATGGAGAGACAGAAGAGATGAAAAGCATTTCTTGTAATCCAAAGAATGCAGCAGAATTCAAGGATCCCAGTGATAACATTGTCAAAGCAAGCTCAGGTTTTTTTCTGTACTGACTCAAAGACAGTGTGAGAAAGGTATATACACAGTAAGTTGAAAAGTACAAGCAAAGCAGTGGAAATGCAAGAGGCAGCATGTTTCCTTTGAGATTACTTCTCACCTCAACCAGAACTTCCTGGCCTGTCAGAAAAACTCTACCTGAACCAGAGATCCTTTTAGAGAGCACCTGGGAACTCGTCCCATCTCTTCATTCCTTTCAGTAGATACCAGCAGCAAAGATTTGGGGGGTGGGGGGTCGGGTGGGTGGAAATCACAGCAAGATCAATGAACGAGGTATTTTCTGATTCATTTCCTACAGCATTCAGATGAAAAAGAAAATCCACTCAGCTTACATGGCAGAAATATGGTTCTGGAAGGGAGCACACTGAGGTTTTTGAGCCCAGCCAGCAGCAGAAGTATCTCTTGGCTCAGGAGGGTTGAAGACATCTACTTCATGCACAACGCAGGCCACAGAACACCCCAGCGGTTACTCACAGCTGGAGGATACAAATGAAGTCTCAATGCTCAAACACCAACAAAGTTTGGGTTTGTTGCTTATTAAGCTTCCCAGAGAATGTAATACCTCCCTTTCTGTGTTTGGAAACCACATAAAGTGGTAACCAGCTAGAAAACTTTTGCAGGTCATTCAAATGGAAGGGAAAAGGCAGCTCAGGAAAGCAGTATTATACACTATGCTCCTGATCCAGCAAGAAATTACTACTCCAAAAAATGTAGTGTGCTACTGGTGAAAGCCTCCAAAGTGTCTCTCAAACACAGGTTTTTGTCAAGTGTATTTTAAGATTTTGTGCAAGTTAAATCAATTTAGAGACCTACATTTCACTTTAAAGAAAAAATAAGTCTATAATTATCAAACAGGTCAATTTTTGTCCACTTTCCATATTTAAAGTTGTGGAAGAAGTTTCTCAAAGAAAGTCACTCCTCTCTTGAAATCAGCTGGAGAGATGACTAAAATTCTAATTTATCAATTGAAAAAGTTTCATGAACTGTAGGGGTCCTAGACCACCTACTATTCACAAAGAACCCTTGCTTCCTGAACTACTGCTTTTCTAAGCTGTAAAGACAATTTCAGAGAATCTACAACACCTGAAGACTGTAAGAAGAGGCATACTGGGCCAAGACCAAATGTCGATCCAGCCCTGTAAATCTGTCTCCAACAGGGATTCATCACTCTAAGCAGGTCACCGATACTGACCTTGCACTGTAGATCTTTGAAGCCCCTGACAGAAAAATCCATCACCCTTGAGGGCAACTAAGATTTTTCACCGTCTGATGATATAAACCAGATTTTTTCTGACTAGCAGCGGCTTACCTTTGCTAGTAAACAGTTCAAAGGCAATTGCTACTGCGACTATGACATTCGAAAGGGAACAGTTTGCACGACTACAAAGTCTCAGCACAAGAAAGAGCTGTCCTACATGACTTCCATGAAGCAACTGCAGAAGTGAGGAGGGTAGTGCCCCTCTGGAGGAACATGGAGCAGGACCATGAAACCTTGACTGATGCTGCTGTGCAAAAGATTGAGACCCTTCCTCAGTAAGCTAGAAGACAAGACATTAAAATTCCTAACCCATAAAAATAAAAGAAACAAGGAGTCATAACAAATGCCCAGGGAAGAAAAAGGCTGCAAGAGTACTTCATAGTTCTCCTGAAAGCCCTGTTGGCTTCCAACTGGTCCCAGCTCCTGTACTCACAGGTGTGACTTGTATTTATTAGCCTCAACTGGATTTCTCTTTCACTCTTCAGTCTCCACAGCATCACAGCAAGGAGTTCCACAAACCTAATCTTGTGGTATGCTTTTTGTTTGTTCTGAACCTGGTTCCTATTAGCTTAATTTGATGTCTACTGGTTCTTATGCTGCCAGAGCGAATAAATTAAGTCCTGCTTGCCTTCATCTCATTCATGATTTTGTAGGCTCCCCTCACTACATTAAGCTGCCCTTCTTTTGTACTTTTTAAGTACAAAAATCTATTACAACTCCATGATTTCAGCCTGGAAGAAGTGTTTTAAGCCACATACTACAAGCTGACCCTTTGTCTTGTGCCCCAAAATGAACAGCAAACTGAAATCACATAACAAGTTAGATTAGTGATGCTTATGAAGAAAAAATTTGATTTATTCAAAACAAGTGAAGGTAAATAAATAATTCTCCCCATGTGAGGATGGGCAAGCACCGTTTTGACAAATTTTCAGCAGGTATATACCTCCTGTTCTCATACAGTAAAATCATTCAAAGAGCATAACTCACATGGCTCATTTCAAAGTGACAAATAGAGGAGTGACACTTAGTCACCTGGCAGCTAGCCACAGACCTGCTCCACTGAAAGGAATTTACTCAAATAATAGTCACTGACTAAACACTACCTAGGAAAAATAAGAGACCAGTGTCTCTATAAATTCTGCATGCTGTTCAGTCAGCTGGACTCTGTTCATTGGTGGTACTACTCTGCCACACAAACATCACATTCCTTAGCAAGAACATGTTGTCAGTTGCGGGCAGCAATTAATACTCTGGAAAAGTCTGCTTTAGAAATGATCAACTGATTTATACATTAAAGAGATATGTAACATGCCTTAAGTGTGAGACAAAGTACTTTAATGAATAACTGAAAAGACCTCACAAATACAGGATAACTTAAGACAGTGTCAATCTCTAGAGATAGACTCCAAGACAACACAGTATTTTTAATGCTGTACATATTTATGTATGCATACACACACGTATCTAGAATCACAGAATTGTTTAGGTTGGAAAAGACCCTTATGATCATTGAGTCCAACTGTAAACCTAACACTGCCAAGTCCACCACTAAACCACGTCCCCAAGTGCCACATCTACATGTCTTTCAAAGACCTCCAGGGATGGTGACTCCACCACTTCCCTGGGCAGCCTCTTCCAATGCTTGATAACCCTTTTAGTGAATAAATTTTTCCTAATATCCAATCTAAACTTCCCCCTGGCACAACTTGAGGCCATTTTCTCCCGTCCTATACACTTCAGTGAAGCTCCTGTACCAGTGACGGTGTGCTTCCACCTTTCCTGCAGTAAGGAAAAGCTGCTGTACCTTTATGCTTGCCTGTACTTCAGACACACAGAACCTAACCACGAGACAAGCTATCATTTTGGCAAATGATCAAAGTACTTTGTCCTGTTTAGTTATACCAGTCCCTCACCTGCTTCAATTATCAATAGAATACTACAACAAAATACTGTATTTGCAATAGAAGTTGTTGTAGAATGGTATTCTACACAGGAAAATGCTGAAGGAGGCGTGACTGGTATAGAAGTCTACCACTTAAAAGCTTACATACGTACATAAAATAGGTTAGCTTTAAGCAAGGCCCATGAAGAGTGACAAGCCAAAGAATAAACTGCTTATTCTGCTTACGGACTCCAGAACACATTCCTGGAAGAGTGAGTTTCCCCCACTTGCTTCACTAACTTCATTTACACCATAAAACAGAGGACTTGGAAATCAAAGCAATACGAAAAGTAATATCAATACACGATCTGACAGTATCTATTTTTATAGTGTTTAATTCCAAGTTCTGACGTTTTCACTACATCAAAAATTAATCACATTGTCAGGAAAAACATTATCTGCTACTGTTTTCTTTTCCTGACATCTCTTCTGGATTTTTGGCAACGCCTTGACTTGCCAAGCTGAGGATGTCTCCTTATAACCAGCACTGCGTTTTAAATGTATGCTCACATTAAGAATGGGAAACAGCTGGACTGCAGAGTTGTTGGGGGTGGGCTGGGGGGTATTTTATGTAGCCATGGTACTTCTCCTGCAGAACTTCTATTTGAAGAAAAAAGAAAATGTCTCCCTCTCCAAATGAAGTGGAGACTCCATACACTCAAGAACTCTATCAAACCCAGCAGGATGGGGGCCCTCTGCTCGGAGCACATCTGTGGCACAACCCAAGAGGCAGCTGCAGCCTGCGGCCCCCAACCCACCCGTGTGCGGCCACAGCCGACTGCCTGACCTACAAGTCACCTACCAGCTCTTGCTGGCACTGAGAGCTGCTCCCCAGAAGGCCTGACAACCAGGGCAGCCAGGGACAAGAGTCTCCTCCCATTCAGGGCACACTCCTCAGCGGCAGAGTTAGCTGGTGGGGGCATACACTTGGGGATCACATCATCACAGGAGAGAGGAACTTGGCAGGACCATTGCAGCTCTGCTCCAGGACACAACTGTTTTGAGAAAACAGATGTTGCTCAGAGCAGGGGAGCTTGCTCAGATTTCTAACCTTAGGAAGAAAGGGGGAGTGATAAATATATATTTATGAAGTTCTTCAAGCTTCAGAGTTCTTGGCATGCTTTATGTGCGAGTACTTTCAGAAGGGAGAAGGAAAACTCTTATTTGAAGTTTTTTGGTCGTAACTTATTACCTGCAGATGAAGGTAGACAGAGATGTCTGCTTATGCCGTGGGCTTAGCGCAGTCTGCTACTCCAGGCATGGGTGTCAACTCTGCTGACAAGGTCAGTTGCTAGAAGAAAACATTATTATACATTAGTAAAACTACCTTCTTGAGGGTAACATCCTATTCTCCCTCCTCCCTTTAATGCTTTGGAAAAAACACAGTGTTCACCTAGCACCTGTAGATATGTATATATAACAGCCTGCTACATACAAGTACTATTTTATTTTTTAAAAGTTAGTTCAAAAAAAAAAAAGGTGGAATACTGCACTTAATTTGTGAGATCTTATACCTGGTGTGACATTTTCCTGATATAAATAACTAAGTGTGATAAACAACATTTCAACAGCTTTCCAGAACATCTGGAAAAACTAAGCACTGTATTAGGTAGTCACGAGCATCTACCACTGCTAAATTGTAAATGTAAGAGATAATTTCACAATCTTCTTCTTTCCTAATTTTCTTTTTAAAGAAAATAATCCTCAAACTGGAGGTGTTCTGGATGTAAAAACCTCCAGGTGTTCTCAAACTGCATACCCTGACTCCCTTACAGTAGTGAATTATGGCCAATGCATGCACAAGAAGTCAAACTAGGCAAAGGGTAACAAATCCCAAACTGTGATTAAGACTAATATTAGTCAGCTTGGAAGGGATGCTTACTACAATGATGTTTAACAGCATCATTGTGACAGACTTACAAACATTGCCTAATACTCTGTCAAAGCCAAAAAGAACATGAGAGAAGTGGTTATTTTTAAAGCTTCACTACCAAAGACTTTCTGAATAATGTTTTAAAGGAATATATCTATTATGCATAACACTAAATGGGAACTTTACAGTCTGACAGAAGCGTAGAAGAATAGATCTAAATCAGGAAAACTTTCCTCTAGTCTTTTAGCATCTCCTCCCCCACTGTTGCCAGCCATTGAATTTTGTCAAGATAAACTGTTTTTCTCCTAGTACCTGTCAGAGCTATCTGACAAGATTCAGTAAATACCAACTTCAGCGTAAGCATGTCATAAGGGTCCAGAAAACAACAAAAACCTCTTAAAGATCTGGAAAGAACGGTCTGGCCTGTTGTAAAACACTAGATGACACACACTTCGCATCAAAGCCCTACAGGAGTAATTACTTCTTTCATTATGGCCAAAAACTTCGAAACGGGACATTCAGGAGCTCCAGAGATCTCACGCACATATCAAATAATTTTCACCACACCAGCTGAATATGTAGCTTTCATTCACAAACCAATATTCATTAAATTCCAAAGCTGTCAGAATATGTTTTTGAAGTGATGTTTTGTGCTTTTCACTCTGTGGACCCACTAACAATTACTAATGGTTCACGCGAGCCCTTTACTTCAGCTCTGACATGACCATAACCATTTTTTGGCGAGTTTATGCCTCTCAGCTGAGAAGCTGTAATTTCATACAAGGCATAAGTGCTTGTTAAATATCCTTAATGTATTTGCTTGCAGTTACATTATAAACCACTGCTTTAGACTCTCTACTCAGATTTACCATGTAGCCATAACTAGAGTCAAACAGTCATAGATAATGCTGAACATTCATTTAACCCACCACATCATGCTAAGTCACCAGTGCTTGAGTTCCAGTTACTTATCAATTCCCATATACACATGTTCGATTAGGAAAGTAAATCTGGTTGTAAGATACAGATGGTGACTCAGTTAATCCAGAGACATATATGCTTGAATTTTGCCGGGGGATGGAGAGGTAGGGAGGAGAGAAATATCATCTCACCCCAAACTATAAGAGCTCAGCCACAAGATGCTGAAGTTGTCTTCATCTATTGCAGACTGATCAACTGCCAAACATTTCCATTACTGTTCCTTGTTAACTACTGCAGAATACTTTACACAACAGGCAAAGAATAGTGGATTTTTAACCTGAGAATAGAGTAGCTGTGATGCTGATCCAGCAGTAGGGACCAACACTTCCACTCAAACAGAGCCACATTATCTTTAGCTCTATTGAAGCACTAAAGCTGTTCTCAGACCACTCTGCAAACTGAGTGGGAAGGAGTAAGGATAAGAGCCACATTCTGTCCTTAGGGACCCCCATTAAATCAGATTCTCAACATCAGCCACTTCCTCTTTGTTTTCCTCAAGCCATATGGCTTCCTGACAAAATCTGTACAAACAATAAATCCATTAATCAAGCCACTGCTGGAGGAAAAGGCTTTTTTTTTTTTTTTTCTTCTTTCCTTCATCAATCCAGACATTTTAATGGACACATTTTATGTCTTTTATTTTATGGAAGTCCCAAGGAAAATACTAAAGTCTTCTTTGTTCTCACACTGCAGCCTTGCAGACTGGAGCCCCAATTCCAGTACATACTTGTAGAAGGAGATCCTGACATGTTAAAATGCAAAAAGGTACAGAAATAGAGAGAAGTCAGTCAAGCCAACAAGAAAAGAATCCAACCTTATTGAATCTGTTAGTAGGGATTACAGTATAAATTGCTGCCTAGGCTGCCTAGCATATTGTGTCAAGAAACAAAACAACAAGACCTACTTTTTTTTTTTTTTTAGTTAACAGAAATAGACAGAACAAGAGAGGCATTAAAAGTCATTTCTATTCCTACAAGGCTCTGAGGAGATGCACACATGCAAATGCCAGAAGTAGGCCACAAGCAGCAGAAAGGAAAAGCTTCTTTTAAGAGATGCCACAATAAAGGACTTCTCCAGAGGCCAGATTTCTTAGCAAGGTGAACCAAGATGACCAATTCCACACGCACAACATGCTACATAATCTGTTTGGTGTCTCCAAACTGGTAAAATCATGCAGGTGATCATGTTATTCTCAGATCATGAGGAAATAAACGCTGCCCATGCAAGAAACTCTATAGTAGGGAGGAAGCACAGAAAGAATAAGATTTCTAGCTCTTGTAGGTGGGAAACTCCCTTTCTTGCAGGTGGGAAGATCCCACTCTCCTGTGGGAGAAGGGAGAAAAGAATTAAAACCAAACCTAAGCAGGCTGGTTGGTTCACCAAACCAAACAAACCTGAAAGACTGCTCAGCTTCAGTTCTGCTGCTTGGTACCAGTGGGCACAGGAGTATGCCAGCTTCACACCACTGCAGTGTGAAATTCTGTTCATAAAGAATATATACACATTGCTGAGCAAGCACATAAAGAAAAAGTGAAAGTATGATAAAGCATTCCCTTCCTACTCAACCAATAGGCTCAAAGAGGGTATGAGGCTGAGAATTCAAGAGCACAGAAAAGATAAAAGAAACAAAGACCTAGTTTTCTTTGCTGGCAACAGTTTTTTTGCAACATCAGTCTTTTCTTGTACTCCGAAATGTCACTTTGAGAAACCCATGGAGTCTACGTTATCCCTGTCTACCCCAAGCAACTACTTGCATCACACCTTGGAGTCTACCCAGCAAAGAAAAAAAAGGGGTTTCCTAGCGATGATGGAAGAAGGGAGAACCAAAGATGATTCATCTTTTGATTATATGATGGCATTACCAACAAAAGCAAACTGGACAAGGTTGATGTCAGTTGCCACTTCAGAGAATATGAAAATACAAAATGTCTGTTTTGAGGATCTGTTCCCACTGATGTTTTTTCCAAAACTTCTTTGAATAAACTTTTATTACTCAATAGTCTGTATTGCAGAAGGAGGATTGGGAAGAACAAGAAATTACTTTCAAACTCAGGTGGTCTCTTTCAGTCACATGTTTCTAAAGAAACTGTGACCTTTTCACTCACATGGAAGGAAAACAGGATTGGCATGGTAACAAATCTTTTTACCTTAAATCATACTTTATTTTCTTCACAGGTGTTCTATAGCTTACTGGATGACCAAAACTATGCCCCAGGCTTACTGGATGACCAAAACTATGCCCCAGTTAATGTGAACCAAACTAATCCTCTGTTGAAATTAAGTTCAGGAGAAACACCAAGTAGTTTATGACACTAAAAAAGACCTTATAGAGAAAAAGAATTAAAAAAGCAATGAAGTTGGCTTTTCAAAAGTTTGGTTTGTTTTTGTTGTGTGGGTGGGGGGTTTTTTTGTGGGTTTTTTTTTTGTTTTGTTTTGTTTTTTTTAAATACAGGAAAGCAGCATCCTTGATTACAAGCAGGAAATCTTTAAAATGAAAGTCCTTTCTGTTTTTGTTGAAGTTAAGTAGCAATTAGCCACAAAGGAAAAAAATAGGGAAAGAGTAATCTCAAAATATTGAGTCATTATCTCCAAGGAGACACATCTGTAGTTTTAACAAGGTCAGAACATTTTGGTCAGTTCTTTGGGGTAAGGGGAGATACACAATGTTAGCTTATGTTTCTATAACAGTAATGACAATTCTGAAAGACTGCAGACTACCACTACGAATTATTAGCCTAGAGGTCACAATCTAAAAAGATACACCATCATATCCAAAGTTCAGATGGATTTATAAATGCCTTGAGGTAGTGGTGAAAGGTATGTTTGTTTTGGACAGAGTAGTGAGGAAGATCAGGTGCTGCAAGCTTCAACCACACCTGGGTCAGATGGTCCCAATTATCTTCTCATCACTGTTAATCAAAAGTTATCCTTCAGCAGCCATATAATGACCTACGTAAAAATAAATCTGGGATTGGTGTTTGGCTCCTAGCAAGAAAAAAAAAAAGCTTCCCTGTCACAAATCAGTTAGGGCAAGCTGCATCCTGGCTTGAAGTCTCATTAAAAAGCCTGTGGTATGAAGGTCTGAAGGTGTGAGATGGTGTCTTCACATCAAATGCCAAAATGGAATATCGAAAACTTTGACAAAAACATTTGTGGGTGTACCAACGGAGAGCAGAAGGTAGTTCTCCCTCCTGGTAGCTCACTATTCTGTCCTCTTTGACCCTACTGATGAACAGTATGTGCTCCCAGAGTAACAGTACCTGTATCAGCCTATTTTGACTAATGCTCATAGCTATGGGGAAAAGGCTGATCCAAACTGAAAGTAAGACACATTATTAAGAGAATACAAGGAGCATCAACCTGTTTATGTCTTCACTTGACTGTAGAAGGTAGCTAGTCACAGCAAGATCAAAAAAGTTTTTCCCCCTCTTTCCCAGAGCAAGCCAACACCTTAAACAGGATTGACAGAGGAATTGTCCAACCCTGACTTCACTGCATCATTCAGTCCCAAGTCTGCACGCGTCCGTTTTGTCTGGAGCACTCACCTCAAGCCCTGTCTATGTTACTACTAGCCTGTGGTCACACCTGAGTGAGCAGCCTACGTGTGCAATTCCCACATAGTTTTGTGTGTGTTTGTTTTTTAAACCATATCCTGTGTTAGCACGAACAACAGCATTAACATCCCTTTCTATATCAGACAGAAAAGAAGTTGCCTCTTACTACTGTTTAGCAATTCTCAGGAAGAGAAAAAAAAAATATCAGATAATCTCTTCAAATTCAACACTAAATTACTCCCTCTTCACTCCACAAACATGGTATCCTAGTTTTTTAAGCTCTAATGAAGTGTTAAGTGTTAAGCAAGTGCTACAAAAATCATGTTGATACATAAACTGAGTGAAATGAAAATTATAAAGCAGCTTGGTATAAAAATGTCTTGACCATGATCTTCAGAGTTCTGCCTGTCAGTTTGCTTTCTGCAAGTATGTGAAGGGTATTTGCTTTCCATACTTTGCTTTCCGGGGACAACAGGCTTGGATTCATTTAGTACAGTTTTAAACCCTTAGAGTTCCAGTTGTTGAGAAAAGGGAAAGAAAAACACTTGAAGCGATTTATTTTCTTTTTGTTTAAACAGCATATCCAAGAGAGCCCCAACACATAAGCTAAGAGGACATAATCATGTAAAGTAGAATACTTACAGGTAGGGCACATTGTTTTCTCTTCTTCCAAGCGACTAACATTTTACTTGGCAACACCTGCCATTAAAGCCCACGGTACCAATTACCCCAAGATGACAAGGACGTGCTGGTACCACAGAGCCATCGAGACTCCTCCGCAGGCTGCGCACACACAACACCACTCCCTCATCTCCTCACACATTCCACGCAACTCCGTTTGGGAGAATACTAGGGTAACAGCACACAAAGCAGTAGTTTTCTCTTCTCCTTGAGAGCAAGTTTTTTCTCAAGGCAGCAGGCACTGCAATGTTACACGTACTGGTCAGAGGCACGCTTCTGTCTGCTTCCTCGGCAGTCCTAGAAGTGAAGGTTCCTGCATACTGCTGATCGGAGACCTCCCTTAGAAAACACTGCCTTGGCTATACTGCTGTAGGTAGATGCATCCAGGCTCACTTCGCAAGGTAATTATCCAACGTAACCATAAAGAAGATGTAAAGCCATAGCAAGAATTTGTTTTGTTGTTGAAAATTTCTTTTTTTGCTGATGATCAACCAATGTCTGCTCTGTAGATCTGAAGTACAATAAGCACCTCCATCACTTTCCATGCCCGCCTTACCATTTGAAACAAACTGTACAATTTCACCCTTGACTATTAACTCTTCAAACACAGCATCAAACTCTTGCCATGCCTACATATGACTAAATATTTCACACTGATTCTCAGAAACCATGTATGATAAAGCATATTTAAAGAAAAAGAGAAAGAGACTGAGGTAATACAGTCAAGCGGCGATTAGCAGAAGTCAGGATTAGGTCTGTGTATTCACATATCCACTGACCTGTTTGGGTTATAGGTTACCAGAAAGTGTGTTGAGTTAGCTCCTGTTATTAATCGTAGCTGTCAGAACCATAGGAAGACATTTTAAAAGAAGAATTCGAGTTAAAAACACATATGTCATTAACCATGCACATCTCTGAAAAGTATAGCTGGACAAGTCATCCAGGTATTTTAGGCAACATGAAAGTGGTAGCACATTGGTAGCATATAAAAATGGTAGCACAATGATATGGCATTTGCTTTAATTTCTTTCCTTAAGGATAAGTCTAGATGACAGTAACTGAAAAAACGAGAATGCGATTCTAGTTTGCTTGCATTAGTGTAGTTAAGGACATGTATGCATGTAGAACTAATGAAGAATAAAACCAGATTTCCCTTCCTTTGCCACTGAACACGAGTCCTGGCCAGTATAACAACTGAACTAGTGGCAAAACAGTAGTTTAGCATGCAGCCTGTGTTTGCAATACAGGCAGAATCCAACAGTTCACTCAGTCAATATCACAATTCTTGAGGAAACAATTCTTCACTTTTTAGGCTCTGCCAGACATTTTCTATTTCCACATCATAGCAATTTATAGTCAGCTCTGGAGACCCTATTCTATTTTAAAAAATCCTGAAAGACTGCTATTATCTTTGCAAGCAAAGGCCATTCTTTTCTTCTTCCATAGGATGTTTACACAGCATCATTTTGTATGATGATTTAGCTTGTTTTTATATGAGCACTGAGGTAAGTTACTTTGCAGAATCCACATCGGAACAGAAAGGAATTAAGATACCAGAATTAAACACTCACTGCAGATTATTTGTAAATTCAAATTGGCCCAGTTTAGCATTAACCTAAACCAACAAAAAAAATCCAGTTTCTAGTCAGTTTTGTCTTTAACATTAGCAGGAACATCAGACATCGCTTTGCATTTCCAACTAACCCTTTTGATACAAGAAAGTTCTCATCCAAACCAGTGGTTTCCCAGAGGGTTTAAAAGGTTAACTTCAATTACCCTTACTTGGCAAAAAGAGTTATAAAGACAATCCTAATAACCCCCGATTCCAGCCTTCTCATAATTGCACAGGACAAAGTGCAGCACTTCAGTAAAGACAGTGCCCAGGAGTGGCAAAAACTGGCAGGAGAGAGAAAACCTGCCCCTTGTCTCGAGGCCTGCAGTGCTTTCTCCTGTCATCACCATCTTGCATGCAGTGCACTACAGCCTTCACATTTGATCCCAAACACATCTTTTCCTTATTCCACATGCACATAGTTCCATTCACACTTTACAGCAGAAGTCAGCTCTGCAGCCAAAAATCGTACCATTCTCCCTACCCGCTCCATTTCTTCCTGTGCCACATGGCACCCCTCAGTTTATAGAGAACTGGCTCAGGAGCCAAATCCAGATTTAAGAGCCAGAAGCTCACAAACTAACAGTCCAGCAATACACATGAGCCAATGAAACTACTGTGCAAGCAATTTTGTGTGGCTCACCACTGCTAAAGGATAAAAAGAGCCAGTGAATTCCGCCCTGTGCACGCCAGTGTTCATCTACAAGGAAAGGACTACACCAAGACAAAAAGTGTCCAGTCATGAAAGAAGCCAGAAAGCCCACCGCTTGGTTGTGTCTCTCACAGACAAGGCAAAGTTAAAGTGCTCAAGGGCCAAAGAGACTTTCTATGTTATCAGTATGTTGAGATCTTTATTTCAAAAGAAGTTTTGAAAAAACCTTACTGGTTTAGGGGTTTTTGTGTTGATGCACATGAAGTAGAAGACAACATGTCATTTTGTTGTAGATGTTGGAACACACTCCAAGTAATTCAATTTCAGTATAAGAATAATACAGTAAGTTTTTGAGTAGCAGTCTCTTTCAGGTAATTTGTGTCTGCAAATAGCTTCTATAAACTGAATTTCAAATGTCTCTAACTGAAAGCATACACTGGATAATAAGAGGAAAAATACTAAGTATACAGCTGTTATGCATTTCATGGTTGTAAAAGAGTCACAGATGGCACCTGCAGAGAGCAAAGTTGGACCTGAAAGCTTGCAGATTTCTAGCTTCCTCCACAAGCATTTGTCCTTGTTGAAAATGAGTACCCTCCATCAGACCTTCCACCAACACCTGCATGTCCTGTGTCATCATGTCCCCCCTCCCTGCATATGTAAGGAAATGCTATTAGTGGGATTATAATACACCATTTCTTAATTGTTACTAATCAAAGGAATAAACATTTTATAATAGCTACTGCTATTATAAAACCATAGATTTCTTTTTGATTGGAGCTTTAATTTCTGACTTTATTATGTAGTCAATAGAAGCCAAACTACCTTTTTCTTTCCTTGCAATTAGCAATGAGTCAATGGAAGACAAAGAAAAAGCTGATTTTTGCTGGTTTTTCTGCACTCCTCCAAAAGAAGTTTGATCAACACTCTGGAAGCAATCCTCCCAGTGCAATGAATTTGTTTGGACCTTGCATAGGTGCAAGTACAAGACAAATGCAAGAGAGAGAAAAATTCATTTCTCTATCACACAAGCCATTACCTCCATCTCAAACAGCAGTAAGTAAAGCCATAGCATTTGACTCAGGAAAGACATTAACTTAGGAGAAACCTTGTAGAAAGCAATCAAGGTTCTCACAAGTTTCAGAGGTAATGATGATCTCTCACAGAGACTGGTAGTTAATTACCACCTAGTAGAACCAGAGCCAACTAAGCACCAGCTACCAGGAAATGCCCAAGAGGCAACTTATGCCATTAAAGTCTTCGAAATTTATTTATTTGATAGTATAAAGGTAAACAGCAAGTTTTTGCTTTATCTACTACAAAACTTAATTTGTGTCATTGGCAACATTTAAAAGGCCACTAGTAACCAAGAAGAAAGCAACGCTACAGTCTGAGATTACATTAGGTTTACAATTAATGGGAACATGTCTGGGATTTAGCTCCTAGTTCGCTGTACTCAGAAGCACAGAAGAGTCAGATGTGTTCAGTCACTGACTAGAGAAAGTGTCAGGCTGCTTATCTCAAAGGCAAAAAAGAAAACCAAAACAAAAAAGGGACAAATCTCGAGATATTCTGCCTACAGTGAAGGGGGAAGAACCCAAACCTGAAGGTTACTTCTATGAAGCTAAACAAACTCTAAATATATGTAGATTGCATTAATTTAAGAAGAAGTTTAAGATGCATCACAAGTGGCTACATTTTTTAATTATAACATCATTATGAAAAAATAAAACCAAACCGGACAGATTATTAGCTCACTGCTTCTGCTCTCCTGTAAGAGATTCTGCAGTTCAGCTTATAGTATGGGCTAGTGCTGTTACTTTTAAATCAATCTCTTCACACCTCAAACCACTGTGGTTGTTAAATTCAAATAATTAATTGCAGTGATAATGAAAATGCTAAAAACTTCTCTTGCATAAACATGACCCCTACCATTCAGTACTTTAATTCTCTGGAAAAGGTTAAAAAAAAAAAAAAAAATCAGTGGACATACACTTTTGGGTAAGTGCAAGGTATGGGATGGGAGACAGGGAGAAGATATTTTTATAAATGACTGGTTAAAATTACTAGGTCCAATAAAGAAGTAACCACAAAAAGGTATGTTACAATAAAGAAGATAATGGGTTGGTTAAAATGCATGTTCTATAGCAAAGTGAAAATAAATGTAATAAAGATTAAGCTAACCAGACTCTCTGAGCACTGAAACAGGGGAAATAGAGACAACCTTCATATCCCCAAAGCTTTTTCTTCATGACAACTTCAAGTCAGAAAATCCTTTCTTTTTCAGATTTTTTCTTCCACCTGACTAATGAAGTCCTCACATTAACTCCATAATCAAGCCAAGGCAGAAGTCACCACTTACATTCAAAGACCTTCTTCTTACAGTTGAACAACCATTTACTTACTTTTACTTTTTTTTTTTTTTGGTAGGGGACCAGACAACTCATTACTTAAAGTGCTCAACATAAGCCAGAGGAAATGGAAAGCTTTTCTTCAAAGTTCAAAAGCAGGATTCAGATACTGCTACCATTAGCAGAACAAACAAAAAAAGAATCAAGAGAAAAGCAGCAATAAAGCCTATCATGTCTGTTACACTGTTTTCAGACTTCTTTGGCAACATCTCTCTCGATTTAGAGCACTGGGCAGTAAACCCCTGAAATTCCCCCTGAAAAGGTCCCATGCACTGTAAAAACATGTGGGAGGTACATACGCGCTACAGCTGTTAATCAGACTTCTGCAGTTCAAAGCCAGAAAGCTGCAAATACTCACGAGGCAAGCATGCTGCAAAGATGTACCGCGACGTTAACGCGCCAACATGTAAATACCCGCACACGGAAAGTTTTACTCCTTCACCGCAACAACATGCTTCACAGAACACATGAGGCTCCCGTAGGTGTTGACCACTTACCCAGAGAAGTGTGAAGACCCTTTGAGGGGGGTGAAAGAAGCAGTTCCGAACACCCACCCCCAAATCTGCATTGGGATCTGAAGATCCTCACTGGCTTCAGAGTACTGCTCAGTCAAGGGAGACCTGAAGCTAAATGGCTAAAATTATCCTGTCCAGATCTGCTAATGTATGAAAATAAGTCTGTTTGGATGAGTCACTACTTTGACAACTTTTTATGTGTTTTTATCAAAGCTCTTTTTTCAACTACATCTAGACACGGTTTATTAAATTCCTCTCCCCTCCTCCCCAAATCTATTCACTTGCTTGCAAGACTGCAAGTATTTTTGATAAGGGATTACAAATCTAATTCCTCCTCAACCAGCATACAGCTGACAGGAATAGATCAGAAGAAAAATGAAATTAGTATCCCAAGATGTGGAGGTGGTTTTAGTTAACACTGATTCAGATCCCATGCAAATTTCACTAATTCTGATAAGCCCTCACTCGCAGTTTCCAGGATTTCAGTGAAAACTAAGAAACAACTAATTAAGGCCTCAGGATAGCTTCTTCCTTGAGGGCAAATGGAATCCATCTACATACAAAACTTTCAAAATAGTCACTGGCAAAGTGTGCATGTTTTCAAAACCAACATTCACAAATAAACAGTTTTTGAAATGCCAAATATCAGAGACAAAAAGAGGCTGAAACAGATGTTTTGACCTTCTTTGAAAATGACAAAGACTATAGGAAGAGTTAAAAGGCTTTTAGAGCATAAGAGAAGCACAGCTTGTTTCTAGAAAAAGTATAATCCCAACCCATCTGAAAATACCATCCTGCTACTCCATCCAAACAGTAGCACTATAAGTACACCAGATGGTTGTGACACAGAAACAACCAACCTTTGAGTAGGAGAGTTCCATAGTGACCAAACTCTTCATCACAATGCAGAGGTAGCACAGTACTGCAGCTAGTTATTCGTGGAAAATGTGTATTTTTCCCCTTTATGCTTCATATGACTTAATGAAAGGATCTTAAGGTACCAAGTGGAAACAAATGAAATTAGTTGAACAAAAAGGTACCCCCAGACCTGAGCTGTCCCATGACAGGATTGCTCTCCCATTACTGCCAGCTCAAATACCATTATAAGCAAGACTTAATGCCAGCACTTGATATTGCAAAATTTTGGAAATAGACCACTAGTAAATACACAGCTTCCCTCCCATGCCCCCCACCAGAGAAAAACACTGAGATGCTTTTAACTATAGCTGTATATAAGTGTTTAATGCCTGGGCTTCTCTCTACTGAAAAGTCTTTGGAGGCTTTCAAATTGGAGAAGACAGACAAGATCCTTGCTTGCATGCTGCCTTCCAAACTAATCAGCCTGTTTCTTCACTAGGTGAACCTCACTACAAATGGACTTAACCCAGCAGATTCCAACAATGAAGAGAAAATGAAGATAAAACATTTCCCAAATGATAGATCTATCTGGCTTTACTACTTTAAGTAGAGTCAATACCTTCCTTCGGTATGCTTTAAGCATTTTTTTCTAGTGTCAGCAGCATTACTGATCTGATTCATTGTTCCCCTGTTCAACTCCCATCTGTTACTCAAAACACTCATTCCTATCTTGTTGCACTTCATTTTTCCCTTCTCTTTTAGAAAGGAGTCTTTAATATTGTGTGTGCATGCTCACTACACCATACAAGATGCTGGTCTTGCTCCAACTGAAGGTGATGAGAACTTGACAGGAGAAGAATTTAACTGAGGTCACAAATATAACTCCTGCTAAGGGTAATATGCAATTGAGCATAGCACTGACTGGCCTTTCAGCCAGCACTGGGCTGAAGCCAGAGTGTTTCAACTACCCCTGGCCCAAAAGAAAAAAAAAAAAGTTAAGGGCTCTACCTTAAACACTTGCTGCTTACTTCTTCCGCTAACAACACAAGAAAAGCTAGCTGTAGGTCAGATCAGCTAACCTAGTACCCCATCTCACACAGTGGCCAGAGTAGGCTCCCAACTCCATGCACACACCATGGCAAAGACTTTAACAGCTTAACCACAGTTAAGTTTCACAGTGGGACCATGGTATGAATTATAGGAACACTGGACAAGATTTCTTTGGACTTCTTTCATTAAGGTGGCAGATTAGAAAGGGTTACAGGCTCACATTCAAAGACTTAACCTAAAGACATTTGAAGTTTCCAAATGACTTTAACTTGCTATGCGTTGAGACAAACACCAAGCTTAAGAAGGTAAAGCATTAATGAGCTAACAGTTGCCAGATCTGGCCCTTTAAGTATGAGGTAAAATATATTAGCTTAAAGTCAAGCAAAGAAGTTTATACTAAAGCATTTTAACTTGAATGAGAATGGGCTAAGAACCTGCACAAAGCTACCACAGCTCTGCAGATGCATATTAGTTTGTTAAAACTATTGTAACTCAGTGCATCACAGTCCTTAGTCGCTCAAGTCTCTCTTGAAATGCTATAGATAACGTAGTAAGACAGGTACTTCACCCCTGTATTCCAAGAAGATAACTTCTCTGGTTGAAGGATACTTCACCAACCTCTATCCCCTCTTCTTATAATACCATTCTTTCCCCCCCTCCATCAGTAGTCCTCCACTCATAATTCAGATTCACTTCTTCCAAGGTTAAAGCAGTTTATAACACTGCAAGCACAATAAGGAGCAGTGCGCAGTATTGACGGCATTTCCAAAGAAATGTCTAGTTGTCCTACATCACTGGTGTTCCACACACTAGAGAAGGTGCTTTTATTCTACCTCCACACTGTTCTTTTCATCATTTACACAGATCGCTTGATCGCAATGTTTTGCTGTACTTTTAAATGCTCCCTGATTTCTAGTTTATGATGTTCCATAGCAGTGAGCAGAACAAAGAAAAATTCACACACAAAAGCTTGTATTTACTCAAGACACATATGAATGTGAATTTGTCCAATTCCTTCTTTCCTACGCTAATTCCCACAGTGACATAAGATAATTCTACATCCAAACAGACCAGCACAAGCCAATAATTACCCCACCGACAGCATCTATTTCCAAATCAAGCAGGGAGCTGTAATGCCCACAAAGAGCCTCAAAAATGCCCTTAAGCAGGCAATATTTCACATATTAGGTCCTTATGGAAATGCCATATAGGCACCTAAACTTCCATTGGGTAGAAAGAGTATAGATATCCCCAGAGGGTCTGCATTTGTTTTTCCTCCCCATCAAGTGAAAACCTATACTGCTTCCTCATTAAATAAATGCTTTGTGAAAAAACACAGCTACAACTCAGTTATTAATAGTAAGGATTACATTAAAAATGCACCAACTCATTTGACTTAATATTAGTGTGGTTATGGTTTAAAACTATCAAAAGCTTTGAAGTACATTCACACAGTTTCTAAGATTAACCAAATATTAAGTGAAAATACCACTTTATAGCTAGAAAATGGGCCACTTTTCAATACATTAATGACATCTTAATTAAGTTAAAACTGACGTTCAAACATCTTGACTAGCTATTGTTGTTTATAATCACTGGAAGATGATCAAGTTCAGACAATCTCTTCAGTTGGAAAGAAGAAATACATCTATAGCAATGAAAATTTTATTCAGCTCCACAAGAGAGAAAAGTATCAACTTATAGGTCTTTTTATAACATAATACACCAGTTGCACATTATACTAAATTCAGCTGCAGTGATTAAGCATTCTCTTTGAAGACAGAAGCACAAAAAATGACTGATTTTTCACCTGATCAACTAAAGCTAAATAATTCTATGTTGTAGAATGAAATGTGGCTTTCTGCCATAGGACCAACTGCCTGTTTTGACACTTCTTTTATTTCCAATACCAGAGTTAACTGAAACAACTGCTAGTTAGATAATTTTTGGAGTGATGTTCTACAAACCAGCTACAAGGGCAGCAACACTATTTAAGAATCTTGACTTACCAAGTGGATGCTCTGTGCTAAAGAATGCATGGATAACATTGTTGTGCAGAAGCACTTTTAACTTGCAACCAGACTGTATCATTTGACATAAAAGACACATTTTGTTCCCCAAATTTAACAGTTTAGGTCAGTACTAGTTTCCTTTGCCAAATTTCTTTCAGGAACACTGTAGCTAATTGTTCTTTGTGTTAGTCCAGATCTGCAAGGCAGGCATGACTGCCAGAAAAAAAGACATATAAAGGCCAGGTAAGTAGTTTTCAAGTAGTTCTGTATGTATCATATGATTATCACAGGAAAGTTAATAATTCTTGCGAAAGGACTAGAAAAAACAGTCAGCAAAGCATTCAGTAAGATTTTAAAAACTTTCACAGGAGGCATTCAGAAATGAAATGAGGGGAAAAAAGACAAACAAAGCAATGCAAGACCACTGGCTTTCAAACCTGTGCTACACAGAAATCAAATGTGACTACATTCACTGTTTAGCACAGCCTCTTATCAGCATTTTCAGGAGCAAGTCTCCCCTTACCACAAGTAATAGACTCCTAGAATTGACAGAAAAATTGAAAAGCTGACCCGCAGCTTTTACAACACTGCACAACAAAGACTCCCAACACCTCAAAATGATTTTATGTAGCATGTGCAGAGCATGCTGCTTCAGAAACTAAGGTATCTCCTCACCCCGCTGTGCTGGTGGTATTTGCAGAAGGCAGAAAACTAGTTTTTCTTCAAGCATTCTCCAGGCAGATGCGAGAGCCCAGTGGCACCAGGCACCACCAGCATGGAAGTGACGCACTCCCCGCTGGAGCAGAGGAGTTCACCTGGACAGCAGAGCGTTGTACAACCTCGAACGACTTCTCAGTTGACGGAAAGAAGAGATGCTTTTGAAATCTAAGTCTTCAGCAAAACACATCAGGAGTCCCACCCTGCCCACACATCGGACGCATGCTCACGCTCGCTGTGCCTTCTCCACTAGAAGGCCAAACGGGGTGTCTGCAGGCACCCCGCCAATCGCAGAGTCAAACGTTACTTCTTTGTTTCAACAGAAAAACTTTCAGAAAAGGCATGAAAGTTTAAGTTGTCCAGAACTTTAGAAGAGGTAGCTAAATTTTTTAAGGTTATGTCCAACAGTGATGAGGATTACCAGCAACAAGAGTTATCCATATCTGATGTGTAGCAGTGGGAAAAACATCAAACCCGACCAGCATTAATATGGCCAGACACCCTTATTATTCACTTTATTTTCTCAGATACATTTTAGAAAGGACATTCCTTGGGTTTTTTTTTTTTCATTTGAAAATATAAATCTTATTACTCTACTCTTTATTCCAGTCACTTTTGTCCTTCTTGCCCTTGAGATTAATTTGATGTAGGAGAGCACATACTTTGCATAGGACATAATAACCTGTATGAGAGTAATTACTAGATTTCACAAAAAGTGACCAGGCATCATCATGCAATTATTTCTTTGTTACACTAAATATTTTTAAGATAGAGGTAAGACAGGACAAATACATTGGCTCAGCCACCTCCAAAAGAACTCTTTATAATAAAAAAAAGAGATTATACAGGTAAGACATTTCACTAAGTTACCATAGACACAAAAAAATCCAAACCAAAACCCAAACAAAAATGTACAATCCCCAAACCCTATTCTTAATATTTGATTCTTGGAAACAAAAACAAAAAACCAAACCAAACCAAAAAAATCAATTTTTAGAGTGAAGCCTCACAAGATACCAAATCTGCAGTGTTACTAAGTAATTGTTAATATGTTGTTATGTAATTGTTAACAATTAAGTTTGAAATGCATTAAAATCAGAATCAGCATTTTCTTGGCATTTTGCCTTTAACATACCAACAATTATTTCATTTTTGCAGCAGTACTGCCAGCGTAACAAGTTGGTGGCAATCCAACCGAAAAGGTACTGTTTCAACCTTTTTCCCTGCCCAACATTAATTGAAATTGGTTTACATTACTTGAGTAACGCAACAAAAGCTAGACTGCTGTTGCTTCATCATCCTTTGGACATTACTGCATAGCTGAAATATAGTTTATACATATGCACAAAAATTCCACAATATTTAATATTGTAGCATCTTATGTCCTAGAAGAACCTTTCATCATAGCAGCAGGTTTGCCATAGATGAAGTCTGAGGTATATATGGCAGCCTCACAGGGAAACCTGAAGGGTAAAACACACCTACACCATCACGTCCCCTTGCAAATATTTGCTTTCATTGCATCATTTAGAATTGAAAGTTCATTTGCCAAAATAAAGCAATGTATCCAGAAAAGAAATCTCTCTTGTGCGTGTTTTATCTAAAAAGAAAAACAAAAACTGAATGCAGAGGTCAAAAAGTTCCTCATGTATACAGACCACCACCTGGTCTCACTTAAAACTGCAGCAAGAATACACACCTACCTCGCATAAGAACAACTTGAGAACCTCGCAATGCTCTCGAGGAGGTCACAGAAATTGGAAGATACAAGGAAGTGCTGCTGTTCTCTTACTGGAAAAGTCAACACGGACCAAGCTGGAGAAGGTAACTGAAGCGTTTGTCACCAAATATGCCCCAGCCCTTGTGTCTGGACACAGATCTCCGTGACTACTGGAACTGCAGACCAGTTCATTCCTAACCACAGAGTTGCCTTTCACCAGACAGCAACGCGACTCCTCAAGGCCGTACAAATGAGGTGTCTTGACAAGCACAGATATCCCTCCCCATTGCTACTCCGTTCTGGAATACCTTCTGAGAAACATTAGAGTTGCAGGCAAAACAAAATAAAGAACAACGCATTAAACCTAAACCACATGCAAAACACCGGGCAGCACGTAGAAATACAGCATGTCATTCTTCTAAACAAAATGCTGTCCATCACAAAAACATGAAAAGGCAAGCCTATCAGTATGCCATAGCCAAATAGCTCATTGGATAAACCACACATCAGGATCTGTTCATCATCATTCATCCTATTTTAGTTGTGGTTGCTGTAGGAAGGGGTGAGATTAAGTATTTTATTTCCATTTGCAGCAGAAAAGTAATCCACATGCAATCCAGTTCAGTGCTTACATTAGATACACAACAAATCAGTTGTCCCTTGAAAGTACAGAATCAACATTGCTGGCCCTGGGTCTGCTGCATCACGTGAAAGCAAATAGGAAGCACCCCACAAGGCAAGTTACAATGCAGTTACAAAAGGCGAAATCCCAGATCTGTATGCCCTACGAAGAACAGGCTAAGCAGTGACTTAACACCAGTATTAAGCTCTAAGAATGTTTCACCTTAAAAACATAATAGGATACAATACCTCAGAATAGCTATTAAGACACTAAAAGGAAGTATCATTTGGGGCACAGAGGTCAATTCTAATAGCCAACCACGTCAATTAAATACATACTGCCTAAAATAAACCTGGAACTACACACACAGAAGTGTACGTTGTCATAAAGTGGTGCAGGGGAAATCCATCAGTTTAAGAAGTATGCTCATAAACCAACCACAATTACTACTCTAAAGACTACAGAATTGGCTTCTTATGTGTATTAGTTGAAAAGCCAACCAAAAGTTATTTTCATAGCATGGTTTATGCTCTACATAAGTCTTAGAAATGTAAGATTTAGAGCTAAGTCACCAAGACAAAACCAGTTTTTTAATCCAAGTTATGAATGAATTGGTGTTATGGTCTTCAGCAAAAGGAGTTTTTCACCTCTTCAAGATGAGAGTTAGAAGTCACCTTCTTCTGAAAGCAAATGTAACTGCAGGTCTGACACTAGTAAGATGTGCATGTATTCAAGAGAAACACAAGAGGCATGAAAGAGCTTTTTAACTTTGCTTTCATCGATAGCATAGTACATGAAGTTCTCATACAAAGTAAAATCAGTTACAGTCGAGTACAAGCTCCTGTCTACTTCAGGGAAAGAATGGCCAAGTGTTTATGACCCTGAGCAGCTCCAGTGCTCTCCTTTGCATTCAGCTGTGTTAATACAAGACTATCAGATACTGCTAGTTTTTTCTGTGCTTGTGATTCTTAAACTATGATTCTGGGGAAAACACGTATATTCCTAGTACTAATGAGGTTATTATTTAATTCCATTAAAAGCCACTGGACCATGACTGTGTATGTGCTAGATAATGGATCAGATCACTCTTCAAAGTAATTCAATTACAACATAACTCCTTGAGCCTTCTAAAAATAAGTAGTATAATGTAAGTAGTGTGACTACTGGTAAGCAAATTACATCCAAGAATGACGTGAATGAGAATCTTAGCTCTTCGATTCTAGGTAGAGGAGATAGCTACTTCCCAGTATCGACAACTGACTAATAGCACCAGAAACCAGGTTATCTTGTTTATTATATTTATATATGTTTATGTCTATTATATAGACATATTACATGGAGGTGGAAAAAAGGAAAAAAGTTCAGCATTTCTGTATTTCTGAAGTTGTTTACCTGCATCTTAGCTTTCTACATTCACTGAACAAAGTATAAATAACAAAATCCCTAGTAAACATCACCTGTTATGCTCAAACTGCATTACCATTGTACAACATGGACAGAAAACCATTTTCAGCGAGAACAACATAAGATTATTCCCACCTCAGAGAGGAACAAAACCTCGCAAGATTTTTAATTGGTCAGTTATGATGCACTTGCACCACACAAGGTTTTTATGCAATAATACTAATCTTTTCCATTGTTATGGATTTTTTTATTATTATTATCTTTCTTTAAATCTGTAACCTATTTAAGTGGAGAGAAGTCAAGTAATCATGGGAGAACTGAACACGAGAGATGAAACAAGTGGCTGAATAACCTCTTCACTCGGATAAACAGCAGCTGAATAATTGCCTGACTGGGCACACAGGCAGCATGGCCTGGCCCTTTAAACAACACCTGCTACACACAAAGAGAAGTTGTGCTTAAGTTTACTTGAGGTTTTCCTATTTATCAATTTAAATTCATGTGCCAGATAAAAATCCTTTCTCCCTGCTGGTGTTTGTTATGTTAAAGCACCTCTTCAACCAATATTTTAAAGAACACTGGAAGCTCCATTGGGTTACTTACTGTTTCTGCATTTAGCTGCAGGTGGTTTGGGAGTATTTTCCCAAAGTAAAGGTCTACCTTGTACACATACCTTCTTAAAACTTGTCTTTAGCTTTTAGACTTACTGACTGCTGAAACAGAGAACAAAAGTCATTGCCAAATAATCATTATGGCAACACCTTTCAAATACAAGGCAAACTTCTTAATACAAACAAGAGTCCTTGGCTACACCTAGTCTTTCCAGGTAGCAACAGAATTATTCAATTATTATTGCTTCCAGCTCTCTCTCCCCCAACCCTGTATCTATGCTTTAAGAAAAATGCGTGTCTTTTTTTGCTACCAGCTCCTGGTCTTATATTGGCAAAATCCAATTGAATTCCAGCCATCACAGCAGGGGAAGAGTCCCCCGTGTTTTAGAATGAACCTGAAACCTCCTACCTCAAGAGATGATGGACAAGGCTATCACAGCAGTGATGCTGCATGTTCCCAAGACAACCTCCCCTTAAACAACCCTGCTACATTGCACCTAAACAAGCAAGCACACTGAAATCTGGAATTAAAAAGGGAATCCAGGCAGGAAGACAGATCTCCAGAAGATTTCAGCTCATGACAGACAAGTATGTCCAAATTAAAGGATTCTCCCTTTTCATTCCTAATACTACTTGGTTTACTGACCTCATGATCATTAAAAGAAAAACATACCCATGAACAAACTAATACTTCTGTCAGATAAAGGAAAGATCTAATTTTGTGCATTTTAGCCTAAGTTATTAATTACAAACATTTTTTTCTTAAATACTTGGGAGACGTCCCTGGTAAGATCTCAGGCACTGCTTCACAACCACCTTACTCTTTTTTTTTTTTTTTTTAAGTCAAAATGGCACTTTGCTGTACAGCTGAAATTTTTTACTTTTTTTAATTTTAAAAGTAGTACTATTTACCTACCAGTTCATCTTCTTTCAAACTGCCCTATTACTGCACAAAAAAAACCCAACTGATAGGAGCTCTCTCTGCAACCTGTTTCTGTTCACACAGATCCAGGACAGCCTGCATGCAAGTTGTGCTCACAGAATACATCACCTACATGGAAGGTCGCCCGCCCTGACTGACAACTGAATATTTTAAGCCTCAAATACCTACCTACAGAGAAGAGGACTTGAAGTTTAGTGCACCTGTTGAAAGCCAAACTGGCATCAGCATTTCTGGTAAAGCTGTTCTACATGCAGAATCAGGACCCAAAAGTACAGAATTAATAGACCACACAGGCACTACCACACTACTATTTTACATTACTACTCTGCACCAAAGAAAGAGTAAGCAAACGTATCTCTGGCTACGAATCTCTAATGTAATGCTGTTTCTCCATACACTCAATATAATTCTACTGTGTCATGTTCTTGTGCATTAAAGTGAATGGTACAAGTTACAGAAATACAGAAGTGCCAATCCATAAAGAGTACTTGCTTTCGAATAGTAACTGCAGTGATTATAATGCTCCCCAAGCAGCTTTAATTGAAAGTGGAACACTGATACAAGTATGTCTAAGTTATTAGAAAAAAGTTTCACTTAACCAGCCAAAGCTTCAAGAACAGAAAAGTTACCTTCTCACAATAGAGAACACTTAACTCATCAACCAGAGGATTGCAAGTTTCACCCACCGACTCTTGTCTTGAACACAACACAGTGGTACATTCTTTATATTCTCCATGATCTTAACAACCCCATTCCACTTGGAAGCAGCAAGAGCCATCGGTTCCTTCGGGGCTTCCTCCAGAAAATTAAGCCTTCACCTACTTCCCCCCAGGTCTGGCGTAGCCATTCTGCCATTCCAAACTGCACAGACCAGGCCTGGGAGCTCTGTCTTGCTGGCAAGAGCACAACCAGAACTTGGAAAGTTTTCATGATGAGGTGGTGCAGTCGAGCCCCAGGGTCACTTAAGACTGTGGATTCATGATGTCTTTAGGTGTAAGTTGCTGCTGCAGCTGATGCATGTGCAGCGTTCCATGGCTGGTACAAGGCAAGGGAGGACACCTGCATTACTGCACAGTCTGCTAATAAAAGAATTGGCTTTGCTTCATAATCTGTAAAACTACACCATAATGAAGAAACCACTCCCATTAGGAAAGAAACTATGACCTTATACATTACGTATGTGACAATTCAACAATTGGATAACCTGGCATGAGCTCTGAACATTTAGATATCTGATCTGTAAGGAGTTAAAGTTAAGCATCTCTCAGAAATCAAGTGCATGAAATAATTCGACTTACAATTTCTCAGTCTCCACAAAATATGTGGTACTAATACACCAACACAACTCTCGATTCTGAAAGGTTTAGTGCAAGGGAACAATTTAGTCTCCCCAAAGCCAGCCAGCAACTGAAGTTGACAAGTGAGAGTACTAAACTTCCAGCTTCCGCGGAAATGGAATTTGGATCAGTACAAACAGATTTCAGAATTTAAAACCACACACTCTCCACCTTACACTCTCTACTTCAACATTTTCCTGAGTAACAAGGGTGCAAGAGAGACACAGATGCCATATACATTTGTGAACTAGTAACTCAACCTGCCTTGTGGCTCCTCATTTTCACTTAGAGGTAGCCATCCCCTTGTAAGCCATGCACCATAGTGGTCAATTTAGTGGCAGCCAGCCAGACACATTTTATAAACATGACAGTATCCCAAAAGTGTGCATTTGGGAGGACAGATTAGTTACTAGTTATGTGATACTTCATATGGCAATACGTATGAGAACTGCTTTACAGCCCAACACTGAACCACACTAAAACAGGAAAGTGGTACCATACAACACATCCACAAGGAACAATCAGTTAAAAAACAAAACAAAACAAACCCCCTCATTTTATTGTTGACATGACCCGCCAGAACTGTGGGATTTTTAGACTGTAAAAATCCACTGGCTTTAGGCAAGGACCAAAAAGGGGTATTTTATCGCCACTAATACAACGCTTACACAGCAGACGCTACCCAGCGCTGCAAGGGAGAATTCCAACTTGTTGATTACAACTGCAGGATGCTCACTGGCAGCTAAAACAATTTACCAATGGTATTTACAGCTCCTGTTCCTTGTGTTTGGCAAAAGCGGAGGACAAGTAATTTTCTGGAAGTATTTACATTGATTTTACTGATGACAACACTCCATCTGCCCTCAGACACTTTGGTGCCTCTGCCAGTTTCTTCCGTAATGTATTGCTTTCTCCAAGCTTTGCCAAGGTTTCTCTAGTTCCTGAACTTTGTTCATTTACCAGGTTTGAAGGGGCCATTTCAAGTTGTGAGCAAGAACTTGAGGTATGAACATCTAACCCTATGCCCTAATTAGAGAGCAGCAGACAAGTAGATGGTATTTCAAATTACTCACCCTCTCAAAAACTGTCACCTCCAGAAGCCTGAGGATATGGCTGATAGCTTCAACAGAGCTGTCGAAATCCCTGAACCAACTCGTTCTTCTAAGAAAAGCCCAAAGCCCCATGGAAATCAAGATTTCACCTAGCATTTAAAAATGCCGCCAAGTAAAGCAACATCCTTGCTATGCCAAATAGCGGGCTACCCCACAAAAAATTGTGATTCTTACCCAGCAAGCACAATTCTGCCCACAAAACTTGTGGCGTAAATCAAACAGATGGAAGGATTCAGTTTCCACCTGTTTGCCTGACACCTTTCATACAGAGTTAAACATAAAAAGAACCAGCAAAAGCAAATAAAGATTTGAAAGCCTGAAATTTTTTACCTTAAGGTATTTATCAAGGCAGAAGCGTACACAAATAACTTCACTGCTTCCCCCAACTTTTTATAAAACGATCAAGCTACCTTTATGTCATGCATTATGATTCCAAATAAAGTATTCCTACACAATGTAATAGCTCATCTTACAGCATCACATAACTGAAAAGTAACCCCCCAAAAGTCACATACAGAACTCTAAGATCAAATAATCCACCATAGAAAAATGGATTGCAAAGTCAGAGATCCCTGAAAAGTGACTATAACTTCCAGCAGCTCATAGAAGAAGTGTTTAAAGCCCCAAGGGCTTAGATAAACAGCATCAGTCTGCTCATCTGTTTCATTTAAAAGTAGGAAAGTAGGTTAGTGTGAAATGGTGCCCCTAAGAAATAATCCCAACAGGATTAATGCAGAAAATAAACACTTTAATCCCATTTGTATCAGTACATATGTGTGTAGATTCATTTACTATTATATTAGGACCAGTGTGGAGATACCTCATATCTGTTGCGTGCAGGTCAGATTAGATGATCTAAAGTTTTCTTCTGGCGCAACACCTGTCTCAGATCATCTATCCTATTTGTTGAGAAGAGAAAGAATTTGCCTGTAAACACAATAATCCTTTCTTCTAACAGTTTCGTTTTTTATTCTAATTTCCAGACCACCTAAATAGAAGAAAAAAAAAACAAATCATGGCAAGTTACAAAGCAGGTGTCAGCCTTATTCCACTGCTGCAATTTGTCTTCATTACTTTTAAACGCCAGGACCACAGTGATAAGCCCAGAAAAACCAATGGATTTGAAATAAGCCTTTTTTTCTGCTGGGATCCCTACAATATGTAAGCAACTTACTGTTTCGAGTTATAGGTTCTGAGAGAAATTAAAAACTGAAAAAAATTTTGAAATTGCCAATCTCTTTGCATTTAGGCATTAGACTGAGGTTTGCCTTTGAATCAAATAAAAGGCCAATTCAGCAGCTACATCAAATACAGCAGATTGTTTTGGCAACCTCATTTTTAGGAGATCAGATTTAGCTACTCAGCTTTAATACTCTTTGTTTTTGAATTAACCATCTGTTCTGTAACATTTAGACAGACAGACCTAGCAAAGTAGGATGTCAATCTCAGGGGTCTTGGGGCTAGAACACACATATATACATGTGCGCAACAGGCAAACAGAGCCCATCAAAATAACAGTCAACCTTCCCAACAAGGAAGTTTTATTGTTGATTTTTTTTATCTAGTCTGTGGTTTCATTTTATCCAATTAGCAAGAGGAACTTGAGCCAACACAGTAGGCATGTTAATCAATTAACACAAAAAGGAACAACTTTAAAAGGCTTTATAACAAAGACTGCTATTTACAACAGCTGTAGGTCAGAGATCTTAATCTAGGCCCTTTTAAGAAGATTGCCAAAAATAAAGCATGCTGTTCCACTGTAAATCGTCACTGTAAAGGAAGCGCAAAATTCTTACATGAAGACACAGAAAGCACACCATAGCCAATGATAGATATTTTTAAAGTACAGTCGCTGTGGAAGTATGGAATTTTCTTTTTCCCCTTTCAAAAAGATATATACAAGCACACAAATGCTCTGTTATTTAAAGTTACATCAAAAGAAGACAGGAGTTATAGGTGTTGCTTGACTAGTGAACTTTTAACACTTTAATCAACTGGCCCCTGTAAGAGAAGCACACCAAAAAGCCATTAATTTCA
Organism: Aviceda cuculoides; assembly: GCA_035590195.1. NCBI lineage: Eukaryota > Metazoa > Chordata > Aves > Accipitriformes > Accipitridae > Aviceda > Aviceda cuculoides. Next base: position 9,308,298 of record JAVJGG010000024.1, read on the forward strand.
GCAGACTACCAACACAAGTGGCTAAAAGTTGGCCAAAGTATACTACAGGAACATTTGATAAGCTCAGAGTTCCCAGATCTTTAATCACCCTTTGCCATCTAAAAACCAGTTTCCAATAATACCAGTGCACTTCCACAGACATTGCCTCCAATATCATAAATACTACGGTTTGCAAGTGATACTGCTACAGTAGGCCCTCCACGATCTAGTACGTCCTACTTCCACAACACGGTCAGTAATAAGGGCTTACTGGTCCCAGGCAGACACTTACCTGACCTCCAAGACCTTCTTACAAAAGCTGGTACAACTGCTTTTACAACAGCTCTGGCAGTGAGCCTGCATGTTACCGTAAGGCTGGTAGCTCAAGTACTACAATGCTTATTTCAACTCTAAATGAAAGTACTGCAACTACACATCCCTATAGACACAGGGCCTACTACAATCAACTCTTCTATTCCCATCCATCTTCGACAAGAAAATCTCAACATCGAAACCAGCAATGTAGAGCAATTTACATGTTCTCTCACTCCTGCACACAATAACCAGTGTTGACTGCACACCGGCTTTCCACAGCAGCGATGATCGTATTTGCAGAAGTACTTAGCAGTGCCCCAGTTCCACTGCAGCCCACCTCAACCGGCATCGGGCCGCTGACTTTGGAATCAGCATAATGTGTGCATATTCAAGAGCCCCATGCTCAAATTTCAATAGTTAGTCACTTTTCACATCTTCATAATACATTGCTTTTCAGCGAGTAAACTAAGGCGCTAAACTCTGAGCTTCCAACACAAGCTAGCAAGCAGTTAAATCAAGTCTTACATTTTTACCAAAATCAGGAAGCAAGAGATACCAAAAATTTCTCAAGAAACCCTTCTGAGACACCGCAGTGACTCCAGATCACTATCTAATCTTGATAGAGAAAATAGAAGTTATCACTAGGATTGATAACTATTGATGCATACAACTAAACAATCAACCAGCAGAAGATGCCAGAATATATTGCTATCCTGAGACCTCCTTCCCTTTAAACCTCCCCCTAACTCATAGTGTAGGTTCTATTAAATTAACTTTTAATTTACTGATTTTTGTAAATTAAGAAACTCAAGATTTTTAAATTCAAGTGCCTGTACATAAGTAACTAAAACAGACGCTGTGATGCTCAGGTATTTGTCAAACTTTCCAAGAACTGATGCTGTAGTTGCTGTGTATTTTTGCACAAGTGACCGCTTAGTGAGTTTACTTTGTGTTCTTACTCCTGTGAGGTTTCATCCATCTCTAGTCCACCTACTATTGCCTTCTTTCAAGATTACTTCACCTATAAGTAGTGAAGAACTAACTTCCCCCCCTTCCTCTTGATAGCATGTTCTAGCATTGTTTTACGAGAAAAAAAAGTTCAGGTAATTGAAAGGAAGAAAATAAGGTTTCCATGAAAAAGGTACACCAAGCAACCTACTCAACATACATTTACTTGAACAGAAGGAGAACTCTTTCTCTCAACAAGCAAAGTGACAGTAGAATGGCTTGATCAAGAATTTAATTTCACAAAAAAATTCTGGTGATGTAGCACCCAGTGAAGCACAGGGTATTAATCAATTATTCCCCCTCAACTTCATTTAAAAAATATGTTCTTCTGCTCCTCCTTCAAAGCTTGTAGCCGAAGCCTGATTTATCATGTCAGGCCCAGAGTGGGATGTTTCTGTAAGTCATCAGTGAATTACAGGCTTGTCTGTGACACAGGCTGCACAAGTCTAAATACACAAAGGAACACCCACTCTACTACTCCTTTCACAAAGGAAGCCGTGTGTGAACAAGCAGACCTGAAATCCTGGATCCATTATCAGGCATATGTTTTTTCCATATGCACCTTACTCAAGTATGCACATACACCAATTAAGAGAAATATCTTATTAGTCCTTTCCCATAGAAAAGTCTGTATTTTTAACTCCTCATTATAGGTCTCATCAGGTGAATGCATAAACTAAATTTTGTTAGAAATACCCTGAATAAAACCTTTTTTCTTCTTAGTCAATACATTTTGCAATATCATCTCTAATATTCACTATGTTTATAGCTTTTTTCATTAAATAATTCATAGGGAATTTCAATATATTACACATCTTTGACAAGTTTCCCTAAAGCACAGTTTGTTTGTCTGCTTCATTCAAGTACAGAATCATTAGATTCCATATAAAAATTCAGCTTCTGCAAAGCTGAGAGTTTACCCTAGAATTTAGTGAAAGGTCACATCAACTTGCCGTACTCCACCTATTTAAACAAAGATTCTGCAGTGGCCAGAAAAAGAGATGCAGAGAAAGTCCTAGATGTTCTGCATTTATCCAGTAGAAGTGCTACAAAGGAAAAAAATGTTTAAAAAAAAAAAAATCACTGAGGAGCAAGGATTTATTCATACCTCTGGTTTAATTGCTAGAAGTATGAGCAAGGCAATCCCATCACAGCTGATGGTGGTTGTGTGGTACAAACACCTCTTAAAGAAAACAAACAAAATGACAGAATCCTTAAGGTCAGGCTGGAAGGACCCACAGGAGCCCAGCCTCCCGCTCAAAGCAAGGCTAACACTCATTTCAGACCAGGCTGCCTTCACCAGTGGGGTCTTGAAAACAGACTCAAAGGATGAAGATGCCTCCCTAGAAAATGAAAGCCTCTGATTCTTTACCTATGGTCATTAATAATGACACAGTGCAGAGACCATTCACTCAGACTAGCCCTAACCAGTGACAAATCTTGATAATTTTTTTGTTAAATACTTTCACAGTAAATGAAGCTCAGAGCCATTGAATTACTCCAGTTTTCTAAAACATTCTTTTCTAAAAGTGCAAAAAGTATCTGCTGTTACCAATGCTTAACACATTTTAAATCGAGTCATGTTCACTTACAAGCAAGTCATGGGTACATCTATACGGGCAGAGCTGAAGTTGAGTCTCAGAAGACTAGTGTTGACTCATTAAAAAAAGCAACTGGGTTTCTCACAGCCTGAGAGCAGTGTTTAAGTGGAATAAGTCAACTTGAATTTCATATGAATAACCTATGTAAATAAGTTTGCACATCAGTTTTTAATGTGAATTGTCACATTTGCATCACTTTTCCCCAATTCAAGGTACAATACAAATCAGTTACCACAGACCAACCCAAATAAGCAAACACACAAAAGCAAACTTACATATGTGATTTGTGTCACAATATTTGCTTGGGGATGATGGCTTGAATTGACTTGTAGCACATCACTCTTTACTTCACTCCCTACCAACTACATTTCTGATGCTTCAAAAAAGCTTCAGCATTTGCTGACTGAACGAAGAGTATCTCACATGAAGACCAACACATTTGTTCTCACATAAAGCATATTTTTTAATAGCATAAACTGACAAAGTAACACATTTTTATAAGCCTACATAAATCCATACTTTGAAAATTTAAAAAAAAAAAAGCTTAAATAAAACTCCCACATCTGTTAAATGTGTATGAAGCAGCTCATTTCATATACAGGTCCCAGGAGGTATAAGAAAGATAATAGGTGACTTGAGACATTTGGGAGTTTCAATACTCATTGACCAAAACCTGGCAATGATTAATTTAAAAAAATAAAAACGACAAAGACACAGCCAGCGGGGTATCAATCTGAGTGTTAGCCCATAATCACAAACTGCATCTCCTCTTCCCAGCCCGCTCTTGAGACCCAACCAGAAAAGGCAAGAGTGTAAGAGGCAGGCAGCTTGGTACCACGTGCTTCAACAGCAGCACACAAAGTCAGAAGACGGGCTTCTTTCCCGAGGGCTTCCTACAGCACGGGAGACTGCAGGGAGATCCTTGTGCTCCCATCAACAAGTACTAAGGACAAGCTCTGGGTGAGGGAATCCAGTTTAGCCAGCCAAGAATGTTCTACTCACTTCCTAACGATGATTCTTCCTCAAAGCCTCCCAGGTGACTCATGCTGTTGAAGCTTATGCAAAGATTCACCATGTATCTTTACAGTCCTCAAAGAAAGTTCGTTTCAGATTAAGGTATTATATTCCATATCAGCACAGCCATGAATAGAGGTCTTCAATAAAAGTAAACATGTTAATAAAATTAGAGAAATTTTGAGATAACCGATAATTGAATCCAAACCCCCAACATTTACATAAGAGGCAAATGTATCTACAAGTCACCAGTTCAGACATATTCAAGCTCTGCCTCAGGTTCACACATTGTCAAATTGGTCTGAGCAAGTACTAGCAGCGCAAACAACATTGTTAGACAAATTTCACAGACGTGCTTGGCCTTCATTTTAGTGAAATTAAGTCACGTGAACAAAACACAGAAAGAACATATCTCAATACATGCACAGGGTTCAGTGTGAATAATGCCTTTTGAGATGAACAGAAACTACGCGCATCTCAAGAGCGCTAAAGAGTACAAAGTAACGGGTCAGACACCCTGATGATGGGCTCAGCATAGCAAAACAGAACCTATAGTTCTTATAAAACCGACAGTAAAAAACTCGTCAAAAAGCATACTCCCATCACTCTGCTTGTATATGAACTTAAAAAAACAAATAGTAAAAGCTTGTAAATTAGTATTGTTGGTTCTTTACTTTATGATCTCTTTTGAAAGTCTGTATTAATTCTCAACATCAGGAATAAATCCATTGCAGGAAATCATATGACCAAGACGGATTCTTTGAAAAAGGGCTATAAAAATGCACAGAAGTCAAAGTACTCACTAGGTTTGCCTTGGCTTTAATGTCTCACTTAGAAAGGACCCGTATAGGGCCATATAGCTATTTCCATTTTTATAACGACACTTCAACAAGCACAGGACTGACTTTATTAAAACTGCTTGCAGAAGTCAGCAAGATAGGGAAAACACAACACAGAGAAAGGTGAAAACAGTGGATATATAGCAAGATTATTTTGAAATTCTATCAAGCATAAGAATACACAAACCCTCAAAAAGCTCTGTATGCTCTAACAGTATTAGAGCAACGGTCATTACAGTTACTATTTTGTAGGAAAAGCTAAAGTAGGAGTTGAAGGAAAAGACATTGTAAGAGTAGCCAGTAGGTTTTTTGCCACACAGCATCTAGTTACCAACTCCTAGATTACACTTTATATACACACTTTGCAACTACTAGAATCAACAAGGTAAGCTAACAATTCACCACTACCTCTGAAATCAATTAACAAGCTTGTAATGTAAATACCAATTCTTGTAGTTAGCACTTTTGACACAGCTGTGTCCACTTACAAGATGAACTTTTCCTTTGACACTTGTTCCTTAAGAGGTCATTCATAAAGTACTGTTGTTAAGTATGCCAAAAGAACAGTAAGTTTTATATTTCTCTTTTCTCGAGCTTCTTGCTGGCACAGATGCTGCAGTTTAGCTGAGTGCATGCTGTTACCCCACTCAAGGTGCTATGTAAATCAGGTTAGCTTAGCATCTCTTACAGACATTTCCCCTGACAGCCACAGCACTCAGGTACTGTTACTAACAGTTATAGTGGCTTATAGATGGCATCTTGTTTGACCATCATAACTTTACATCGATGCCTTTGCAACTTCAGAATAGCATCCTGCTGCTAAGCAGTTCAGAACACTGACAGAGGTAGTCATGTCGACACAAGTTAATCAAGTTCTTGTTCTCAGAGCAGGACTTCATTATGGCAACATCCTGCTGGGATTGCCAAGTCTCCCCAACTCAGGATGGGACATACACATATCAACTGCTGATTTAAGGTCTAATTAGTCATCTAGTAGTGATACCTTCTACACTTTCATGAAAAAAGCCACTGAGAAGTAGTGGTTGGATATCCAAAGGAAGTTTGCCCTGTACTATGAATGAAGTATCTCAGATAGCTCCCTTCTCAACATTAAAATCAAACCCGAGATTCTCATCTGCCCCATACTTGAAATCCCAGCAAGTAACAAGATGCTCAACACTACTGCTATACATCGTGACATCACATTTTTTTGTGATCATCACAAAGGATTCAAATAATACCATCCACTGACCTAAAAAACCCAATCTTTCTTTTTTTCCATGAGATCCCAGTTTCAGGTGGTGTCAAACTTCTGCTAGCTCCATTTCCTAATTGCAGGGCTCAGAAGCCAACCTCTTCTTGTAAGCCCCAGAACCGAAATGGAAGTCCTGTTGGGCCTGGGACTCCACGTGGGTCACGGTGCATACGAGGGAAGCACTGTCTATTCACAGAAGCCACCTACCCACGTTGCTCTATTGAACAATAGGGTCCATTCTCAAAACGAGGGGATGATGAGAAATACCCCATCTGATGGAAAGCTGGGAAACCATTACCCACCATTTTAATGTCAGAAAATATTTTACAGCAGGAATGTAGGGAGGACATTTCAGATACT
>JAVJGG010000024.1:9314678-9327987 GCA_035590195.1 Aviceda cuculoides
TTCCCTCTTGTTTCATTTTGTACTCCATTATAGCAGAACTATCTTCTGCCTACCACATGCTTTATGTCTATGTGAAGAAGAAAAAGAAGAGTACTCTCAAAAATGGTGTATAAATTGAATGCTATCCTCATTCATACTAGTCAAGCTGAAGATAATGCAGGTTAGTTTGAAATGTTGTCTTCTGAAGTAAAACACAGTTTGTCCAGAGATCATTATGGACTATTAAAGTAAATCATAGTCAGAAAGCATATAGATCTCTAATTATTTAGGCTTTTCCATAGGCACTTAGAATGACAAGCATGAAGGGCACTGCAAAATATGAAAAATATCCTTGCAGCATATATTTAAATAAATCCAGTCATCCTCTTCTCTGCTACCCACAATTAAAGTACGTTTTTATAAAATTTGGGGTAATTATTAAAGTTTTTTAGAACAATAATACTGTCTAGAGGTGACAGAGCATACCTCAAGCAGTTAGGAAGCCATAAGCCTAAGATAGGAAAGTACATTTGCCAGTTCCTTCTATTTATGTCACATTTTTATCTTACGGTGTGTAAATACATTTTAAAAGTCCATTAATTTTTTCTACACAAAAAGTTTTAACTTACATGCCCTTATTGTAGTAGTGGTTTATGCTCAGGGAAGGGAAACATCGAACTCTCATAACAGGTGATACTGGTATACTGCAATATGGAAACATAGCCACTGCAGTTCCCTAACCTCTGCTGAGGATAGATATTTTTGTCATGACAAGTAGCATACATAGGAAATATTTACCTGCCATAGGCATTTTAGTATTACAGTCAAGCTAAAAAAAAAAAAAAAAAAAAAGAACAACTAAGGAATTTGACTGTATTTGACTGTTCTACACATCTGTAACAGTTAATGTTTCTAAGCAGCTCCTGGAAAAATAATCAAAAGCTGAAGAGTAAAGGGAAAAGCAGCAGATAAATGAAACCAAGAACCTTGTCAAGAAAGATAAAAACATGGTTAGAGGTCAGTGAAAGACAGGGGGAGGGAGGAAAAGAATTCTAGAAAATTCCTGGCTGTGGTTTTCTATAAGGGTAAGGCAGAGAGCTGCCAGCAACAAAGACGCCGTCTCCCAGGGAGCAGGGGAACAGCACTGACAGAATGTCAGGATCACAACGGGACAGGTGCTCCATCTAAGTTAAATCCAGCTCCTGGATGAGGAAACAGCAAAGCAAGTGTGTGTGTCCCAACCCTGGCTCCAAACAGCTCGGCAGCAGAGGAATTAGAGGAATGCCTCTATCTGCAGCTGTGAGATATGAAGAGAAAGTCCCAGTATCTTTCCCTCCCATCAAAAGGCAAACGCTGTGCTGCAACTAGAGAAACGCCTAGAAAGCCACTAGTTCATGAACAAGTATTTAGGAAGCCTTATGGCAGAACAGAAAGAAGTGACAGTGCTGTCATACATATGGAGCACACGAACAATTCACTAATTGAAAGCGTTAACAGAATGACAGACAGCGGGTGCCGTGGGAAACCAGCAACACCGGGTTGAGGAAGAGCCCCATATTTTAAAAGGCACGATGCAAATCCAGCACCGGGCAAGCCTGGCCTACAGAGACACCCACGACAGACAACAGAGGCACGACCCCGGCCTGGAAGGCCGCAGACGGGCCCTGCGTTGCCAGCTCTCGGCAGCCACAACAGGAGGGCAACGCTCGCCTCCCCTGCACTCGCACAGGGCCTAGCGGTAGAGGTCAGGATCTCATTCAAGACCTCCAAATACCACGGTAACCGATCACTGTGATGAGGTGTTGCAGACCTGCAAGTCCTGAAAGACTAAACATCCGAAAAGCTTGTCTTGCTAAGAGTTTAAGTGAAGCAAAACCCACCACTGGAGTACTTCTTAAAGCGTGATTCTTGGCTGCTGGCGAGAGCCCAGCTCCCTCCCACCCTACCTAGGAAAGATGAGCCTCTTCCCTTAGCTGCTGCTGCAGAACACGACCAACCTATTGTCCACAGAACTTCAGTTCGCCAACAGCAAACTCACAATCAGGTCATCTCCTATCGCACATATCGCCTCTTAAAGATATGCTCTCTATCTTCTAGCCTTGCCTGCAGGGACTGCAATTGCGTTCCTCTGCTTAAGCAAAAACACAAAGGAGGCCAGTAGTCAGCTTCTTCTGCTAGTAATCAGCAGGCCTAAAGTAGAATATTACCTTAATTCTTGAGTTACGAGGTCAGACTGAGTTTTCTTGCACCAGATGACCCTTGCAGATGTCCATCCTACTTGTATTAAAAGGCATCTACAGAGATTCCTCCATAGTCTCACACAGAATAGCTTAATCCCATGTACCACTGCTGTACTCTATATCAAGTTGGTTGCCTTCTGGTCTGTTCCTGGGAAACAAGGGAACAGTCACATACCATATTTGTTATGTCAACTTTGCACATATTTCATTTTGTCATACCCATAAGTCTTCTCTTCTGGGAAGAAGAAGAAAAGCCCAAATGCTTTTTATTTATGTTATATCTCAGTTTGAAACAGAGGCTAAATTCACAGGACATGAGGTAAGCAGGTGAACTGGTAAGCAAATACAGGAATTGCAGTGAAAGAACACTGGTAAGAAAACAGAAAATTACTTTTCTATTCAGACTATTTTGTAAGTTCTTGTTAATTCAGTCATTTTCTGACAGATCTTGTTCACTAGAATGAGTTCTGATGGAAGATTTTACTACACTAATTACCAACTCCCTAACCAAAAAACCCCCCAAAACCCAAAACAAAACCAAAAAAAAAAATCAACGTTCCCTTGTATGAGAAATAGCCTTTGTTATCTCTTTGTGGAGTATCACGTTACGAATTCCAATCCCATTAAGAGCATGAAAACATTGCATTGTATTCAGTGACTGTTCTTTGTTAGTCCTGTTGCTCATCAGTGCCTATTCCACTACTTGAAATACACAGCCTCAAACATGCAGCTGATTCATTAGAAGTTTCTGTCCTTGCTCCCAGTGCAACCAGTGCAAAGGCTCTGACTGACTTGGAGGCATGGATGAAGCCCAAAGCAAGTGCACACGCAACACAGAAGGAGCAGTTCTCAGGAGTGATAACGTGTTTTAAAGAAAACACACAATCACTTTCTGCTGGGCAAGGACAAGGGCATTGCACTACTGCCATATGTTTCTCTCCAGATGCCAGTTATTCCGGGTAGCAATGCTAGTTAACATTGCCAGCTATACAGCTGCAAAGGCACATTTAAGCGTTTGGTATCTTGATTCCCAATATCAACTTTTAAATATTATTAGCTGTGGCATCTTCCTACTTTCTTCTCCAGGAAGATTTTTATATGTGCAGACATCTGATGAGTTCCTTCCCTTCCTTCATATGTCACATAGAAGCAGGAGAAGCAGGACAAGGATCTCCAAGATCTTACAAGTCTTTAAGAAGTACTGGCCAAAAAAAAGGTGCAATTTAGTACGGGGGATTTGCATCTATGAGTACTCTCCCCTCTATGTGCATCGAAAACTACTTTCTCAATATTGTTCACTTAATGCCACGCTAGTCAGAGTCAACGTTAGTATTAATCTACTGGATAATAGATATAAATTCACTAATAGCCAAATTACATACAGCTTTTCTATGGTTTTAAGCTTAATATTAAGAAACATGAACTGACAACAAAATTATCTCCTTTTTAGAAAGCAACAAAGAATGTCTTGCTCTCAATCTCATTTTACTTAGGAGGTAGTCACAATCAGTACAGGCATGGCAGGAGGGAGGGGAAGGGAGAGGAGAGAAAGCAGATACAATCTGCTGAAGATCCCCAAACAGCCCAGTGACAAGAAAAACAGACCCTCCAACTCCTAAAGCCACACTGTCTCCCCACTTTGGCATAGATGCAAAACATCTGGCCGCCTAGTGGAATTACAGCCTTTCCTTATCTGTGCTCATGAAACTACATTTTACCATCAGTCAACAAAGTTTCAAAAGGTTGTTCCGGAAACTGCAATCCCCCTTTGAATAACAGCTTGAAAACACTGACAAACACTTCAGGGGTCCAAAAATCTTTTAGCAAAAAACTTTCAGTTCAGTTGAAACAAAAGGAAGTTACAGCTCTTAAGATTATAGGGAAGCATACAATAAAAAGAACACACCAATACCACCTCACCATTTTAAAACTGGACTATCTAGAGACACAGCAAGGTGCATGCTGGATACACAACTGTACTACTGCAGTTAGGGAATTAAGACTCAAGGTTACACCTAGTACAGCTTTCAAAGCAAGTAAATAAATTCAAACTACAACGTTCGACCCTGGAGCAAGGGCAGGAGCTGGATGGAAGTCAGTTACGGTACACATTTCTAGAAGTTTCCCTCCCCTTTCCACTCAAAAAGGTAGTAAGGCATTAAAATCTGAAGTCTCAAAATACCAAAAAACCATCACAACTGCCAACACTGGGAGAAAGAACTAACCTTTCAAAGGCATAAACGTCACATCATGGTACAGAGGCAGGAGTGATACTACAGCACAGGACAACACTCAAGCTTACCTTTAGAGTTGCGCTGCTTGTTTTCAGGTGAAAAAACAAACCCTGGAGGGCCTCACAATTTTTTTAAAGCTCAAATATGCTCTTAGTGCATCTGCATGATCATTTTCCATTCACAAAGAAGGTTAAACCCTCTTAACTGAAACACACATTAGTCTATCTACAGTACTCGTCCCAACACTCAAAATGAATGTCAGTCCCTCACAGAAAAACTTCAAGGATCTTTACAGATTATCAATAGTTTACTTGTAGTCTCTCTGTTAATATTCCCCTCTGACTTCCAGTATCCAGGACTACAGAGAGCACATAAGCCACGATTTGAAGATTCGGTTGGCAACCACAAGTTGAGACCCATCTTGCACAGTGGACTCCAGTATCAGAATTTAAGTAAAAACATAAATTATAATATTTGGAATTGGCAGCATCCTAGTGTATCATAATGCATAAGTACACAGCATTTTTTTATTTGTTACCGTGGATTAAGTTGCGGAGTGTTTCCCCAAACTCAATCTGAAATAGCACGATGTAACTGGCTCCAATTTTAACTTTACTAGTAATGTTTTGGAACTAAAACTAATTCAGTAATATATATTGCTACCTTTGCAGACACTTGAGTGATCTGTTAACTATCCCATGTGTTTCGGGGGGAGGGGGAGAGTTCACTGGTTTTTTAATAAATATTTACTCATTTAAATTACAGACCTAGTTTGTTACATACAAAGAGGAGACTACAGAGATGACCTGCTGTCCTCATTACCATTCTTCCCCTCTTGTGCTAAAGATAGCATAGAGAGTAAAAATAAATAAATCCTCAATAGCATTAGGAACTAGACAATGCCATGTTGAAAGATTCCCTAAATGAGGAGCCTTATCTCTTCTCGATGGCTGGGACTGGAGGGGGGCTCTGACCCATAGAGGGGAGATAGCATTTAAGCCTTCGCTAGGTGGTCTCTTTGCAGGAGGCTCTATTCCCAGCTGTAATTGCTTGTCAGCCCTAACTGGATGCCTGAACACTCTGGAATAGTTCAGCAAAGTATTTAAACAGATGGATGGTACAGGCCACTGGAACAAAACCCGTTTTTTCCCTGGCCACAGCTCTCTTTCAGCACATTCCTTTGAAGTCTGTGCCACTGAGGAATCGAAAACAGCTGAGAAACATGTGTTATCATACAACATTGAGCGCAGCAACAATATTGCACAGCAAGACACTTTTGTTCAATAATCCTGGACTATAGAAAGCATTACAATGTCTTTTGTTGTGGGTAAGCCCTTTTTCCAAGCGCAACAAGAAAGTGAACAGACTCCTCCTCCCTTTAAGGAGTAACTCAAAAGTAGAGGTGAAGTAAGCGGATTTCTCAAATGCCTCCGATCTGAAAGCTCACAGCGCCCATCTCCTCCAGTCCTCTGACACATTCAACACTCTCCATATTTGTGTTATCACGAAGACAACTAGATGCTTACAGAGATCCAAGTGAAGTGACAGCCCAGAGGGCCCCAGCCTGCAGTGTCCATGGCAGATGTGACAAGCCCCTATAAGCTACGGCTCAAACCCACCCTCCTTTCCCAAGCAGGACAAGTTCTGTGATCAACTTCACGGGTAACGAAGGGGACAGAGAAGCGGCAGCGCGGCACCGCTGGGCACACGCAGGCCGGTCTCCCCCCTCCCCATGCTTTATCAGTAGAGAGAAAGATGAAATACAGTCCTCAGAACAGCAACGAGGGGAAAACTCCACAAACATCCTCTCATCAGCCAGGAAAACTATTCTTTTCAAAGCTGCGAGATCACCACACACTTTGAAGGGGGTTAGGAAGGACAGAGAGAATTAGTTATTTATGAAGCTGAGTTTGAAACTAGGCTAACTGTCCAGATTCAGAAGCATGGAGCTAGCTATGTGCCTGTGCAAGAGGACAGCAAGTTATAACGCAAAGCTGACGCCACTACCCAACAGCAAGATTCTACAGAATCAAGTCTCTTGTTTTCACTGAAGAGAAAGAACTACCTGCAACAGGGTAGAGCCTTGCATTCACAAAGTTTACAAGTCTCAAACATTACAGGAAGGCAGGCAGCGAGATTATAATATGACCCATTATGCTGTAAAGTCCAAACCCCAGCAAGAAAAAAATCAAAAGAAAACCTGAGCTTTCAAAAAAAGTCCTAGAAAACCACACAACATTAACATTTAATTTCAAGATAGAGATCTTAAAGACTTAAAAACCCAGACAAAAACCTAAAATTAGAAAGCAAACAAAAACCCCACATGTACTAAGCAAATCTCATAATTACAGAGCTCACACACACAAAAAATACCAGAACTGCATGCATCACGCTGAGGGGGGTCCTCAGCCCAGTCCCTCACAAGACAGTTTTCCACCCTGCAATTCAATTTAATAAAGTTTCTTTCTGAAGATGCCAACAGTGCCCTTCAAGTTCGGCTTGAGGCAGACTGTTAAGGTACCACAGAAGCAGCACGCACCAATATTGTCAGAGATACATAGAGGATAAAAATAACTCTAGTCTCAAAACCATTACAGCAATGCAAAGAATCTTATGCTGTTCTCAGAATAAACGGCGATGATCAAGAATTCTACTTCACAACTTTTGAAGAATGAATATTAGCACAAGCAAAACTATCACCCAACCAGCACTCAAAACCACAACTAAAGGAGGAGTAATGCATTTACACGGAATTATTCTTAAAATCATGAGTAAAAGTACTTAACTTTAGCTTTAGATTCAGTAAAACCTCCACCTCCTATGAGGTGCAGGCAGGAAGGCAGCTTAGGCAGAGGTCGTACTGCCATGCGATGGCAGAAGCAGGAACAGAACCCACCATGCTCGGTGCTCAGCTCTGCACTTCAGCAACTAAATCTCCTTCTATCAAAAGTGATCCTTTTCAGGGCTTCCCTCAAAAGGATTTTAAAAAGTGGTGCTCATCAACTTGATTTGGCTCTTCAGAATTACTGGTGGTGTTTCCAGAAACAGCCCAAGGTACGGTTTTGAAAGACTTAAACTTCTTGCTAACACGACTTGTTATTTTTCTCCTTTTATTTCTCCCTATCCCAAAGTTTTTCATCTCCAGGAAAGATAAAAAAGATAAATTCAAACAACTCAAACTGTGTTAGGCTTGTAGGGGTGAGGAAGGAGAAAGACAGAGAGATTACTTAAGTGTAAGAAGTGAACCACCTTAACTCTCTCAGTTGTCCTAAAAGGCATACAACTAAACACAATGAATGCCAAGCAGTCATTTCAGTTCCCTCAGCAATTCACCACATACCAAATAACTTTTTGCTACAAGATACAAAGTGAAGTCCTCCTAGTTTAATGCCTAGCCTACTTTCTAATTAGATATCATCAAACAAAATTCAATCTGAAATAGTATTTTCTCTCCTCTTTAAAGAAAGAGGGGGGGGAAAAATAGGGCTTACTTAATTTGCAATTTGGCCACATAACCTTGCGGTCTTCTGGAATGGTACCTATCAAAAGAGGTATCCAACACAACCAAGATCCACACTGTTTCCTTCTAAACGAAAAAGTTGACGTTTTATTCACAAACTACATATTCTCTACTTAAAAAGACAGAGCTCTTAACTTTTACAACACTTAACACAATCACACCACTACCAAACACAATTAACTGGGAGCCTGAAAACCCTTAAACAGGTGTCTTTGCAGAAATCATTAGGCAATTGATTTACTTGCTCTCCACAGCCTGGCACATACTTAATTTTAATGTGTGATGCTGACTAGAGCTGAGGCAGAAGCTTGTGAGGTCCGAACCAGACTTCATAAACCACACAACAGCGCTTTGACACGGATGCAAGCAGTTTCCAGCAATTCTGTTAATGTGTCAACCTCTGATATATCTGCAGGTTTGGGATGGAAAGCATGACAGGTGTAATTCTAAAGGGGACACAGACATCCGTAACCTTCCCCCCCTCCTGATTTTCCACACTGATGAAACCCACGAGCAATATTGAACAGCAATTTAGTACACCGCTCTGCTGGCACATTAAAACACTGCTTAGCTGAACAGAAAACAGGCTGACACACACACACCGGACTACGACAACCCCAACCGGACCCTGAACCAGACCTTCCCAACAATAGTTTAGAGCTGCATAAACCAAGGAGCAGAATCCATTTTCTTACCCTTTAAAGTTCATGCCTCTGTATTGTCCTACCGTACTGTATTTGCTTAAGCTTTCCTCATCAATAGTCTTCGTCCCCCCGTGTCTTCCCCCCCCCCCAAAAAAAACCCAAAACCACACTAACCCTCATACATTCCCTGCTGGCAAAAGAGATTTTCTTTTAATCTTTTTTCTTGCTGGGGGAGAGAAAGAGAGGGAAGGGTTGGGACAGGAATAAAAAAAAGATTAATCGTGAAACAAATCGGCACTGCCTGGAGAGTGGGGGGAAAGACCAAAACAGTCCACGTAGGGGGCAAAAAAAAAAAAAAAAAAAAAGAAAGATATAAAAAGATTAGCCGCAGGATAAACTGGGAAAACTCCACTGAGCTTTCTGTGTCTCTTAATACTAATTTTAGTGGCTAGAACTGACACAAAGGAAAATTATATCTAGGTTACTTTGTCAGCCACTGCAACTCTGAAATGTGGTATTAAAGCAACACACGCTCCTAAGGGGCTGCGACGAGACCCAGCCTGCGGGGCCGTTTCGCTCGGCCCCACGAGGGTTTATTTCAGGGACACGCGGTGCCGATCGTCTCCCCGTCCCGGGACGGTTCCCAGCACTACAGGCGTTTCTGGAACTTTGCTATGTTAGTACGCAAACACCCGGTTCTGCCCCCCAAAAGCGGGTGCTCCTTTGAGGAGGTGCGCCAACCTTTCCCAAGGAACGCCCCGACGAGGCCGAGGCTTTGCCACAAGGATTCCCAGGATGATGACCACAAATAAATCAGTGTGAGCATGGTGTAATTTTCTTTGTCTACCCTTCCACTAATTTGTGAACAAACTGGTTGCAGAAATCACACGTGTAGCCTGCTCTTCAGCCAACCTGGCTCCCGAAAGCTGCCCCTGCCCACAAACCACACGAACTCCCCTGCTCTTTGCCATATTGCAGAGAAGTTAAAATTTCGATCACGCGCTAAGAAAAACAAGATAGAAAATTAGAGGGGCGTGTATTAACCACGTACAAACCCTGGTGCACATCACGACCCTTCATCAGAGGGCCCGCCCGGCGTTCACTCGTGAGCTGGGCTCCGTCTGCTGCTTTTGGGGTCGGACGCAGCCATCCGGAAACCCACGAGCGGGACTTGCGAGCAGGTCTCAGGAAAACCAGGAACGGGAGCAGCGAGCAGGTCTCGGGCAGCTGTACCCCGTCCTCCCTGCATAAACTCGTGTCCTCTCCGGTGCCGTGCGACGCGCTCACCTTCGCATCTGTCCCTTCACCCCCCTGCCAGCTCAGGACCCTCAAAAAGTTGGCCCTGGAAGAGCAAACTCTGCTACCTGCCTTTTGGCACCAGTTTTACAGCGCTAGCGTTGGGCACGGCGTACAACCTCAATTTCTGCACGGGGGTGGCAGAGGTCGGGCTGGAAAAGCAGCGCTGAGTTATCCAGCCCGTTTCTCGGCCGTGCAGCGCATCCCGGTGCCGCTGGAGACTGCCGTCCCTCCATCTGCACAGGCTTCGTCCCCAGAGACGCAGCCTAAACCTTTCCGGAGGGCTCCACGAAATTACAGCCGGGATGGTGGCGGTAACGTATGTTAGAGTTAAAAGAGAACCAGGATATTCTGGGCGAGGGAAGAGGAGGCGGTTTGCTTCTCTCGTTCCTCCGCCGAGTTGTGAGCCCAATAAAAGGGATATATTATTCTCCTACACATCATTGGGCAGGAGAGGAAGTGTGTGACAGCTTCCATATTCCCTGCACGGGCCGGGTAGGGAAGGAGAAGGACGGGAAAATTCTCCTCTCCCACTCGCAGCGGCAGAGCAGCAGAGCCGGGGGTACCTAGTCACCTCGCAGTGATCCATTGCACGTGGAGAAATGGGCTGCAGAAGCAGACACGTAATTTGTAGCTGGAGGAGGAAGGACTGTTTGTAACAGAGGGAAGGGAATAAAGGGAAAAATGGAAAAAAAAAAAATACACTGAGGGAGACGAACCCCGGAAAGGAAAGAGATCTGTGCAAAAAGGCAAGGAAAGAATAAATGGTGAAAGTAATAAATAAAGCAGGTTAATGAAAGAGGCGGAAAAAAGACACAGGGAAATTATATCAACGTAGGGCGCTACGAGAGGAGGGGAGATCAGAGCAAAGGGCGGGATGGGAGGAAGAACACGTGCGAAGGTTACATGGCACCTGCATTCATTTCCGTACCGAGGACGCCGGCTGCCATTAAAATATGTAAAGCGACCAAAGAGGCACACAGGCTGCACGACCTCACGCTCAGGAATAAATGACCCAAAATGGTGAAGTCGGGGTCAGCCCCAGCTCCTTTATGAGAGGAGGAACATTTCGCAGCTCTTAAGACAATTGAAATATGAGCAAAACCAATTAATTAACCCAGTGGTGCCTTGATGGGCAGCAGGTAGAGGAAGATGTTCAAGACTGATGTATTGCTTCACGGGGCTTCCAGTTTGTTCCAGGATTTCTTGGTACTGCACTAAACCCTGGGGGACGATTAAAAAAACTCTCTGAACTTTAGGAATTAAAATTACTCTGACTATCATAAAGGATTATACTATCTGTGAGCGTGTATCACCTGCACAAAACCCAATTCATTTATATAAACCCCACAAAAATACATTTTATACAGCTGTGTACGTATATACACACTGAAGCCTCCTAAGAGGTTTGCATGAGACAGACTTTTCCATGAACCCTATGCAGCTAAAATTAGTATGAAAATGGTGGTGTTTCATAAAAGAAAGATATGTGGATGCCCGTAAGTGCCATTTTATTTCTCAGTGAGAGGATAAAGTGTTTTTTCCTACATAATTTTTGATGTAGAGGCTAAATTAGGCCCGAGAAGAGGGACAATACAACTTTAAACATCATTAGTATTCAGTCTACGTAAGCCAACCAACAGCAGTTATGTATTTTTGCAAGTATGCATATAATTTATTGTGGAGAACACAATTTACATGGGTAGTCGATGCCTGTTTTATAGCCTCACAAATAGATGTATGAACTCAAGCATATAATGGCTCAACCAGCAGGCGCAAATACGTTCTAAATCTTCTAAATGTGCTTCACAAAAATGTAACTGAGGAATATAAAACAGATCAATTCTTGCATGTTATATATTGGTTTTTGATTTACAAATCTAATCTGGGAAATTTCTTTAGAAATGAGTGGATTTTTTTTTACTGAACTTCTTCTTTTACAGGATTGTGCCAGTCAAATCCTAGAGGATTCCCTTCTGTATATGACTGGTTTTAGAGGTTTTTGATTATTATTTTAATCTATGTAGAGAATACAGTATATATTTGTAGCATCTGATTTCATAGCTTCCTGTATGTCCTAGTGCTAATTTCCTAAGGAAACCCTTTTACCTTATTTACAAGCTCATAATACACAGTGTGTTTTATCTACATTTGCCCTAATTAGCTTCCCAAAAAGAAAAGGAAAGGGGAAAAAAAAGGGGAAAAAAAAAAAAGGAAAAACCCAAACACATTACTGTGTGGATTCTTGCACATCCTAGAAAGTTGGCAGTTTCATTTCTAATTCAGGTGCAGGGAGAAGATAAAATCTGGGTGTCTGGAATAAAACACATTTCTAATGGGATGGAACGACAATCCCTTATTACCTCCCACCATTTTTCTCATAGTTTTGCTCCAAGTACAGCAAATCCCTGTGCTATATTTTTTCATAATGTATAGCTTGCTATTACCTCTCAAGAACAATTTTTATAGAGAGGGTGCCCTGTTCAATAGATCTGTAGTGTCTCCAAGGGGGAATTCACACAGGGTTTTATTTATGGTTACACTCAACTATACCATGTTGCCAAGCTCCCCCCTTTGGAATTGTCAAAAAAAATACTCCTTTCTCCACCAAAGCCTCTGCATCACATGGGTATTAAGATATAAAGAAAATAATTATTTTGCCCTTTTTAAGACCCTTATGGCACTTGTCTGATATAACATCAAAAGAATAATAATAATTAGAAGAACAAAGTTGGATGTTTGAATATCAGAGAATGAATATTCCAAAACACAGGTTTTGCTTTGAAGCACGGATTATCTAGAATCTCCAGAAAGATGATTGTTGCTGACTGATTGTATGTTTTCTGACTCACATATGAAGCATTTATCTGTCTCCAAAGGTTTCTGGTATCATCTTTGCTGATACCAGAGCACAAACAAATTAATTCCACCATACCCCACCAATATTCTTCAATATAGATTCAAATTTTAGCCCTTTCCACATACAGCCCAGTATTTTCTGTCCAGTTAATTACAAATTAAAAAAAAATATTAAAAAAATCATTTCTGGAACTTAAAATCAAAAGGAAAAAAATGCTTATCATTGAATAAAATAAATCACACCTTGTGATGACCTTTCCCTCCAGTATTAATTTCCCTGTGGGGGTGTGTGTCTGAGCATGTCTGTCTGTCTGTCTCCTTTTGGGTCCCCGTCTCTCACGTGGGCACTGGCCGAGGGAGAAGTATGCAATTAAACTCATTCATTATAAAACACATCTGGGAGCAGAACTGGGGCATTCAGCTCCCAAAGCCCATTGCTCCCAGCGCCCAGCCCCGCTCGCCCCAGCTACCTCCCAGCCCCGGCACAGGATGGCTGCGGATCCTCCGGCAAAGGGGAGAACAAAGAGAGCGTTCTGC